>JAYKKM010000492.1:2412500-2617500 GCA_035772405.1 Chrysogorgia sp. JL179-B06
CTATCTCTCTGCTTTGTCTAAGGCGCTGGAACGTTGCGTGTTTGATCACTGTCATCACCACCTTGCACCGTGCTTCTACCATCTTCAACATGGTTTTCTCAAGGGAAAATCAACAACAACACAACTGTTGGAGGTGTACCATGACATCTTGGATTCTGTAGCAAGTGGTAAAGAAGTTGATGCCATCTACCTTGATCTGTCCTGATATTGACCTCGCTAGTTCCAGCTACCTTCTCCAAAGCGACCTTGACTGTCTACACAAATGGAGTGTGGACTGGGCAATGGAATTCAACATTTCCAAATGTAAGGTATTGCACATCTCAAGGAAAAAAATGCCAACTAACGAAACGTCGTACAGTGTAGATGGTCAGCCGCTGGAGCGCGTTCCGTATATTTCTGACCTTGGTATCACCGTGTCTAGTGACCTATCTTGGTCAAGACACATCGAAATCACTGTCGCCAAGGCCAACAAGACACTCGGTCTTATGGCAAGACACTATGCAGGGACAACGCGGATTCAAGAACAAGAAAATTGTTATACTGCGCCCTTGTAAGGCCCAAGCTCGAGTATGGCAGTAACTTGTGGTCACCTTACACCAGTAAACATCGCTCGCTAATTGAAAATGTCCAGCGGCGGGCAACCAAATTTATTCTGAACTATCCACCGGAATTGTCATACGCCAAAAGATTGACCAAAACAAACCTCATCCCACTGGAGTTTCGTAGAGAAATCTCCGACTTGACATTAATCTTCAAATCTAGAAAGGGTCTCATCTCTACCGACGTTAACAATTATTTAAGCACTTTTGAAACAAAATACAAATCTCGAAATTATGATCCTAATAACTTTAATTTAATTATAAAACATAAACAGGACTACTTCCGGAAATCGTTTTTTATCAGGTCAGCTGAACTGTGGAACACTCTCCCATCTAGTCTCAAATCCTACAATTCTCTCGCTCTATTTAAGTCTAGTCTCCACAAAATTTACTATATCAAACTACCTGCCTATAGCCCACCTGGCTATGTCCAATAAGTCCAAAATCGACCATTAAGGGGTCAGGTGTCAATTGGGACGTAAGTCCTGTTCCTTTCTCCTGTCACACCTGTCTTATTCGTTGTATTTGTATGTACTTTTTGTATTAATAGAAATTGTAAATATATTGTGACAAATTCATTAAACTAAACTAAACTAATGGAGAAAGACAATGTTAAAATACCATTTTTGGACGTATTAATCTTTAAAGAAGGAAGAAAACTTCACACAGATATTTTCTATAAGAAGACAGATACGCACCAATACCTAAACTTCAATTCCTGCCATCCGAGACACATTAAACAAAACATTCCCTATTCCCTCGCAAGGAGAATTTGTTGTATCATCTCGAAACCAGAAGTTAAATATCAAAGACTACATGAACTCGAAGGATTTTTAAAAACACAGAATTACCCAAAAACGTTATTTTAAACGGCATTGAGAAAGCGAAATCACTAACGACGGCGGAACTACGACAAACGAAGAAAACAACTGAAAACAAAATGGCGCTACCACTAATTATAACGCACAATCCAAAAAATCCGCAGATCGTTGGAAAAATTAAAGAAAACCTGAAATTTATCAATAATTCCACAAAAATGAAGTCAATACTGGGCAAAGCAAATATTATAGTAAGATGCAGACGTCAACCAAAAAACTTAAAGAGATATCTCACGCAAGCAGAATTCCTAACAGAAATTCCAAATTTGAAAACTGTAACCAAATGTGAAGAAGCAAGATGTGGCACGTGTGATGTCCTAATTACTGGTAACAGCATAATTTTTAAAAACGGAAAACGGAAAAAGGTGGGAAATCAAGTCCGCGATGAACTGCAAAGCAAGAAATATTATTTACGTTATAATTTGCGTTAAATGTCACAGTTTTTACATCGGCCAAACAGAACATTTGAGGAAAAGAGTTACGCTGCACAGAGAACAAATCAATCACGAGAGATATAGACATTTAGCGGTGAGCGAACATCTAACAAGATGTAACAATGGAGAATTCAAAATAATGCCGATCTATCAATGTTAGAACACGAACCGACTATTTAGAGAATCTAAAGAACAGGATATTATAAATTTTCTACAACCAGACTTAAATTCAAATCACTAGAATCTTAACCAACGATGACAGAGAAACGACGACAGCAACTTACGAGACATTAGCAGCCTCGATCCAAACAATGGAACAGAATGTTTCGGCAGCTATCAACAAATCCGAGACCGCTTTTCACAAAGAAGAAATATTGAAACAACGTCAAAGCGTTTTTGGAATCTGGAAGCGGATTTTTGATTGGTTGTCATTTCCAGTTGTCGGTTCTGATTGTTTCTTTCTTTAGAAGAAGTCGTGGTGTTGGGTTTGTTCTTTTCCGTAGTATTTTGTGTGTTGCTTGTGTTGAGGTCGATGGGTGAGTTGGTTGACGAGGTTAGATGGTAGGTATTTCAATGTGTCTGTTAAATTATTGCTTTTCTGTATTGTACCATGCTTCTTTGAATTCGCGGGCATATCCTGTGAGGCTTGGCCAAGAACTTTTGTTTGAGACCAGTTTCCGCGTTATGTGAAACTTTTTAAAATGTCCAAAACGTTCGTAACATTGTTCGTGATAAATATAACTTTACTTCTCGCAGGTAATGTAGAATTTCAGGTGGGTTTGTTTCAACTACACTTAACGCACAACCTTGAACAATTGTCAAACAAAAGCAAATGAAAAATGCTATTCGAGGTAGAAATCTTAGGAATCTAGCGAAACGGAGAGTACTTTAAAAATTGGAAAACATCTGCCATTTTGGTTTAGTTCGCAAGAAAGATGGTGGCGAATACGAGCCTAACACTATAGAGTTTTCACAGAACGTTCACAACAAGTGTGGTCATATAATCCATAAGGCCTGAGGACGAGGGTGCTAATATCGACCGGCATTTAGTCCCTCACATGGGATTCCTAGCCATTTCCAGTCACATTTAGTTTATTTGTTTACGAAAGGGGATCAACGGCCCAACCTCGTCCTCAGGGCTTTCGCGGTGCGAAAAAGTCCTTATCGTTTAAACACGAAAAGTACATAATGTTTTGTTGGGTTATACGGTGAAATGAAGATCTGTGTTCAAAAAGTTCATAAAATGCAGTGTTCAAAAGATACATGAAGTATCATCGGCGGGAGATGACAAGTTCGTTAATGGCGTTAAAAGGTAAACCCGTTTCCCCTTTTTTTGATGCTGTTAGTAATCAGTTTACAAAGATATTTTGCAAATATGTCCGAGTATTCAGGCTTTCATTTGATGTATAGCATAAGTTGCTAGAGTTAGTAGTTCAAAAGATATTGTCGTCGGAATATCTAATATATTTATCAGAGTTTGTGAATCCAATCCGAGCTTTTTAAAGCTGTTTCCTGCTGGCAATCAGTCCCAGGGCTTCATTAGATATGTAGAACTGGTGTAAATACGAAGCGAATTTGTGAAACTTTGAAAACACAAGTGAAATTAAACCTTAATTTTACGAGGAACCATGTGATTACCTGTTGGCTGTTAATCATATAGAGGGCAAAATTTTATTCATAAATAAGTTAGCTACGCACATCAACAACTGTCAACATGAGAAAGCCAGCCAAATGTCAAAACCAAGCGTGAAAAACAACTATACAAACCACTGAAAGTAAACGGTACATTACAACCAACTCTGTTGAGTTATAAACATTGACTAAGATAGTAAGAGAACAGGGGAGCTTGGATTTACAAGTAAAACACCAATCAGGTACAAGTAATTTTGCCCAGAATTTAGGAAAAATGCTCTCCTCATTAGTCAATTATATTCGAGTAATTTTGCCCTCTATATGATTAGCCTATTTACTGTACAGTACTGGTAGTTTAGGGTGCAAAAACATGCAGACTATAGCTGTGTTTACAACATGGGCCTGGACTACAATTTTGTAGTATAAACAAGTAATTACTATATACTGGTTAGTGGTAATATGTGCACTGCTGTAGTGAGTAAGGGAGAGCTCGGAGTAGACAGACAATAAATGGATGAGCGTCAAGCTCATATCATCAGAAAAATGATTCTGAGTTACAATGATGTATATACTGATTCCATTGATATATGTTCTATGTGGGTTGAATTTACTACAGCAGTTAACACATTAAAATTACTGATGTATAGTAACTGCCGCATAGGCACTTATATCATTTGAACCAGTAGATCATTGTTATACCTCTCTCCTCTCTCCATGAGTCTCGATGGCTCAAATGGTTATAGTCACCAGTAATCAGAAGGGAATAATTTTTCTGAGGATATGAGCTTGACGATCGTCTACCGGCTGCATGTATTGTATACTGGTCTGTATTCCATAAACAATCTGTGTTTCCTCCATCCATTATGAAACACGTTAGGCCTACAGTAGCTGGCCTAGTGGGCCATAACTTATTGTGTCTGATAATAGGCTTGGACAACACTGGTCCCAGACTTGCAATGTAAAATACATGTCCAGCTTACCGGTATAGGATTATGTTGACATTGGGATGTTGATACTGATCACTATGTCAGCAGAAATTGTTAGGGAATCGGATTGAACAAGTACTGTGTCAGCTAGATCAACAAGCAGGCTATAGGCATGTTGTCCTGAATATATAGGTTTTATGCCATGCTTTGTTGCACATACATATGGCTTTTGCATTAATGACCATCAAAATATGATATCTGCTTTAGGCATTATTATTATTAATACTAATTATAATACAATAATATGTATACAGGATAGCCCCTTCAATGCTAACACTGGTATCAATGGCAGTCTTATTTCCTAACAAATTAAAGTTATTGCAAATATAAAAACATAATTCATATATGTTCAGTACAATGTTACAAAAACTAATTTAGTCATAGTCAATTAAGGCAATTGATAAGGTGCAAAAACATCATTGAGATGAAATTAGTTCTTTAGATATGATATGAAAATGCCTTCACAGAATTTCTTAACTAGCATTACACAATGTAACTTTCTTCTAATTACAAGAGGTACCAATCCTAGGGTTTATATTAACCAATCAGTTTCAAGTCCCGAGTTAGGAAAGATCAGTTTCCCTGCTCTGCGTTGAGACCTCTGAGAGAAATCAATATTAAGTTATCCACATCCCTACCAGCTCAACATCGCAGTAGTCCAATGTGGGTAGAATTATCAAATTGCTGTATATAATCTAATATCCACACCAACAATCATGGAAAAACCCTAATATGTGTCTTAGTAAACCCAATTTGAATGGGCCCTTAGGCCGGGTGCATACATAGTGCAAATATATTGATAAAGATGCACTTTCTTCCTTCAACAGCCAATAGTGTCTGTTTATACTAACTATTACTATTAATGTATTTAGTTATTTATTTTTATGTCATATAAATTCAGACAATAGAAAGCTTGCAGAGATATTGTCCACTGAAAGTCTATTCAGTTTTGCAAATGAATAGACTATTATCTAATTCAAGTACAACTAAAAGTTAGTAAGAACTAAAAGAAGTACAGTACTGCGCTATACAAGCCTCAAACAGTAAGCGGGCGAGGGGTTGTTGCGTACACGTATTTCTAGTAAACTACTTATTGACCTCGCTTGTTCGGTCTGTATTAGTAAAATATCGTACCTCCGTTTCCTGCACAGACCTCGGCTCGCTGCGCTCGCTCGGTCCGTACTAAAAACGTCGGTCCGATATTTCACTAGTACAGACCTCACGCTCGGTCAATAAGTAGTAAATATATATATTTAGCATATACCTGGGAGGTGAATAGTGCTTTTCACGCAATTTGATTGGCTCCTCTATCTCGGAATATCCTGCACTATTCACCTCCGAGCAAAACAAAATGGCTTCCCGTTTTGTTTCAGTTACGGAAGAAGAAATCTTTTTAATAAACGAGGGTGCTGTGTCGGACAATACCAAAAAACCAACAAAGTTTGTTTTTTTACTTTTTTCCGCTGTATAATAGGACAAAAATTTGCTCGAACTTACTGTTTTGTTTACAAATATCGAGCGGGCCAAGCTTACCGCTTACGTAAAATGAATTTAAAAAGTAAAATACTTATTTACGAACGAATAATGTTTTACAGAATGGTTTCAACAGCAACAACAATTTAGAATTCCTTTGGAAGAAATGTCTCCTCAACAATTAAACAAATGCCTTCAAAAGTTTTTTATCTCTAAACGAGAAAACGTGACGGAAGCTACTTACAGTCTACGACAATAAGTCGCTTACCGCAATTCGAGCCGCGTTGAATCACCATTTGAGAAATCCACCATTTAGCAAATATTTTTCGATAGTTGGAGATGCCCAGTTTTCAGAAGCAAATAAAAGTCTGAGCAATTTTCTCAAAACCCTTAATAAAAAGGCGAAATTGCAAACAAACAACCATTGACAAAAGAAGTCGTTGAGAAGCTGTACGAAGAAGGCGAGCTAGTTGAAGTTGACACTCTCAATCTTGTCAATTTGCAGCAAACAGCATGGTTTTTCATGACTGCTGGTCTTTCAAACTCCAGCTATACTCGGGGACGAGCTGGCAATAGCCAAATGATCTCGTTCATGGCTTCGTTTCTGGTGGTACATTTCAACTTCAATGTCAAACTTCCAAGCAGCTATTGCAGCGACAGTATTCAGCACGAGCTTTAAGACTTGCGAATATGTACTTGCAGCGATCGGAAAAAAATCCAAATTTTCCTTGCCATTCGTATAATCGTATAATTGTTTGATCATGAAACGAACTCGTTACGTTTTCTGTCAGTTTATCACATGATGTTGTCGTGTGACGTTTCTCGCGCGTTCTCGCACGCGAAATATTAAAGTGTAAATCGAGTTTTTGCTCATTTTTTGTAATAAAAAAACGTTTTCGAGTTTGCTATTCACCTCCCAGGTATATGCTAAAACAATTATTCACCTCAGTGTCGGTGAATAGTGTGGATATTTACCTCGCCGCTTCGCGGCTCGGTAAATATCCAACACTATTCACCTCCACTTCGGTGAATAATTGCTATATATATATATATATATAGAATATAGCAAAGTGAAAAGGTGGTAAACTGCCAACAGACGAGATACTGACGTTTCGAGCGGAGTGGTCAAAGCCAATGTTGGATGTAAAATGAACAATATAGTATAAAATACAACAAAAAATATAAGGCGATTGGCGGCGATTTAACGTCGTATATCTCCCGTTCGCCTGTTCTTCTCACTTCGTGAACGCCAAAAACATAAATTTCCAATCTTTAGAAGATTCAATTGCTTCTGCTAATTTCATACCACATCAGTAAGGGTTTGTACATCCAATGTTACTATTTTCATGTTTCTGAAACTTTGTTTGATCGGCTTGGTTGACGATATCAACTGCCACTGCATACTTTTAGATACCTCACACGCATCTCTTCTATGTTTTTAACTTCTCCTGTCAATAAATGTTTTCTTTCTTAAGCCATTGTTGCACGCTACATATATACCTACCGGCTCTCCTCCCCAGAATGATGGATTTCTTGATCTTGAAATCGAGAATTTTAGACTTAAATCGGGATCGTAAAACGTGTTAAATACTATACCGTGCGATTCTGGATATAAACCCTGAAATAAAAAACAATAATCAGTGTGAGAAACAGAGAGAACGTTTGAGAAAACGATCAATTCAAGAACACGCCGAGGTAGTATGCCTATTTACATGGTGAAATGAAATAGAAAATTGGGACGACAGCCTTCACAATAAACTTTGGCAAGGAAGGACCTGAAGCTCCGCAATGTATTATTATATAGTTCTCGGGCAGGAGAAAACAGCATTACTATAAATACGTGTACGCAACAACCCCTCGCCAGCCGTAAGAGCGTAGTCCTTAGTTATTTTACTTAAAAATAGATAACCCATTGATTTGCCAATCGAATGGACTTATAATAGACACTACATGTATCTCTGACTATCAAGCTTGTGTTGTTCTGAATTTCATTGTTTCATAATTCGACATCAAACCAAATAACTCAAAGTGTTTACTTTTTGGGTGCAATTATATCAACTTGCACTGATTAAGATTTGTTTGATATGTAAAGGCCGGATCCTCACTGTTATGTCACACTGTATAATAACTTACTAAAAAGCATGTATATATATATATATATACAGTACTGCCTAGAATTAACCTAACAGAAACCGCGGTTTACCGGGGTTCATCCGCGGATCATCCGCGGATCATCCGCGGTTCAACCTGGGTTCATCTCCGGTTCAACCGAAGGCGATCCTCGGTCGATCGGCGGTCGAACCTCGGTCGGTCCGCGGTTCAACCTCGCGTAACCTAACCGCAATATTAACCGCAATCGCATTTCGGAATATGTCGTTTATTTCCGAAGTTTGGCGTCGTTTGACACATGGTTTAAGTTCTGTTGCAGTTCGAAGAAATGGGAAAGTTGTCAAAATAATGAAATATGCTAAGTTACGGCAGCGATGTAGAATATTACTTATTTCAGAATATTATATCGTTTGCTATGAATTTGATAATATCGTTTGGGAGAACTTGTGGCAACTTAAAATAAATACTTGTGCATTATCACAGGGAGCCGTAACGTGAAGCGAGTTTATAAACAGCGAACTAGGAGTTTATTAGTGAAGCGAGTTTAACAGTAAAGCGGGTTTGTTTGGTATTTTTACACAAGAATTGTATTAAATCGCTATTAAAATGTTCTTACTTGTCGATTTTGTCGACAATCGGGACAAATTACAGACAACCAGACCAGAAAGGCAATGAGTCAGTGTTTACATCAAATAATTCGGAAGGCCGTTGACTGTGCGTCTCGCGGTAGTGATTTGTTTTGACGTCTAATGTAGTTGTTAGGTAAAATCTTAGCTTGAAAATCGGCTACATGATAGATTAAAGGTTAATGTTCACAGTCGTTTTGAAAATTTTGTAATTGAAAGCTGTGGTAACTTATATATTGGAAACATTTTTAGTGGAGACCTTTCGTATCATCTGTGCCCCGACTTGAGTCGACCACCGGAAGTTAATTAGTCAAACATATCATCTGTCAATCTTTTACACAAAATATATAATCTGGAGGCCGTTTACACGAGACCAACCCGGGTCGACCCGTCTAATAATAATAAACTAACAATAATAAACTGCTGTTAGCGTTTACACGACAGCCGGGTCGACCGGGTTAATATATTCATGTAAACACGGGTTGACTTGACCCCGGGCTCGTGTAAAGTGTCGGCAATACGATACCCGGGTAAGTTTCCATTTTTCCGCGCCAAGCCGCAAGCATGGCAAGTTCGAGCGCTCGTAAAGAAAAAACTCCTCAATGGCAATGGCAGTGACCAGTGGTCATAGACTGCACCAGCGCTCGGATATATATTAATAACAAATAAACCTGCTTTATTGTTAAACTCGCTTCACTAATAGACGTTACGGCTCCCTGTGGCATCACGTTACCTGCCTGGTTTATCACTCAATCGCTATTCAATCCAATAAAAACAGTCCGACGATTCTACCGTAGACTTGCAATCTGCAATTTAGCGAAAAAACTGCCTTGCTATAGTACACTGCCCAATCTTTAGCGCTTGATGATTTTGTCGTCTTATATGACATGTTGGCATATTGAATCAATATGATTTGTCGATTTATGCCCAGTCACAGGCAGTGAAAGGTAACGAGACTCATATACATACTCCAATTTAAAAGCTCTTGTTATATGACTGTGTTTCTGGAGCATTCTAACTCGCACAATTAATTCAACAAACAAGTAATTTACGCCGGAAATACGCGCGCCGATGTACGTTGCTAAAAATATTAACAGTTCACCACCTTTTCACTTTGACAAGACCCGTTTTTTTCCAGTCGTATTACTTTAAATTTTAAAGGTCATACTCTGATGGACTCCTAGGCTCGAAACGTTAGTATTTCGTGACTAAAAATCTTGGCAGTTTACCACCTTTTCACTTTGCAATTTGTCATTTACACTCGTTCTTAATAACGACACACAGCCACACATGTGGTTGAAGTAAGAATCAATATCATACATAAATAATGTAGTTTGACCAACTCAGACAAAACACTCTTACAATAATGTATAAATCACCGTTTGCCGACACAATAGCGTCCAAAATACTCATTGAATAGATCTAATTTCATTTGCTTTCGTGTTCTTACGATCGGGCGAGATCGGAATCCGAAGTGTACGGTCGCCAATACTCTTGCGGTTGCGGTCGAATGTGTGGACCGCAACATCACCGCAACCGAACCGCAACCGAACCGCAAACGAACCGCAACCGAACCGCAAATGAACCGCAACCGAACCGCAAATGAACCGCAACCGAAGCGCAACCGCAGTGTTAGGTTAATTCTAGGCAGTACTGTATATATATATATATATATATATATATTACGCTCACCGCTCATGTGGTTTGAGCGCTCTCATGGATTGGGTGGAGAGTCTCAGTGAGACGTTTACTGTTCGCATTACGCATCGCCCACTGCTCGCAGTTTGAGCGCTTTGGTAACTCCACAATGCAATCCTACAATGTGTAGCCGTACATAGTGGGTCCCAAGTCCACAGTTACCATAAAGCCATATGGTGATAGCCGGTAGGGCACATTTGTATACTTTCGTATATATATATATATATATATATATATATATATATATATTTATACAATAACCTGTTTACTACGCGCGTTCTCATTGGTTGTTGCCCATGATCTATTAAAGGACAGATGCACGGATCACGTCAGCTCACGCCATATCACGCCATATCACGTCAGCCGACTGCTTTTATCTTTTTTCATGCCCCAGAAAGTGGCAAAGAGCTAATAAGCCTTTTGAATGGTTTGTTTTCAATTTTTATTGTATAAAACAAATAGATTCCATTTTGCCGTTGTCTGTTCAGTTATAGATGCACAGAGGACGTCAGAACGTGGTAAGAACATCAGCGACCCACTCGACTGCGTCTCGTGGGCCACTTTTTTGTTCTTACCACGTTCTGACGTCATCTGTGCATCTATAACTGAACAGACAACGGCAAAATGGAATCTATTTGTTAATTATACAATAACCTGTTTACTACGCGCGTTCTCATTGGTTGTTGCCCATGATCTATTAAAGGACAGATGCACGGATCACGTCAGCTCACGCCATATCACGCCATATCACGTCAGCCGACTGCTTTTATCTTTTTTCATGCCCCAGAAAGTGGCAAAGAGCTAATAAGCCTTTTGAATGGTTTGTTTTCAATTTTTATTGTATAAAACAAATAGATTCCATTTTGCCGTTGTCTGTTCAGTTATAGATGCACAGAGGACGTCAGAACGTGGTAAGAACATCAGTGACCCACTCGACTGCGTCTCGTGGGCCACTTTTTTGTTCTTACCACGTTCTGACGTCATCTGTGCATCTATAACTGAACAGACAACGGCAAAATGGAATCTATTTGTTAAATATATATCGTTGGGATTATTAAATCAAAGCACTCAAAACGTAAATTCGTATGTTTAGTATCATGGGAATGGGATTACACACTTTCATAATTTTGTTACATAATCCCATAACTGTATATATGCAGGCTTCTTCAATAAGTCACTATGCAGCGTAATGTCAAAGTGAGGACATTTACATATCAAACAAATATCTAAAGATCAAAGTGAGATTATGGAAGTAAATGCCAATCTTTATAATTAATTATAGTTCTTTCAAGTAAGAGAGTTTATTTCACTCTATCGGTCCGATCACTAGGTAATATATATAGCTGCGTAAGACACCAATATATAGCAATAATAAAATATAGCTGCATAAGATTATTGATAAATATTTTACTCCACTGGAAGACAGCTCTAAATTACTATCATAATTATAATTAACACATGTCATATTTATTCCAATAGTAATTAACACAATGCTAGCCTATGCAACAGAGCATAACATTATGTATTATCTAAATTATATCAGTACTTAATTGTTTAACCCATTCAGGATGACATGCCCTTTACCTGCTTAATGCATTATTGCAAGTGAGCTGACACATGTTCAATCCCTAATATTTCCACCAATCATAAAATACCGTACAATCCCGCTTATCCTAGTTATTGGCCGGCTGTTTGTTAACAGAAAATACCTTCTGATTTAATATAAGGTAATTAACATTTTTCCATACCGTTTATAATCTCTCCCACTCAAAACCCATTTGGAAGTAAGTTGTATAACCCGAGGGCATATAAACAGATTCTTCGGCATATATATCTTCTTCTGTTCAGGTTTATAAACATTATATACTGCACCTTCAAAAAAACAACTCTGAACGCATTTGCTTATAGTTTTTAATGTATCGGGACCCTGCTCCTTTATCAAAATGACACATTAGTTACAAAAGTGAAGCCCTGTTTATAACAGATTACAAGATAATGATATTAATATGAATAAAGCTGTTTTTAAATAATTTATATGTCCAGAATCATATTTTATTGTCCCACATATAAATGCTCGCCTGGTGCATGCCCAGTGTGTTGCCAGATTTGTTGATGAAGGTAATACTTTTAGTTCGAGTGATCGCACATATTATATTAATTTTACAATTGATTGTTTGTAAGAAATGTAATAAAATCTAAGTTGGTTGTACTATGTCCTTCAGAAAGCACTTCAACAAGAGTAGCTTAAATATATATGAGAACGGCATTGCTCCAAGGACAAAAGTGTTTCCCCAGAAACACTAAGTGAGGCCAGGCCAGGCATAACATGTGTATGTCTATAAACCTGTACAATGCATGTTTACACTACTCAAATGTATAAATGCCTTTATGCCCATACAAAAATTAAAAGCACAACATTCATGCATGCATTACAGTAAATTATATCACCACATTGATCAAGGGTGCACTTCACCTGCTTGTTGGTTGAGCTGACACATCCATGCAATTATATCTGGTATTATAAAATTATCGGAAGTAAATGAGCGACAACATGCTGTCTGATTGAGCTAAAAACCCGTGTCATTATAAGTCAATAAAGCATAAGCTGTCTCACGTGTTCCTCGCGTAGATTTTGTCGTTTTTGACGTAGTTTAAATCAGTCAAAGAATACCTGGATACAAGGCTAATCAAAGTACTAACACAACAGAATGTTTTAACTGCAGTACGTTGAGTACATTTTCATCTTAAATCTGCATTTTTCATGGCTTTAGTGTTAATTTAATGGTGTTATTTTATAAAAGAAATAAAAAACTTTCTCTTTTGTGATTATCGAGTTATAATGGCACTCAAGAAGCTACCAAAACATAGTGGCGAAGCTGGTAGTAGCAACTGGTCATGCTAGGCCAATTTATTTTGAAAACAATATATTTCTAAAGATCTGAATATGTAAATAGTTTAAAAATTTGCATGCCGTACGACGAAATGCTAACCTAATATCATCAAAACCCTAAACCTAGCCAAATTACTAACCCTAACCAAAAAAACTATGCAGAAAAGGCAAATTAATTGCTCAACACAGACTCGCAGTGTACTATTATTAGCCATTATTTGAGAAATTATTAATTTATTTACCTTTATTTGTGTCTGTTCTTAGGTTCTGAAACTTCTAGTATTCTACGGCTCTACGCCCCGGGCGGCGGCGTAGAACCTCTGGAACCGGAAAGGCGGTTTGTCGCGCTGGCGTCAATTTAAATGTAAACGCCAAATGTAAACCACCAAAAAGCAGTTTAAAAACGTACGTCCCAATCACAATTCCTAACCTTAATAATCCTTTCGATTGCAAAATTATCCCTCTCTAACCCCAATTTTCCTTTGTTACCACGGCAACAATAAAGGATCGTTTACCATACATACAAATATATATATATATTCCGACAAAAGGCTACTTTCACTTCCCTTGCATAAAAAAGCGGGGAAAGCGCCGTCCGGGCGAGCGGATTATTATTTAATAATAATAATAATAATAATAATAATAATAATAATAATAATAATAATAATAATAATAATAATAATAATCCCGTCGCCCGGCGCGAAACGCCGGCCGAAGGCCTGAGGGCGAGAGTGATAATATCGACCGGCGTTTAGTCCCTCATCACGGGATTCCAGGCGTTTGCAACGTAACATTTAGTTTAGATATTTATATATATATATATATTTAAGAAATAGAAAACATTTTCCGTGTTTACATACAGTTATATAAACACGAGTGGAAGTTTGGGAGAACGAGAAATCATAGTGGGAACACGAGCCCGTAGGGCGAGTGTTTCCACGAGATTTCGAGTTCTCCCAAACTTCCACGAGTGTTTATATAACGTATGGGAACACGATAAAAATGTTTTCTATTTCTTTTATAAAATAACCCGTAGAAAGCAAATAAAATGTACAAATATCTTTTTTATCAACACGTAAATTCTCCTTACTGCGTATGATGGCGCCGTGATGTCTAATTGATTGCGTATGATGGCTAATTGATGGCGTATGATGGATAATTGATGGCGTATGATGACTAATTGATGGCGTATCACGATGGCGTAATCCATCCATGTTATATTTAACAATTAGACAACGAGCCCGCGTTTTCTATGAGCAGATAGTCAACGAGGCGGAGCCGAGTTGACTATCGCTCATAGAAAACAAGGGCGAGTTGTCTAATTGTTTTAGTATAAATTTGCAAGTTTCTAACCCAAGAAATAACTTTTATTTCAAATTGATCATGAAAAAAAGCAAATATTCTTTTGAAATCAAGCGACTTTTACCGCAGAGGTTTATATCAGCGGATATAAACTCCTCCAACAGCCAATGAAAATTGAGGATTTGTGATATAAACTTGTCAATTTATACTAAAGCCTGATATAAACACGGTAACTGACCAATCACAGCGTGCGTAAGACACGACTTATTTTATAAACCACCGGGCGAGCGGAATATATATCCATAGTAGTATAGAAAGTGGGGCTACCAGCGCAGTCAAGTATTGTATGCGATGTCGCTTGGCATGATATTGTTACGAGCGATATCTTCGTTTACAGCAGCACCACGTCAATACATGTCATTATTAGTAGTCTAGAAATATAGTCACTTTTTGTAAGCTCCGAACCGTGCGATATATTGCTGTTGTCTCCACTCTCGAGACTACTAACAGTGGTGTATCGCGTGTTTTGGGAGTGTGGAAACACGTCTCACGGACTCCAAACCGTGTGGTATATCGCCATTGTCTCCACTCTCGAGACTACTAACAGTGGTGTATCGCATGGTTTGGGAGCGTAGAAACGCGTCTCACGGGCTCCAAACCACGTGGTATATCGCCATTGTCTCCACTTTCGAGACTACTAACAGTGACGTGTCGCATGGTTTGATAGTATAGAAAGTGGGGCTACCAGCGCAGTCAACTTCGGTCAGGATCACATACATCACCACTCGATAGTGTACCACTACGAGCGATATTACCACCCACGACAGGGTTACGTTTACGCTCAGATTTTTTCATAAGAATCGTTTTATTATTTCACATATTTGCTCGAAAATTGTGTGTGGAACCTAAAAATGGAAAAAGTGCTTAGTTCTCCAGAGAAGTTGAGAAATTCAAATGGAAAAAGTTTGCTGTTAACCCCAGTTTCGAGACTACTAATAGACGATGTGTCGCATGGTTTGGAGCCTATGAGACGTGTATCAGCTAGTAAGCTACAGAGTGAGGTGTCTAGAAGTGGGGCTGCTGTGGGTGGTTATCCAACGGAAAACGTGTTGAACTACCCAGTGGTTAACGAAGACTCTAAAGTTAATCAAAATAACTACTTTCTCTCAAAGCTACCAATGTTGCAAATCACCACTTCAAAGACAAAGTTAGAGTGGGACGACAACGAGAGCTACTATAAGGTCGTGTTTGCAACGTATTGTGCAAGTTTCTGTTGTGGAGTGTCGTTACAACACTTGTCGCCCTCACAAGAAGTCCACCCCGTTATCACAAGTGTAATGAGGTTCCATCTATACTTTACTGTTAGAAGACTTCTCAGAAGGATGGAAGGTGGTGAGGGTATGAGATCGATAAGTAGAGAGTTTGACGCTGGAGAATTGTATGGTAAGACAGACAAGATTCCTAGAAAACATTACTACCAGGGTAAAGTCCTTGCTGATGGTACAACAGGTGAGGCGAGAGTCTTCACGATTAACGACGTTAAGAACGACTACAAACGATACGTTCCTCTGATGTCGAATGGTCTCACCAACATTGGGAGACAATATCTAAATCAGTCCATAGAGGCATTTGTTTACTCTACACTTGGTGCACAAGCAAGAGTACTACGCGTAGTATCTTGTTTATAAATCGTCTTACAGATCATCTTAAATCGTCTCATAGATAAGAGTACTATATACGTGTAGTACCACCAACTATCCGTACAATTAAACCGTCATTGACGTGTGTAATTAGACTGTTATTTGTACGCGTAGCATGTGGACAACCCACCTACTATCCGTATAATTAAACCGTCATTGACGTGTGTAATTAGACTGTTATTTGTACGCGTAGCATGTGGACAACCCACCTACTATCCGTATAATTAAACCGTCATTGACGTGTGTAATTAGACTGTTATTTGTACGCGTAGCATGTGGACAACCCACCTACTATCCGTATAATTAAACCGTCATTGACGTGTGTAATTAGACTGTTATTTGTACGCGTAGCGTGTGGACAACCCACCTACTATCCGTATAATTAAACCGTCATTGACGTGTGTAATTAGACTGTTATTTGTACGCGTAGCATGTGGACAACCCACCTACTATCCGTATAATTAAACCGTCACTAGTGCGCATAACTTAACCGTCACTAGTGCGTGTAGTTAGACCAAACCGTCACTAGTGCGCGCGACTAAGCCGTCACGTCAATAATGCACGTAGCTAAACCGTCAATAGTGCGCGACTAAGCCGTCACGTCAATAGTGCGCACAATTAAACCGTCAATAGTGCGCGTGACTAAACCGTCAATAGTGTGCGAGTAAGCCGTCACGTCAATAGAGTGGCGCGCGACTAAGCCGTCACGTCAATAGTGCGCACAATTAAACCGTCAATAGTGCGCGTGACTAAACCGTCAATAGTGCGCGACTAAGCCGTTACGTTAATAGTGCGCGCAATTAAATCGTCAGTAGGCTACAGAAGTCAAACGAGAGGTGTTTGAAAGGGGGCGCAAAACGACGGGGGTTAAAAACAATAGCTTGTCTTTTAGGCCCCGTCGTTTCGACGGGGTTTAAAAATATACACCCAAGTGCAGTCTATATATCAGAACCAGGAGTGTGTTCCACATGAAAGACGACGAAAACTGAGGTCCCATTTTGGGACCTCAGTTTTGAGAGCAATTCAGTCACGACTATTAAAGATGGAGACAATATATGGTTCTATGGAAAAGAAGTCGCTAAGGCACTAAGGTATAAAAACGCGAAGTGGGCTACCAGTGTACACGTTGACGATATATAAGGTCAAACGAGAGGTGTTTGAAGGGGGGCGCGAATCACGCCCCCCTTTAAACTCACAACCAAACGCAGTCTATATATCAGAACCAGGAGTGTGTTCCACATGAAAGACGACGAGAGCTGACACCCTAAAACAAGGCATTGGTTGGGAAACGTTTGTATTGAGCAATTATTTTTTAAGAATAGCTGACACCCTAAAACGGGGGGTCAGCTTTTCTTAAAAGTAACTGCTACTTTGAAGACCACGATTAAGATGTTCTAGTAGCGTGCAAATAATAGTAAAATATTAAGACACTACATGTGACCCCCTACTGATAGTATGTTTGTGATCGATAGAAGGGTCATTTTGACCAAGGTCCCAAAACGGGGTGTTGGTCAAAAGTGTGGTTTGGTGAGTAAGTGAGCCAGGTGTGTACAAACTAATATTTTCATCTAAATTAGAGTCTGCTGAGAAGTTTAGAGCATAGGTATTCGCAGAAGTCCTACCATCTATTAGAAAGACAGGTCAGTTACACACAATGTATCCGGTTGTCAATAATGAATGAGACGTATATGAGAGACTCTAGAGTTCTGCGCGAGTAACGCAATAGGAGATTCAAGAGTGAAACCACACTATCTAATCATCTCACGAACCACCCCAAACCATCTCGCGGACCGTCTCATAGATAGAGTACTACGTGTAGTACACTGCCTATAAATCATCTTATAGATCGTCTTAAATCGTCTCGTAGATAAGAGTACTACGCCTAGTATCTTATTTATAAATCATCTTATAGATCGTCTTAGATCTTCTCGTAGATAGAGTACTACGCGTAGTATCTTATTTATAAATCGCCTTACAGACCATCTTAAACTATCTCACAGATAGAGTACTACACGTAGTATCTTATTTATAAACCATCTTGTGGGTCGTCTTAAATCGTCTCGTAGATAGAGTACTACGCGTAGTATATTATTTATAAATCGCCTTACAGACCATCTTAAACTATCCCACAGACAGAGTACTACGCGTAGTATCTTGTTTACAAATCGCCTTACAGACCATCTTAAACTATCCCACAGACAGAGTACTACGCGTAGTATCTTGTTTACAAATCGTCTTACAGACCATCTTAAACTATCCCACAGACAGAGTACTACGCGTAGTATCTTGTTTACAAATCGTCTTACAGACCATCTTAAACTATCTAATAGATAGAGTACTACGCGTAGTATCTTATTTATAAATCATCTTATAGATCGTCTTAGATCTTCTCGTAGATAGAGTACTACGCGTAGTGTATTGTTTATAAATCGCCTTACAGACCATCTTAAACTATCTCACAGATAGAGTACTACACGTAGTATCTTATTTATAAACCATCTTGTGGGTCGTCTTAAATCGTCTCGTAGATAGAGTACTACGTGTAGTATATTATTTATAAATCGTCTTACAGACCATCTTAAACTATCCCACAGACAGAGTACTACGCGTAGTATCTTGTTTACAAATCGTCTTACAGACCATCTTAAACTATCTAATAGATAGAGTACTACGCGTAGTATCTTATTTATAAATCATCTTACAGATCGTCTTAGATCTTCACGTAGATAGAGTACTACGCGTAGTATATTGTTTATAAATCGCCTTACAGACCATCTTAAACTATCTCACAGACAGAGTACTACACGTAGTATCTTATTTATAAACCATCTTGTGGGTCGTCTTAAATCGTCTCGTAGATAGAGTACTACGCGTAGTATATTATTTATAAATCGTCTTACAGACCATCTTAAACTATCCCACAGACAGAGTACTACGCGTAGTATCTTGTTTACAAACCATCTTATAGATCATCTTAAACTATCTAATAGATAGAGTACTATGTGTAGTATCTTGTTTATAAACCACCTTATAGATCGTCTTACAGACCATCTCACAGTTACCCCACAGTTACCTCACAGCTACCTCACACACTACCCCACAGACAGAGTACTACACGTAGTATCTTTGATGATTAGATAGTGTGGTTTCACTCTTGAATCTCCTATTGCGTTACTCGCGCAGAACTCTAGAGTCTCTCATATACGTCTCATTCATTATTGACAACCGGATACATTGTGTGTAACTGACCTGTCTTTCTAATAGATGGTAGGACTTCTGCGAATACCTATGCTCTAAACTTCTCAGCAGACTCTAATTTAGATGAAAATATTAGTTTGTACACACGTGGCTCACTTACTCACCAAACCACACTTTTGACCAACGCCCCGTTTTGGGACCTTGGTCAAAATGACCCTTCTATCGATCACAAACATACTATCAGTAGGGGGTCACATGTAGTGTCTTAATATTTTACTATTATTTGCACGCTACTAGAACATCTTAATCGTGGTCTTCAAAGTAGCAGTTACTTTTAAGAAAAGCTGACCCCCCGTTTTAGGGTGTCAGCTATTCTTAAAAAATAATTGCTCAATACAAACGTTTCCCAACCAATGCCTTGTTTTAGGGTGTCAGCTCTCGTCGTCTTTCATGTGGAACACACTCCTGGTTCTGATATATAGACTGCGTTTGGTTGTGAGTTTAAAGGGGGGCGTGATTCGCGCCCCCCTTCAAACACCTCTCGTTTGACCTTATATATCGTCAACGTGTACACTGGTAGCCCACTTCGCGTTTTTATACCTTAGTGCCTTAGCGACTTCTTTTCCATAGAACCATATATTGTCTCCATCTTTAATAGTCGTGACTGAATTGCTCTCAAAACTGAGGTCCCAAAATGGGACCTCAGTTTTCGTCGTCTCTCATGTGGAACACACTCCTGGTTCTGATATATAGACTGCACTTGGGTGTATATTTTTAAACCCCGTCGAAACGACGGGGCCTAAAAGACAAGCTATTGTTTTTAACCCCCGTCGTTTTGCGCCCCCTTTCAAACACCTCTCGTTTGACTTCTGTAGCCTACTGACGATTTAATTGCTACTCTATTGACGTGACGGCTTACTCGCACACTATTGACGGTTTAGTCACGCGCACTATTGACGGTTTAATTGTGCGCACTATTGACGTGACGGCTTAGTCGCGCACTATTGACGGTTTAGCTACGTGCATTATTGACGTGACGGCTTAGTCGCGCGCACTAGTGACGGTTTGGTCTAACTACACGCACTAGTGACGGTTAAGTTATGCGCACTAGTGACGGTTTAATTATACGGATAGTAGGTGGGTTGTCCAAATGCTACGCGTACAAATAACAGTCTAATTACACACGTCAATGACGGTTTAATTATACGGATAGTAGGTGGGTTGTCCACACGCTACGCGTACAAATAACAGTCTAATTACACACGTCAATGACGGTTTAATTATACGGATAGTAGGTGGGTTGTCCACATGCTACGCGTACAAATAACAGTCTAATTACACACGTCAATGACGGTTTAATTATACGGATAGTAGGTGGGTTGTCCACATGCTACGCGTACAAATAACAGTCTAATTACACACGTCAATGACGGTTTAATTATACGGATAGTAGGTGGGTTGTCCACATGCTACGCGTACAAATAACAGTCTAATTACACACGTCAATGACGGTTTAATTGTACGGATAGTTGGTGGTACTACGCGTAGTACTCTTATCTATGAGACGATTTAAGATGATCTGTAAGACGATTTATAAACAAGATACTACGCGTAGTACTCTTGCTTGTGCACCAAGTGTAGAGTAAACAAATGCCTCTATGGACTGATTTAGATATTGTCTCCCAATGTTGGTGAGACCATTCGACATCAGAGGAACGTATCGTTTGTAGTCGTTCTTAACGTCGTTAATCGTGAAGACTCTCGCCTCACCTGTTGTACCATCAGCAAGGACTTTACCCTGGTAGTAATGTTTTCTAGGAATCTTGTCTGTCTTACCATACAATTCTCCAGCGTCAAACTCTCTACTTATCGATCTCATACCCTCACCACCTTCCATCCTTCTGAGAAGTCTTCTAACAGTAAAGTATAGATGGAACCTCATTACACTTGTGATAACGGGGTGGACTTCTTGTGAGGGCGACAAGTGTTGTAACGACACTCCACAACAGAAACTTGCACAATACGTTGCAAACACGACCTTATAGTAGCTCTCGTTGTCGTCCCACTCTAACTTTGTCTTTGAAGTGGTGATTTGCAACATTGGTAGCTTTGAGAGAAAGTAGTTATTTTGATTAACTTTAGAGTCTTCGTTAACCACTGGGTAGTTCAACACGTTTTCCGTTGGATAACCACCCACAGCAGCCCCACTTCTAGACACCTCACTCTGTAGCTTACTAGCTGATACACGTCTCATAGGCTCCAAACCATGCGACACATCGTCTATTAGTAGTCTCGAAACTGGGGTTAACAGCAAACTTTTTCCATTTGAATTTCTCAACTTCTCTGGAGAACTAAGCACTTTTTCCATTTTTAGGTTCCACACACAATTTTCGAGCAAATATGTGAAATAATAAAACGATTCTTATGAAAAAATCTGAGCGTAAACGTAACCCTGTCGTGGGTGGTAATATCGCTCGTAGTGGTACACTATCGAGTGGTGATGTATGTGATCCTGACCGAAGTTGACTGCGCTGGTAGCCCCACTTTCTATACTATCAAACCATGCGACACGTCACTGTTAGTAGTCTCGAAAGTGGAGACAATGGCGATATACCACGTGGTTTGGAGCCCGTGAGACGCGTTTCTACGCTCCCAAACCATGCGATACACCACTGTTAGTAGTCTCGAGAGTGGAGACAATGGCGATATACCACACGGTTTGGAGTCCGTGAGACGTGTTTCCACACTCCCAAAACACGCGATACACCACTGTTAGTAGTCTCGAGAGTGGAGACAACAGCAATATATCGCACGGTTCGGAGCTTACAAAAAGTGACTATATTTCTAGACTACTAATAATGACATGTATTGACGTGGTGCTGCTGTAAACGAAGATATCGCTCGTAACAATATCATGCCAAGCGACATCGCATACAATACTTGACTGCGCTGGTAGCCCCACTTTCTATACTACTATCCATGAACCTCGCCATGAACCAACTTGGCCTGTTTACGGGGCAGAAAGTAAGGTCAAAAACATAGAGAAAACACCAGCAATCAACGCGAAATACGGCTTGCTAAGAAAAAACAAACACAGCGATACTATTTAATATGTCAAAAGACCGTGAACAATGGCGACAAGTCTGGTGATGCTTACAATATTAAATGTGACTACAGATAAGCTGCTAGGTAAGTGAGTTAATTTAAAAGTGGATATTTTAATTTGTAGTATATACACAAGCTTTCTCTGCCATTGTTATGCTTATGCTTTCTCTGTAGTAATATGCTTTTGCTTGCAAAACAACACCGGTCGGTGGTCCCTGAATGTAAGATTATTACTAGGCGATAGCCGAGTGTTTTGCTAGCTTCTCGAGTGCCATTAAAACTCGATAATCACACAAGACAAGGTTTTTTATTTCTTTTATAAAATAACACCATTAAATGAACAATAAAGCCATGAAAAATGCAGATTTAACTGTTATTATATGCGTTGTTATGTGCGTTGCTAGGAAGACTTTGTAGCGATTTTAGCGATGAAAATGTACTCAACGTTGCAGTTAAAACATTCTGTTGTGTTAGTACCTTGATTAGCGTTGTGTCCAGGTGTTCTTTGAGTTCCGTTTGTGATTTAAACTACTTCAAATACGTCGAAACGACAAAATTTACGGAGGAACACGTTAGCTTATGCTTTTAATATTGAGTTATAATGACACAGTTTTTGAGCTCAATCAGAATTTTATAATACTAGATGTGTCAGCTCAGCCACCAAGCAGGTGAAATGCACCTTGATCATCCTGATTATGTTTATGTGGTGATATAATTTACTCTAATACATGCATAAATGCTGTGCTTTTAATTGTTGTATGGGCATTTGTACATTTGAGTAGTGTTTCATTGTAAACATGCATTGTACAGGTTTATAGACCTACACATGTTAGGCCTGGCCTGGCCTCCGCTTAGTGTTTCTGTGTAAACACTTTTGTCCTTGGAATAGAACTGCACATGCAATGCCGGTCACATATATATTTAAGATTGATTGTTGAAGTGCTTCCTGAAGGACATTATATAGTAGATTTTATTACATTTCTTACAAACAATCAAATGTAAACTTAATATAATATGTGCGATCACTCGAACTAAAATGTTTCAAAATGCATAACAGGCATTTTAATGGTTGGCACTTTTTTACTCAAATTTTTGCTTTAATAGTCAATTAAGGAAAATGTAAGTACACTGAGTAACAAACATTAACTAGAATTTATAATGTCAAAAATTATGCTCTGTGTTATATAGCTTTTATTCTCTAATTTTGTGTTATTTTTGTTAGGAAAGGTGCTAATGTAAAGCAATGCTGGCTTATATCTGTGTGGGCTTAATTATATACCTTATATTAAATCAAAGGTATTTTCTGTTAACAAACAGGGGCCAATAACTCAACCTCGTACCCAGGCTTTTCACACGCTCGGCGGACTAAGCCTGGGTACGAGGTTGCCAATAACTAGGGGTCTTATAAGCCGGATTGTACAGTATTTTATGATTGGTTAGGTTGATGCAGTCTCGCTGTATTAGGGGAAATGTTAGGGATTGAACGTGTGTCAGCTCACTATTGTGACAATGCATTAAGCAGGCAAAGGGCATGTCAACCATTATGGGTTAAACAAGTACTGATATAATTTAGAAAATAATACATAATGTTGCATGCTCTGCTGTTGCATAGGCTATTGGGTTAATTACCATTGGAATAAATATGGCATGTGTTAATTAATATTATGATAGCAAT
Source organism: Chrysogorgia sp. JL179-B06 (assembly GCA_035772405.1). Lineage (NCBI taxonomy): Eukaryota > Metazoa > Cnidaria > Anthozoa > Scleralcyonacea > Chrysogorgiidae > Chrysogorgia > Chrysogorgia sp. JL179-B06. The sequence goes on from JAYKKM010000492.1 coordinate 2,436,806, forward strand.
AGAGGTCTTCCAGTGGAGTAAAATATTTATCAATAATAATCAGTGTATATGCATGCATTGCACCATTGGTCATCCACAACCTATAGGGATGTGGTGAATTATTGCAGATCTTTTAACATTTTTGGATATTGTGAGAGTCATTATGAACCATAGCTGACATATTACTGACTATAAGTTAATTATTTAAATCATAAACAATTGACGCAGCTATATGTGACAAGTTAATTCTTTCTCAGTGACTGATGGTAGTAATATAACACCAGAAGACTTAAAGTGTTTATTTATATATATATATATATATATATATATATATTTATATATATATATATATATATATATATATATATATATATATATATATATATATATATATATATATATATAGCAAAGTGAAAAGGTGGTATAAACTGCCAAGAATTTAGTGACGAGATACTGACGTTTCGAGCGGAGCCCTTCATCAGAGTAAGACTACTCTCGGATATATATATATATATATATATATATATATATATATATATATATATATATATATATATATATATATATATATATATATATATATATATATATATATATATATATATATACAATGAAAAATTCAGTTTGAAATAAACTCTCCTACTTGAAAGAACAAAATAATTAATTATAAATATATTTGGCATTTACAACTCTTCCATAGTTATAATCTCAGTTACATATTAAGATTTGTTTGATATGTAAATCAGAGGTGTAGCAAGATGGGGGCCGTAAGGCCTGGCAAAATTCCTGCCCTCCCCCGCCCTGGCAAAATAAGTGGGCCCCCTGAGAAAATGTGTACTCTTGGCTCTTCATTTTCCTCAGTTAGACTGCCCCCCTAGGTTTTTCCTGGCCGGCCGCCTTGACAGAAAATCCTGGCTATGCCTCTGATGTAAATGTCCTCATTTTGACATCACGCTGCATAATGACTTATTGAAGAAGCCTGTAAATAGACCTTATTCAAAAATGGCCGCTGATTTAATATTCTTTTTTATGCATATAAATTGGCCCTTAATTTTTACTCTAAAACGAGGTCATAACGGCCAATTTATATGCATATAAAAGAATATTAAATCAACGGCCATTTTTGAATAAGGTCTATATCTTTCGGAAAATGTAACAAAATTATGAAAGTATGCCTACGTTTTGAGTGCTTTAATTTAATAATCCCAAAGATATATAAACGCTTTTTCAGTAAGTTACTATATATATATATATATATATATATAGGTAATATTTGGCATTTCACTCGATCAAACTACATGTTGAAAGGATTTATGGTGAAGGAAAATTTCGAGTGTTGGAATACATACATTTTAAGACCAAACCGGGACCAGATATATATATATATATATATATATATATATATATATATATATATATATATATATATATATATATATATATATATATATATATATATATATATATATATATATATATTTATATATATATATATATATATATATATATATATATATATATATATATTATATATATATATATATATATATATATATATATATATATATATATATATATATATATATATATATATATATATATATATATACAGTGTGACATCACAGTGAGGATCCAGCCTTTACATATCAAACAAATCTTAATCAGTGCAGGTACTGTATATTGTACCCAAAAATTAAACACTGAGTTATTTAGTTATTTAGTTTGATGTCTAATTATGAAACAATGAAATTCAGAACAACACAAGCTTGATAGTTTAAAGGCTCTCATAGATACATGTAGTGTCTACTATAAGTCCATTCGATTGGCAAATTAATGGGTTATACATGTATATATTTTTAAGTAAAATAACTAATTATAGCACTATGCTATGACGGCGGGCGAGGGGTTGTTGCGCATACGTATTTCTAGTAATAATAATAATGGCAAGTCCTCAAGAGCAGAATGTGGAATTAAAAGAAGAGGAAAAAAAGAATGTATGAGTTGCGGATTCGAAACGAAGGATGGCACATTGAGTTTGTTCCACTGGTATTGGATGTTTTGGAAAGGTGCACAGCCTAAAGGGTTCATTGTCCAAATTCATAATCAAAGAAAGACTAGAGTGGACGATGGCAGAGATGCAACGTGTGATACTGTTTGAAGGAGAATCGACAGTGCGAAAAATAATGAGTGGACTATTGTTGTGAACTTTTGTATATATCAGTAAATTACAGTGAACACATGGTGATTAACTGTAGTAGGTTTTGGCCGCCAATTTTGGTCCGGTTAAGTTGAAAATAATAATAATAATAATCGAACTTGATTTTATTTTTCATTAATTATTATATACTGTTTTTATATCTCTAATTTATTTTATTTGTAAATAGTTAACTTTGTCCATGGTTGTGCTATAGCATTAGCTGCCACCACATCTATGTGTATTTTTAATATCGCTTACCGTAAAGGTTACTTTACAAGTGCAAAGGGAGCTACAAACTCTGCACAAAATGGAGATCTCGTGTGTAACATCGTGTTTAAGATCATCTAACCGAAATTTACTACTTGAGCCAAAATCCAAAACTGTGGAATTCAATACCACAGGAAATGAGAAGCATTGATATTTTAAGTAGTTTTAAGTTAGCACTTAAGACTTTTCTTTTTTAAAAATGAATAGTTTTTTGTTCATAGTGGTAATATATGTAGTAGGCTTTATCTTATAATGAAAATGTAATTAGTTTTATAAGTAACATTAATAATATATTGTTGTAAGAGCATTTATTATTAAAAATAATAATAATAATAATTTTTTATTAAAAAACCAATATTGCAGCAATAGCTGAATTACATTGGATGAACTAATTACATTATTTACATATTAAATTGATGCACAGATGCGGGAATAAAAGAATTTCGAAATCTATTAGTAGAATAGCGAGGTTCGATAAAAAATCGCTTGTGTCTTAATGAGTATCTAGCATTAACGTTAAAAGTTGGTAAAAGATTGTACAATTTGTGGTTTGGATCGTTCATAATTGACCTGAATAATTTCTGACAGAGAGCTTGACGTCGATCAGACAAGGGGCAGAGCTTTGTAATCTCCAAGCCATCACTGTACGATATCTCCGGTCCTAAGATGATGAAAAGGGCTCGTTTTTGAATACGCTCAAGATCGTCGCTTAGATATCTTGGCAGAGCATAATGGAAAACAGGGGCAGCATATTCGATGATACTGCGAATACACGAACTATAGAAATAGATCATATCGCCACGAGGTACTTTGGCACGTTTAAGCTGCCTCAAGAAGTACAAACGTTTGGAAGATCTTTTAATAACACACTCTATGTGATTGTTCCATTTCAAATCATTGCTGATGATAACCCCCAACACTTTGGCATAACTTACAATTTCAAGTTCTTTATGATTTATGGTCAAGGGATGACAAAAATGTTCCACTCTGGAGAATTGGATTCGCATTTCTTTACACTTTTTTTCATTCAATGTAAATTTTAACTGTACTGATTGATATTCGATACTGTTTAAAGTCGTCTGCATTTCGCTTGATGATCCTTTGGGAACCACTTCGGTTGCTGTTAGGTCGTCGACATATTTCCAAAGATCATTACCATCTGTGTCCAGGTCATTGATCATTAAGAGATAGAGCCAGGGACCTAATTTTGTACCCTGTGGTACTCCTGCTGGGACTGAAGACCAACTAGAATAAACATCATTTCCCAACTTTACTCTCTGTTGACGATCGGTGAGAAAATCAATCACCCAGGACACCACCCAACTTGGCAGATCTAATGATTCAAGCTTTCTTTTCAGGATATGATGATCGACCAAATCGAAGGCTTTCTTAAAATCCAATAACGCCAGCCTAACTAGAGCACCATTGCCGTCCGTCGAGCTTGAGAGCTGATGAATAATGCTAATAAGGGCTTGGGTGGTTGATGATCTAGGGACTGTTCCAAACTGACGTCCGTCCACTATCTTCAATATGGCAGGTTTTACATATCCTTCAACTACGACCTCCTCAGCCACCTTTGACAGAACAGGTGTCAGTGATATTGGTCTCAAATGTAAGTTGATATCTAAAACAGGTTTTTGCTTAGATAAAGGTGTTACGTTTGCCATTTTCCAAGAAGCAGGTAAGCCACGTTCACGAAAAGAACTATTTAATATGTCATTTACTGGCTTAGATAAAACATCCGCATTTTCTTTGAATATCCAGGGCGGGAGGCCATCTGGTCCGGGTGCTTTTGAAGGTTTTAGATGCAGTAATTGTAGAAACACTGAATTTTCGGTACACACGTCCTCCAAGGCAGATACTTCAATTTGTGAGGGATCTTCTTGTCGAGAGGGTAAAGTTGTGAAAGAGGCCATAGGTGATAAAAAGGCTAAATTGATGCGTTCGGCCAATTCCTTTTGCTGCTCATGAGAAAAACCTGTGCTCTCATTGTCATTCAACATTAGCAGGCGTAGTTCGTTAGATGGTGAAGTAGGGTCCATTCCGCACAACGATTTAACATGTTTCCACCAAAGCGCAGGTTTTAATTCTTTCAGATGCTTCACTTTCGAGTGGAAAAATGAAGCACGACATTTCTTCCTTTCGCGATTAACTCGGTTACGAAGAACTTTGAAACGGACTGTGTCGCCGTTAGTAAGCGCTTCCTGGCGTTGTGTAATAAGAGATTTAAAACTGGGTGTTATCCAAGCTGGCTCGTTAGAACAAGATTTCATACTTTCCAAGGGAAGCAAAATGTCCATACCGGTACGGATAATAGTTTCGAAGGTAATAAGTTTGTCTGCACAGCTTTGGCTTTGATTGAGAATCGACCAGTCGATTTCGTTAATAAAGGTACTGAAGGCTGTTCTATTGCTTGGTCGCAGGTCTCTAATTTTGCGTATAATTCTCGTTTCTTGAGAAGTACGTCTTGTTTTCGGTTTAAGCAGAATAGTCAGGTGATCAGAGAGACCAAATGACGACAATTTCTCAGGGGTTGAATAATATTCTTTTAAATCAGTTAGTATTAAATCCAAGGTATTATTTCCGCGAGTTGGGAAATTGACCAATTGTTTAAGTCTAAAATGTCTAGAAAACCCACTAACGTTCAACTTGTTGAAGTCACCGAGAAGAACCGTGCCAGTATTAGGAAAGCTAGACTCGAAGGCTGAAAGTTGACAGAATAAATAATCGTTCATGGCTGGCGCATTAGAACTAGGTGGATGATATACTATTCCGATAATGATAGATGAAAACCCTCTCGGGAGGCGAAAAGGCCGGGCTTTAATCCATAGTACCTCAAAAAGGTCATGATGATACTGAGATAAGACCTCGTAGGGAATAGAGTCGTTGACATAGCAACAAACACCACCATGTTGACCATTAACGCGGTCTCGGCGAACAATGTTAAAGCCTGGAATGTTAATAACATTGTTGTGAACTAAGTCTGTCAACCATGTCTCGGTAAAGCATGCGAAATCGACAGGGTGGTTAAGAACAACTGAACGAATTTCATCGATCTTTGGTGCCAAGGACATCGTATTAGACAGAAGAAAACTAGGGACGAAGTTGAGGCAATCTGGACGTTGAGTTACTTGGTTATCTTGAATTGTGATTGACGAAGAATCGTCAGCGAGCGAAGGAGTTATGTCTTCAACCTGAATATTTAATAGGTCTATAACAATGAGGTTATTCCTATTTGGGCCATTAAGCCTAGCTGAATGAATAGTCAATGAGTCACGTTTCGCTCCGGTGGAAGTTGTTGTCGGCTTGCCAAAACAAACATTTTGCCTATATGTTGTTATTCTAGGCTTAATTCTTGAGTTATTTGATGTAAACTGGCCCCCACGACTGCCTCTCACCTTGCGTAGGATCCCCATTGATTTCATAGTCAACCAAGTATATAACGACAGTTGTTTTGCCGGTCTCTGAAATCCAGTTTGACGAAGACCTTGAGATTGAACTTGGGTGGAAACTTTGTACCAACATCGCAGCGAAAGAAGATAATTTTTTGAGTAACTGAGCATTATATGATAACTCTGCTAGTCTAATAAACTAACAGTTATGAACAATCCAAGAACCAACGAAGATAATCCACAATTTTTTTTAAATAACGAAGAGCTATACAATAAGCAGCCTGACGGCGCTATTTACATAATCCTATTATTGTGTGTTTATGTAGTGTGTTTCCCATGCTAAGAGATGAAATGAATGATCTGGATCATCGTCGTCCGGATATTTTCGTAGTCAATGAATTATCTAAATGCTGCCAAAACGTAGAGGTTACAGTATGTTTCGACATGTATCTTGACTTGGCTAGAGATTCTAAAATGATTCGATATGACCCGTTGGTGGAGTGTTTGAAGCGAAATGGTTACGATACGAAATTGTTTGTGCTATGTTTTGGTTCACTTGGAACAGTTCATCAGGATGTATGGTCGAACTTAAAAACATTTTCTAGAGACAAGGATGATTTGAAAGGCGTTATATGTGATTGTTCATTTTTTTATATGTGATTGACAATAATCTTAATGTGCATGGAACAACTTTTTATTTTATTTATTTAAAACAATATTTATAGAGGAAGCCTTATCACCCGTATATATGAAGTAAATAAATAAAGAATTAATGAATAAATGAATAAAGAGTATATATGAATACAAAGTAAAGTAAAATAAATAAAGTAAATAAGTGTAAGTAGGAACAGGCAATATTTACAAGGATTTAAGATATCTAATCTTAAAATCTAAGCCTAACTGTTCGATTCAGTAACAATAGGCGGTAAACTATTCCAGTCAGCGATAAAAGCGTATTGTGATCTTTGCTGTCCCCAATTAGTTTTACAAGCTGGTAGTCTCAATAATGACTTTCGTCTAGTGTCATAGCTACGAATATCCTGAGCAGCCTTAGACTCAAACATAAAATCAACTTCATTATTCGAAGCTTTAAACACAAAGGAACATCGGTGGAATTTTCTTCTAGAAGACAATGGACACCAATTAAGGCTGTCCAAGGCTTCAGTACTTGAAGCAAAGCTGGGCATATTCAAAACACACTTTGCGGCCTTGTTATGAAGAATCTGTAAATGGTTCATTAATGTAATATTATTTCTATCCCCCCAAACAAGATCGCCATAATCAAGTAATGGTAAAATTAAACAGTTCACAACTAACTTTCTGGTGTGAATTGGCAATAAATGTTTTATACGTTTCAAAACACCAATTCTATTCGACACTTTTCTCTGGACATAGTCAATATGATCGGCCCACGATAGGGTCTCGTTTATAACAACTCCAAGGTACTTATAATTGCTTTCTCTGCCGAGAACTTGGTCACCAATTGATAATGTAATACTTTCGAATTTCTTCAATCGTTGTGGACCACCAACTAACATAAATTTAGATTTAGTGATGTTAAGAGTTAATCTGTTGTTATCAAGCCAGGACTTCAAATGTCGTAGGTCATCATTAAGCTTAACTTGGAGTTCTTCAGGAGAGGAAGTTGCACATTAGATCGCTGTATCGTCTGCGAATGAGGCTTGTGTGTAATGTAAGCATGACGGAAGATCATTTATGTAAACTAAGAACAACAATGGTCCCAACACGCTACCTTGAGGCACGCCAATTGATACTTTGTGTGAGGATGAAAAACAGTTGTTCAATACTGTCCTCTGCATCCGATGACTAAGATAGGATTGAAACCATTGTAGAGACCCAGAGTCAACACCCAGCCAATTTAACTTTTGTAAAAGTATAGGGTGACTGACCGTGTCAAACGCCTTCATCAAATCCAGATATATAACACCACTTACTTTTCCGTGATCCATATTGTCCAATAACTCATCGGTGAACTGTAATAGGGCACTAGATGTAGAGCGTTTACACTGGAAACCAAACTGTCTGACATAAAGAAGCTTGTTATCTTGAAGATATTTGTAAAACTGGGAATGAACAGCCCGCTCAATTATCTTACTAACAGTCGGAAAAACAGAGATTGGTCTATAATTGTTGCAATCAGAGCGATCTCCAGCCTTAAACAATGCTACAACTTTAGCCGATTTCCAGTTATTCGGAAAACATCGTTGGTCAATGGAAATGTTAATCAGTTTAGTTAACACAGGAGAAATCACTTCAGCGGAATCCTTTAAAAGGCGGGCACTTATTTTATCCAGGCCAATCGCTTTGTTCGACTTCATACCACTAAGTTGAGCTTGGACAAATTCTATAGATACACGGGTAAGTTCAAATTTCGAGATGGCGACTTCATTATAATACACGGCTTTTTCACTACGACCAAAGACACGACCTAACATCCGCCCAACAGTAGAAAAATGCCGATTGAAAATGTCTACAACATCACGAATACTGGTGTAAGACTTGCCTTTATGAATAAGAGCTGGAACCTCTCGCTGAGACTTTGATGGAAGCACTTTCTTAATGGAACTCCACATCCGTATACTGTCAGACTTAGACTCTTCAATCAGATTACAGAAGAAATTTGACTTCAATCGTTTTTCTTCTCGGTTAGCCAGATTTCTTAGTTTCCGGTACATGTTCCAGTGATAAGAGTAATTACTAGTGCGTGCTTTACGATGGTGATAATCCCGATCTCGGCGCAAATCCTTAAACTTTTCAGTCACCCAAGGCGTAGAGAAACCTTTCAAACGTTTTTTTTTAATTGGAGCATGACAATCGGCAACACTACAAAACAATCTCTCCCATAGGAAAACAGCATCATCAATCGAATCAGCCGTGTCAATGACATTCCACGGAACATTATTTAGATCATCAACAAAGGCTTGTTTACTGTAAAATTTAAAAGACCGTGATTCTTGCATACGCGGAGGCACTTTAGGGACTCCGGCTTTGAAAACACAAAGAACAATACTGTGATCACTCAATGACGTTTCAATAACCTCCGTTTGGACTACTTTGTGTTCGATGTCTGCTCAGTAATTCTTGTAGGAGACTTAACCATCTGCTTGAGATTGTTAGAAAGTAAACAAGAATTGAATTTTTGTTTCATGAGTGATCTTGAGCTTGAGCTGAAATCCACATCAAAATCACCCAAAATAGCAATTTCAATAGAGTCAGTGTTTTAGACACTAAGGACTGGTTTAATCCTTCCACAAACTGTTCCATATCTTCATCTGGTGCACGATAGAATGATCCAACCACAAAAGGTTTACATTTCGATCTAAATCACCTGGATCCATACACTTTCGACGCCATTTACCGCCAAATCTAACTTCACCGTGTAATTTATACCGTTCTTGATGTAAACAACAACCCCACCGCCTTGAGTCTTACGAGCTGTAATTTCTCTATCCTGTCTCACAACAGAGTAGCCATCAATGGTGACTTCATCATCCAAGATATTCGAGGACAACCATGTTTCACTTAAAGATAATATATCTAGCGGCGTTTTTGATAGTAAATCCCGCACAGAATCCAATTTATTATACATGGGCTACTTTGAAACCCCGAACTAGCTTAGGAAAGTTTGGTTCCATTTCAAAATCCGTCTGACCACCACAGTACGTAGAGTTATACGAATCCGCGGTTATGCCAGGAAAAAAGCAATCAAAACAGGACCAATTTGCAGTTGAACTTGAAAGACTAAAATATTCATTGTCACCTAAGTTCACACAATTAGCATGAAACCATTTATCGCACTCGTCGCATTGGATGGCTTTCTGGTTTGAACGGCATCCCTTTCCACATAAAACACACTTATCATTAATCCGTCTTGGTCCTGGATTAGAGCTGACATCTCCTGCTAATAATATCAAGGGAGAAGCACAAAGTAGAGTGTTCGCAAGTTGCATTCCTATCTTCAATTTCAAATATGTCGGCAAGGTGGTCAACCAGAATTTCGTCCTGGAAAGGACAATATATCCTTTCCACTACTCACAAGTAATGAGGAGGCCTTTAGAACATTTCCAGCAGGCTTTAAGAGAGGAAACGATACAGTAGCAATAAGAAAAACAATAAACAGTGCGGAGCTTCCGAAGAGTCGACCATTCGTCATGGTCCAAGTTTTCACATCGACTCGTTTGTACAACTAATAATGAAGCTTGGATGTACTTAATTAGAATGTTAACTAAGTTGGTGTAACTTATGCTTGTGTTCTAGTTCAGAGAGAAAAATATTATTATTAACGAGGTTTTTGCAAAGCGCCCAAGTCGTCGACTTTACTCAAACAGAAAGGAAAAAGTAACAAGGAAAGAGAAAGGTAGGAGGAAGTGGGAAAAGCTGGATTACGAAGCTTGCGAGGAAAATTATGGTGTTAACGGAGAATTCATGGGTAGGAATGTATACATGTATTGGATGGACAGGAATATGTTTGAAATTACTGAGAAAAACCTAATGAATCGAACTACGCCAATTATGGCAAAAGTATGGTTGACAGAAGTGCATGAAGATAGAATCGATGAGGGGGTAGAAAAAGAGGAGCAAGGTGAAGAAGAGACAGGTGGGGTAGAAATTGAAGTGGATGAAGTGACCTTGGAAGATGTAGAAGGGGTGTGGTGGAACGAGGTGGTAGGCTGGGGGATAGATTGGATGAGACCGGGTTGGACGAGGAGATCCAAATACTATTGGAGAGGCTGAGGGTGATACCTGGAAGTAAAGAAAAAAAGGCAAATAACCTTAAAAACATTGATAGAGCTGGAGTTAGAAAGACGACTGCCGAAGTGAATATAATTTTGCAGTGTGTACCAGTTGGAAATATCACTGGGATACGCAACGTCGTACAAGAAGCGTCGGTTCTTGTATGTGAACAGCTTGGGTTGGAAGAAAAGAGGAGACGTATTGAAGGTGATATTAAACGAGTGAGGTGAGATTTGAATAAGATTGAAGCTTGGTTCAAAAGAAAATGGAAGAATGGAAAGAAGGGGAAAAGGAAAAACTAGATAGACGATACAGGTTGCAAGCGAAGGGTTTCCACACTGTAATGGAAGAGATCAAACAGAGGGTGGTAGCTAAGGTTTCTAAGGTTAAAAGATATGGAAACATGACAATGACAAACAGGATAATCGTTTGTTTTCATCAAACCAAGGTAGATTCTTTAAATCCCTTGAAGGTGGGAAAACTAGAACAGTATTACCAAACCCTGAAGATCATCAGATTGAAGAAAAAATATCTAAGTAGCAAAATAGGAAGATATTAACATCACACAAGAGAATGTTGAAAACGAAGTAAGAAAAATGCCAAATTGGAAGGGATCGAGACCTGATGGTATACAAGGCTACTAGTTGAAAAACTTTACATCTCTCCAAGAGTGTTTGGCAAAAGCACTGGATGAATATGTAACAACAGGAAATGTGCCAATTGAATGGTAGAAGGGCGGACTATATTGCTAATAAAAGATTCTATGAAAGGACCAGACGAAAATCATTATAGACCATGCCTGAACCTTTTATGGAAACTGTTGATAGGTATGTTTAGTGAAAAAACATACTCTCACTTAGAGCAAAACAATCTTTTCCCTGTTGAACAGAAAGGCTGCAGAAGATCACCTCTCCATTGATATGTGTGTACTAAAAAATTTCAAACGCAGAAGAACAAACTTGAGTATGACCTGGATAGATTATAAAAAAGGCATATGACACGTTTCCACATTCCTGGATAATTGCAACACTAAAAATGCTTGGAGTAGCCGATAATGTGGTTGACCTCATGTCCAGAAGTATGACCAAATGGAGAACCAATTTCTACTCTGATGGAGATTTTATAGGCTATTGTGAACTAACTGAGGGATTGAATTAACTGAGGAATCTTCCAAGTAGACCCTTTCTCGCCACTGTTGCTTGTTATTACGCCAATATCCATGATACATGTGCTACGTGAAACAGGAATGCGATATAAACTGGAGGATGGCCCAATGATCAATCACATGTTATTTATGAATGACCTTAAAATCTTCGCCAGAAATGACAAGGAAGTTGATTCGCTTGGCATACCGTCCGACAACGTAGCACCGACATTGGTATGGAGTTTGGGATATCCAAATGTGCAGTGGTGACATTGAAATGAGGACGAAGAGTGCAAAGCGGGAGCGTCAAACTCCCGGTTGGAGAGGAAATGAAGGAGTCTGATTCCAAAGGATATAATATAATTATCTATGTGTGTTGGAAATTGATACCATCATGTGTTCTGAAATGAAAGCTAAATTCAAATAGTTCTACTTGAAGAGAATAATACTTCTCCTGGAAAGTAAGGTTAATTGTCGAAATCTTTTCTTGTCAATCAACTCATGGGCTGTGGTGGTGGTACGATACAGTGTAGCATTCATTGGTTGGACAAAGAATTCCTGGGAATTAGTCAGGCAAAACTGAAGAATGATGAGAGTATACCAAGTTATCCATCCGAAGTCAAATGTGCTAATGATATACATCAAGAGAAAGGAAGGAAGACGAGATTTGACCAACGTTGAAGAATGCGTTGTGAATTAATTGCGAAGCTTGCATTATTATGTAGTATACAACGAAGAGATACTACTTAAGGCAGCTGCAAAGGAAGAGGATATACCGAAAGAACAGATAGAGGGGAAGGAAGAGTACAGAAAAGGGTAAATGCTGAGAGAAGGTGGAAAGTATGAAACTGCACGGGCAGTTTGAGAGAGATACAAAGGATTTAAAAACAGAAGAATGATGGAATTGGTTAAGTAAAGGCGATCTCAAAGGTGAAACACAAAACCAAGCGCTAAACACAAACTGCAACAACAAGAACATATATGGGTTGATGTCTCGGATAAATGTACAGTAGGTTATGTGTAGAGAATAGATACTGTAAGTTAATATCTGTGTTATGATCTACTGCACAAAAAAATTAGAATAGTAAACGGTAGGAGCTGTTGCGTAAACGTATTTCCTATTTATGATGGTAACTACAGTTGAATACTCACCGTTGCTATGGTATAGTGGTTAGGGAATGTTTTCGTCGAAAATTGTGGCAACATAAAATTCGCTTGGACTCCATTTTTTCCTAGGCACAAAAAGTGCGACAAAATAAATAACGAAAATCGTCCAAACAGAAATTACAAATACACGAGACATACAGATATACCTACCCAAGTTAGCTATGTTAGGAGTAAGCCCGCGTTTTAAATAGTCAGCACGAAATCCATCGAGGGAGATTAATATAACAGGACTAAAATTGGAGAGTAACACAGTTAGAAACTACACAAAAGTAAAATCAAGAATAACTGACATACATTAAAATTGTGATGACACCGTATATACAGTAAGTTAGGGTCATCACCTACCTATACTATCAAGTTTTGTGATTGGTTGATTCAAACAATAAAACAATAGAATCAACCACAAAGAAACCAATGTCCTAACCCTATCACTTTTGTTCCATATAGCCAATCACAAAACCTGTTCATTTTAGGTACCTATTTACCCAAGTTATAATGCGAAGATACGGTAGAAACGGTTTTTTCAGGATATAGAGTATGATAGTGGGCGGGGGGGGAACAGGAGGGGAAACGTGAGTGAGAGGAAGGAAAGCGAGATATAGGGGAATGAGCAAAATAATGAAAAGTAGGAGATAGGGAGGAGTTAATGGCTAATAAGGATCAGTTAAGACGAAGACAAAGTAGAATCAAGGCAACGGGTGGTTAACTCGTGGATGTGCATGATTTTTATGTCAGTAAAAAATAATTATCCTTCAACAGTTTCTGGCCGTCGTTACTTCTGTTGAATATAATTATACAGCAACGGGCAGAGTTGCAGATCATGAAAGTTTCGCAAGCAGTTCACGTATATTTGGATGCCAGAGCTTCGTCCGCGCTAGCAAGCTGGATAATTGCCCGCCTCGCCCTATTTGCCTTACAAGCGCGGAAGAAGCTCTAGCACTATGACCTATTAAAATTACGTTACAGGTATTATAAATTGGCTGCTTAAACATTCGCATAGTTTCATCAACCGCGGTTTAAGAAATACTACACGAAGGTTTAATAACGCTACTATAATTTCAGTCCACTTGCCGAACGGTTTTACCTCTTAAAATTGATTCTTTTAAAACAACCACTCCAATAACTCGCTCCTATGCCGCATATTCACGAGAAAAAATAGAGGGGAATATATAGTTTTTGTATTTTTATATTAGTTTTTGTATAATAAATGTTTCATGTTTCCTTCATTTTCCATTTAAAAATAAAGCAAAATCATATCGCAAAAACCGCCCGCTCAGGAAGCCAATCAAATGTCAGGTAAACCAAGGATTTCGACTGCTCACGATAGTAGGTATCCCCCCCCCCCCATCCACCGCCACAAAGGGATGCCGCCGCGCGCTGATTGGTCGAGAAACACACGACATGCTGAGCGTGACGAACGCCGTGACGAACGGATATATTGTGACGAACGGAAGTAATTTGCGGTATGCAAGTACGAATATAGAAATACGAATCGGCAATAATCCCTCGCATTTTGTGTGAATAATATTTTAATATTTTAGTTGAATGATTTGCAAGTGCGGGTATATAGCTGAAACGTTTACATCAGGTGTTTAATAATTGACTTGGTCGTGTGGTTTATTATGAATTCGACGCAACTTGAGTATCCCTTTCGATGCCGTTCATGTCTAGAAAGCGACTTTGTCGAAAGAGACGAAATCGAACGAGTGATCCAGTCGAACGATTCACCTTATATTGACACGAGTACAGTACATATTATTTATGTCGAGATACCGAACGGTGGGACGGGAAGAAAACCAACGTGATCGTAAACCTAGACAAATAGCGCCAATTTATATTAACTAGATAAATTCGGATGAGAAGCAACGTCTAAAAATACCATCACGCAATATCGCAATCTAATGACAAACCCCCGAAATCTGTCTCGCTCGTCTTCGTCGCAAAAGCCAAAACCGATGAACGCTATCCAACATTAAAGATTATCGAAGGCCATTGGCGAACTTGCTTATAAATAGTACGAAAAAAGCCAGCGTTCCACTCAGGCAGTGCAAAGCTGCTTGGGCGACAAAATAAACATTGTCTCAAATGTTTCGATGGGCACTTAAACACGCTGATTAATTCCGACCCGGAGGCGTCGAAACGTATTTACCTACACGATAACCATTGCGATGTGATCTGAGGCGTACATATTTGTAAGAAAGACTACGATAAAATCGAAGATCATCTTTGCGGGGATATATGTGACTGTAAGCGGTGTTATACACAGAAGTGCCATGGTATCGAGTGTAATCGATTCTTCAAAAGCGGGTGAAAACGGCCAATTTGCGCATCAATCGTGAAATGTCAACACTACAGCCAGGTGATGGCACATAGTAACTTTATTTGCTAGTAATCCCGATGGCCTTTCAGAAGACACGGCCAGTGGCAACTTTATGTTGCGAACAGAGTTATATAATAACTTTATTTACCAGTGACGAACGGATAAGCGTGACGAACGGATAAGCGTGACGAACGGAAGTCACTTGCGCGCATGAAATGGGCTATATAAACTCGACATCAATTCCATCAGCATTAGAAAGTGCATTATATCGCTGTTATTATGGATAACATCGTAGGGATTCTCGACATGGATGGTTTCCAAATAGACAGGCAGTTCTACTGCAAAGAGCTAGGCGTGCTTAGTGTTGGAAAAGACGAAGCTTCTTCGTTCTTTTTTAACATTGGGATAAAATGGAGTGAACTCAGCGAAAACGACGCCATAAATTGTCGCTACGTTCAAAAGAACATTCATAAACTCCTTTGGGGCATACCAAGGGGTACCAAGGCCTTCCAGCTTGCAGACTTGGATACCATAGTGAGAGATTTTTACCATCGAGTCAAAATAGATAAAGACTCGGCGATTGTGTACAATGGTGGACATTTTGAGAGAGACATCTTAAAACGATTAAGGATTCCGACCGTGAATCTGTAGAGCTATGGCTGTCCAAAGGCTGAACACCTCTTTGATGCTTTGGTGTGGCTGGATACATGTGGCAACCACATAGAACCTAGCGCTTACCACCATTGCGCTAAAGTAGAGGTGGAAGCTTTTGGGAAGTGGCTGGCAGAGCAGCGCTAGCACTAACCAACAAAACCGGTTCTTTTTAGAACCATCATTTTTCACAAAAGAAAATAATGAAATGCTCGTTCACCTGAGAAGTGTCTCCTCCGTTAATCTGAAATATTAAATTACCGTGCGCAAGTTATTGATGTAGATGTGATGAAGGCTAGTCTCTAATTGAATGATGGTTATTTATGTCTCACAATAGTGGGAGAGGGTGTTTGAGGGTGAATTAGGTAATGGGGGCCCTTAAGGGTCTTGGAGGTGATCTGAGGGCCTCTGAGGGTGGGCGGGCATCAAGTCGTATTTGTGAAACGGGACGTTACGGGACGCCAGGGACGTAGATGGGGTGTTTTCGGGGGCGTTTGGGGTGTTTTCGGGGGCGTTCGGGGGCGTTTGGGGGTATTGAGGGGTGTTGGGGGGGGGGGCAATGAGGGTTGTTTGGGGTATTTAGGGGCGTTTGAGGGGTAATGAGGGAGCTTCAGGGGTGTTGGGGAAGTTTGTATGTTAGATGTCTTATAAACTATCGATAATATAGCAATTAGATTCATTCTGTGTTCAATTGCGAATGTGTAACGATGTTTCATCAGTGCGACATTTGTGGAAAGACTCTTTCTAGAAAAGAGCACCTTTATCGTCATATGAAGAACATCCATGGAGAAGGTTACTGTGTACAATCAATCCCTAACGTCAATGGCTCCATCGAAAGTAATTCCTCTGCCACAGATGACGACTTGTACACAAACGATGAGCTGGAGGGGCAAAGTGTGAAATCTTACACAAACGAGGAAACTGGAGAAGAGACGGAGGAAGAACACCATACACTGACGGATGAGGAAGATAGTGAAAATTACGAAGAATCGGATGAAGAGGGCATCAATCCATGGGAATTTATATTAAACGAAGTTTACCAAAAGATGGACCCTATACGTGACGGATCGATTGATAAAACAATGCAGGGGAACCGGATTACCTATGAAGAAGCCACAAAACATGTTTATAATTCCTTGGTACCTGAATATATGACGGAATTTATGAAAATATACAAAAACCATCTTAGATTATTAAAAGGTCTTCGGCGAGATAGCACTCATCGGAAGATTTGGAAAACTATGAAACGTTTAATAGAGGAAGAAGGCTACGACGAAGATGAAAGTATTGATGCTGCTGTAAATCAAAGGAAATTTCTTTTGCGACGAATGTTGACATACGCAACCGTTATGGATAACACTATCGACGATGCACAGGAGGACAAATGATGATAAACTTTATTTAAGCACGCTTACAACGACAACAAAAGCTGATTTCCACGATGGGCGTGTACACTACTATAAAACAGTTTATGTAAAGGAAAGGAAAGGAGGATATTGCAGCCTCCCCAGAACCCTCCGCCCCAAGGTAAAGCACCCTGGGAAGACTGCAGCATCCTCCTTGCAAAGGTTATTTAAAAGAATGTCATTATTTACAATATGTTCCTATTTTACTTACATAACACTTACTCTAGGATATGAGTAGCGATTTTATTTTTAAAACATGTCAGGGTCTTGCTCTCTCTTATTTCCATGGACAAAGAGTTCCATATAGATGCTCCATCATATAGGAAACTCTTTTTCATGTTATTGGTGCGTGGTTGTGGTAAACAAACAGTATTTGAAATGTTCCGAAGATTGTAGTCGGTCTTCTCTTTCTTATAAGTAAAAAGCTTAGTAAGACTCTTTGATCCCATGTTATTTAAAACTTTGAACATGATCTTAGCTTTTGATTTTTTTCTTTGTATTTTAAGAGGCTGCCATTCTAAGGCATTTAATGCAATTTTGTGGTCAATCTCATTGCTCATATTTCCAATAATTCTAGCAGCTCTGTTATGGAGCTTTTGTAACCGTGTTGATTGAGTTGCACCAAATACATCCCACACTTCACAGCAGTAGTTAAAATACGGTTGAACAAGTGCATTGTAGATGGAAAGAAGAGTGTGTCTGTCGACAAATTCTCTTACATGTCGGAGAGTACCTAACCCTGATGTTATTTTCTTGCATATATATTCAGTATTACTTTTCCATGATAGATTTTGGTCAACAGTCACTCCTAGAGTTTTGCTTTCAAACACTTGTTTAATTGGTTTATTTTCTATACTGACATTTGGTTGTGAGTTAGAGACATTGCTAATCATTGGTTTAGAGCCGATTAACATAAACTCTGTTTTTGCTACATTCAGACTAAGTTTGTTGGCTATTAACCATTTCCTTAGATTTTCTAAGTCAGAATTCATTGCAATCTCAACATCATGTATTGTCTCACCAGAGGCTGTTAAGTTTGTGTCATCAGCAAATAATCGTGGTTTAGTTTCATTTAGACATTCAGCTAAATCGTTTATGTATAATAAAAAGAATAGTGGCCCCAAGATCGAGCCTTGAGGAACACCACATTTAATTTTTCGCCCTGATGAGACAATGCCATTTATTTGACAGTTTTGGCTACGTTCTTCTAAATATGATTTCAATAGGGATAATGCTTTCCCTTTGATTCCATATAGTTCTAATTTTTTTAGCAAAATTTGGTGATCGACTGTATCAAAAGCCTTTTTTAGGTCTATGAATACTACTAAATTGAACAGTTTTTTGTCCATATTTATATACCAGCTGTTTGTACAGTCTAGTAATGCAGTTGACGTAGAATGAAATTTACGAAAACCAAATTGATGTTCTGAAAGTAGTTCATTTTCTGTCAAGTAGTCATATAATTGATTATAGAGAATTCGTTCCATAACTTTACTTATAGCTGGTAACACTGAAATTGGCCTGTAGTTCCCAGGCAGGTTCCGCTGGCCATTTTTATAAAGTGGTGTTACTCGAGCTATTTTCCATTCATTTGGAAACGAATATAGTGTAATAGCCTGATTGAAGATGAATGTTAATGAATCTGAGATAATTGGTGCCGCAATCTTAAGAATCTTATTAGAAATTTTATCAATGCCAGTAGCTTTAGCACTGCAAAGCCCATGAAGGAGTTGACAAAGATTGTCAACCTCTATTGGCTTGAATACACTGAATTCTGACTCTGAACTCTTAATATAGTCCTAAAAGTTGTCATTTGAAGTATCAATTTTGCTAGCTAAATCAGGGCCTATATCAGTAAAGAAATTGTTAAAGCCATCTGCAATGTCTTTAGTATTTGTCAGTGTATTGCCATTTATATTTAGTTCGTTTACTATTGTCGGTTTATTGTTTCGACCTAGTAAGCTATTTATTGTTTTCCAAGCCTCTTTAGGGTTGAACTTTTGACCAGCAATCTTCTTGGAGTAATACTCTTTTTTGGCATTTCTTAACTCAATATTTACTTTGTTTCTGGCATTTTTATAATTTATCCAATCCGTTTCAAGTTTAGTAAGAATGGCTTTTCTTTTTAATTTGTCTCTCATGTTTATAAGCTTTTTAACATTGCTTGTGATCCAAGGGAGTTTTTTTTATCTAATTTTTTTCTGTTGAAGTGGCGCATGTTTATCTAAAATTTCAAAGAATAATTGCTTCCAAATTTCCCACATTGTATCTGGGTCATCACCGAAAAAGTAAACATATTCCCAATGTTGATTGAGCAAGTCATCAATAAATTGTTGATTATCAAAATTTTTCATGTTCCTAATCTCAACAATATTTTCTTGCTTTTTCTCAGTAACATATATTTTCCGAATTACATATACCAAACTATGATCGCTGATTCCTGAGTGGATAACACCAGAATCAGAGATTTTCTCTGGTTTGTTTGTAATTATGTGGTCAATGAGAGTGGAAGTTGTCATGGTTACTCGAGTTGCTTCATCAATCAATTGAGATAATTGGTATACCTCAAGTAATGCTTTTAATTTTTTGGTTGGTGCATCAGAAACTGCTTTCAACATGTCACAATTTAAATCTCCAAGAATATATATATCCTTGTTTTCATCATCCATAGTTTGAATTAAATTTTCAAATTTATCAAAAAATGCAGATGGTGTATTTGGTGGTCTGTACACCGTTGTGACAAGGAAAGGTCGACTGTGAGGTTTAATAATTTCTAGGCAAACAGCCTCTAATTCTGGTGGAACTAGATCTGACCTAATGTTATAATTAATGGAGCTACGTAGGTAAATACAGACACCACCACCATTTCTTGTACGGTCATTTCGGACAATGTCATAACCATACAAGTTGATCATGTTATCAGTTATAGTTTCATTTAGTCTGGTTTCACTGAGACCTATTAAATCAATATTTTTGTTTGTCATCGAAAATCTAATTTCATCCAATTTCTTAGTTAAACTGACAATGTTAAGAAAAGCCATCTTAAAACCTCTTTTTTTAGGGATTGAGTTCATGCAAGTGTAAAAATCGCTACTCACATTATTATGATCATTACAACTAATATTATCTATAGTCGGTGTCATGTCAGCATTCGCCTGACATAGTTCAGATACGTTGTCCATTCTGTGTTCCAATGACCATGAACTTTGGGAAAAAAATGGACATTTCTGCCATTTGAGGAACCTTGTATAGAACCTGTGGTTGTAACTCTAAGCGATTTTACATATGAGCAAAAAGCACTGCCCAGTGCTTTATCGCCTAATTGGTTTAAGTGTAACTTTGAGCCATTAAGTCGAGACTCATTTATGTTATTATTATTTATAAAAGTAATTTTATGCTTCAGACATAAGATTTCTAATAAATTATTATATTGATTTATTTGATTTGATTGGACCCTACCATCATATCTTCGGACGACACTTGAGATAGCAATCTTCTTTGTATGGGTTTTTACTTCATTGATGAGGTCATCCATATCCTTTGTGAGAACCGAAGAAATACAGCTACACATTCTGGGAGACGAAAGCACTTCGCAAATCTCCGACGAGGAGACAACTTTTATTCTTCGCGAGGGAAAAAATGCGTATATATAGAACCCGATCTAGCCGATTTTCAGTCAACGAGTTCGTATAATGATAGATTTGTACTCTCCTGAGAAGCTGACCTTATCGATGTATATGTTTGAATGAAAATAAATATTATTAAACTCATTGTCTTCTTTGTTTTACCAAGAGCACAACTTTGCTCTAACCCTTAACGAGTTTTTAATGACTCATTAAGGGCACGCGACATCTAACATGAATGGTTATAAACTTCCCCAACACCCCTGAGGCTCCCTCATTACCCCTCAAACGCCCCTAAATACCCCAAACAACCCTCATTGCCCCCCCAACACCCCTCAATACCCCCAAACGCCCCCGAACGCCCCCGAAAACACCCCAAACGCCCCCGAAAACACCCCATCTACGTCCCTGGCGTCCCGTAACGTCCCGTTTCACAAATACGACTTGATGCCCGCCCACCCTCAGAGGCCCTCAGATCACCTCCAAGACCCTTAAGGGCCCCCATTACCTAATTCACCCTCAAACACCCTCTCCCACTATTGTGAGACATAAATAACCATCATTCAATTAGACTAGCCTTCATCACATCTACATCAATAACTTGCGCACGGTAATTTAATATTTCAGATTAACGGAAGAGACACTTCGCAGGTGAACGAGCATTTCATTATTTTCTTTTGTGAAAAATGATGGTTCTAAAAAGAACCGATTTTGTTGGTTAGTGCTAGCGCTGCTCTGCCAGCCACTTCCCAAAAGCTTCCACCTCTACTTTAGCGCAATGGTGGTAAGCGCTAGGTTCTATGTGGTTGCCACATGTTTCCAGCCACACCAAAGCATCAAAGAGGTGTTCAGCCTTTGGACAGCCATAGCTCTACATATTCACGGTCGGAATCCTTAATCGTTTTAAGATGTCTCTCTCAAAATGTCCACCATTGTACGCTATCGCGGAGTCTTTATCTATTTTGACTCGATGGTAAAAATCGCTCACTATGGTATCCAAGTCTGCAAGCTGGAAGGCCTTGGTACCCCTTGGTATGCCCCAAAGGAGTTTATGAATGTTCTTTTGAACGTAGCGACAATTTCTGGCGTCGTTTTCGCTGAGTTCACTCCATTTTATCCCAATGTTAAAAAAGAACGAAGAAGCTTCGTCTTTTCCAACACTAAGCACGCCTAGCTCTTTGCAGTAGAACTGCCTGTCTATTTGGAAACCATCCATGTCGAGAATCCCTACGATGTTATCCATAATAACAGCGATATAATGCACTTTCTAATGCTGATGGAATTGATGTCGAGTTTATATAGCCCATTTCATGCGCGCAAGTGACTTCCGTTCGTCACGCTTATCCGTTCGTCACGCTTATCCGTTCGTCACTGGTAAATAAAGTTATTATATAACTCTGTTCGCAACATAAAGTTGCCACTGGCCGTGTCTTCTGAAAGGCCATCGGGATTACTAGCAAATAAAGTTACTATGTGCCATCACCTGGCTGTAGTGTTGACATTTCACGATTGATGCGCAAATTGGCCGTTTTCACCCGCTTTTGAAGAATCGATTACACTCGATACCATGGCACTTCTGTGTATAACACCGCTTACAGTCACATATATCTCCGCAAAGATGATCTTCGATTTTATCGTAGTCTTTCTTACAAATATGCACGCCTCAGATCACATCGCAATGGTTATCGTGTAGGTAAATACGTTTCGACGCCTCCCATCGAAACATTTGAGACAATGTTTATTTTGTAGCCCAAGCAGCTTTGCACTGCCTGAGTGGAACGCTGGCTTTTTTCGTACTATTTATAAGCAAGTTCGCCAATGGCCTTCGATAATCTTTAATGTTGGATAGCGTTCATCGGTTTTGGCTTTTGCGACGAAGACGAGCGAGATAGAGATTTCGGGGGTTTGTCATTAGATTGCGATATTGCGTGATGGTATTTTTAGACGTTGCTTCTCATCCGAATTTATCTAGTTAATATAAATTGGCGCTATTTGTCTAGGTTTACGATCACATTGGTTTTCTTCCCGTCCCACCGTTCGGTATCTCGACATAAATAATATGTACTGTACTCGTGTCAATATAAGGTGAATCGTTCGACTGGATCACTCGTTCGATTTCGTCTCTTTCGACAAAGTCGCTTTCTAGACATGAACGGCATCGAAAGGGATACTCAAGTTGCGTCGAATTCATAATAAACCACACGACCAAGTCAATTATTAAACACCTGATGTAAACGTTTCAGCTATATACCCGCACTTGCAAATCATTCAACTAAAATATTAAAATATTATTCACACAAAATGCGAGGGATTATTGCCGATTCGTATTTCTATATTCGTACTTGCATACCGCAAATTACTTCCGTTCGTCACAATATATCTGTTCGTCACGGCGTTCGTCACGCTCAGCATGACGTGTGTTTCTCGACCAATCAGCGCGCGGCGGCATCCCTTTGTGGCGGTGGATGGGGGGGGGGGATACCTACTCACGATCAATAAAAAATAAACTATTGTTTCCTCATACACTGTAAAACTAACAATTTAGCAAATAGAATCCATTTTACCATTGTATTTTTGAAGCATGTGTCCCCGTGATATTGCTCATTTGATCATATTGCACACGCTAATTTACGCAGTAAAAATATTAACTTCTTATTAACCGAGAACGCGGTCATTACGGGAATATAATAGACCGAGGTCTTGAAAGTACGGACCGAGCCCGTAGGGCGAGGTTCGTACATAAAAGGGCGAGGTTTGTACATAAAAGACCGAGGTCTGATATTTTTCCCGTGATGACAAAGCGGTCGAGGTTAATAAGAGGTTTATTATATGGCATGGCTTTTTTAAACAACATACTTTACATACGTTTTGAGTGACAGAATCGTCATTTTCAATCTTGTTCTTGTTCTTCAATTGCTTTCATGATAGTAAGAATCTCTTCAGTCAATCAGAGCACGCAATTTCACCGGAGTAGCTTGTGCCATATAATATTATTATTATTATGATTATTATATTCAGTATAATATATAATATATGTATATATATTATATATATATATATATATATATTTCCACCCAAACGCGCCAACTTATCGTAACACCAGTGTCTCTGCCTTATTTCGAAAACATGAAATGTCCAAGAAAAGGGAGTACGGTGATCGAATACGGGAAATCGAACATGGTTCATTTACACCTCTGGTCTTCTCAACAACAGGTGGTTGTAGTAAAGAAACGACCATTATATACAAGAGATTGGCTGAGCTTCTATCCAACAAACGAAAAACATCTTACAACATCACTTTAGCCTGGATGCGGTGCCATATTTCATTTTCATTGCTAAGATCGACTATTTCATGTATAAGAGGATCACGAAGATCGCCACGATGTGTAACTAACACGAATATAGCAACTGAGGTTGCACAAAGCAATCTGTTGAATAATTAGTTATGCAATTCTGATTAACTATTTTTATAACATTGAACAAAATTTTTGAACAATTCTAGAACAATTTTTCAATGATCAGCTGTTAATATTGTATTCTATTTTTATTTGATTTTAAATAAAATTATTATATATATTATATATATATTATATTATATATTATATAATATATATATTATTATATATTATTATTATATTTATTATATTTATTATATTTTATTATATTATTTTTATTATATTTATTTATATTTATATATTTATTATATTTATATTTATATTTATATTTAATTTATATTTATATTTATTATATGTATTATATTATTATTATTATATATTATTATTAATTATATATTATATTATATATTATATTATATTTATTATATTCATTATTATTTTATTCAGTATGATATTTACAACTCTACCAAGGAAGTTATCAAAGATTTCCGTTCCGGAGAAGAGGATAAACTTCAAAACCAACTGACCTGTGAAGGCTCATTTTTCTCTAATGTTACAAAATTCTCCTTGCCAAAGCTAAACAAATTCTGGTCTTCTTCTCAATCTAAACTACCAAAAAACATCTATAATTTTACTATGCGTTATATCAATAACTCTCTCCCTACCCGCAAAAACCTTTCAAGGTGGGGTATATCGTCAAGTTCTGACTGTTCCTTTTGCTTACACCCAGAAACACTCCCACACGTAGTTGCAGGATGTCAATCATACCTTGAACGTTTTACGTGCAGACACGACTCTGTTCTAAACTTTCTTGCCAAGACCCTACAAACTGCCAATTGCTCCAATCTTTTTGTTGATCTTCCAGAATTCAAAAGCCCCTCAATAATAACTGGTGACAGATACCGTCCAGATTTGCTCCTATCTACTTCAAAGGGATGTCTATATACAGTATAGTCGAACTTACCGTGGGATTTGAATCCAACCTTCAAAACAACGTAGAGCGCAAAAAATCCAAATATACAGAACTAGTTAGACAACAAAGTGAACACTTTAGCACTGTTAAATTTGTCAATCTCTCGATTGGTTCACTCAGTGTTTTCGCAAATGAGTGTACGTCCTTTATTGAAATGTTAAACGATGTAGGAGTTGATGTGAAGCACCAAAATTATTGTGTGAGAAAAATGATATATATTACCATCAGAACAACTTATTATATCTTTTGCTGCAGAAATAAGGAATGGACGAATCCTGACTCACTGAACTTTTAATTTTCTTTAAGTGACTTAGTTGTGATTCAAGTAGCCGATTGTAAATTACCTCTATGAGTGAGATTCACAATTGTTTGTTTAGAATAAAAATTCATTTAATAAAGTTTCCATTATTATTATTATTATTTGTCTTCTTCGCACAACTTGATGTATCATTAGAAGTGTGAAGTTGATCGTCCAGGTTGTTGTAGTCTTGAGAAAGACTGTTGTTGGTGACTTCAACACTTTGTCAACTTCACACTTCTAATAATTTTTTTTTTTTTTAAATTTTACTGCTTCTTCAATTCAGAAGATTTGCAGAGTGTTTCCACTGATCTACACAAATCGTGTTATTGCAGCCTTGATCAGATCATTAGGATGATGGTAGTGGCTGAGAACTTGCTTCAGGGTGGTATTGATGGTTTTACCACGTTTTTTGTTTTTATCGGCGCTTAACATAAGTTTTTTCATGATGGAATCGTTGTCAGCTCGAATCAGGTGTGAGATGTATTTTTCTTGTTGTTTTGAAATAAAGTCCGAGATCGATGGTACTTTACAGATGTTGAGTAAGTCTTCGGTGGTATACCAGTATCTGAAATCTGGTGTTTCGTCGTCTTGGTTCGGGTATCTTCGGAAGCCGTTTCGGATCATTTTGCGCAGCATGATTTGATAGCTTGTGTTCAGACGGTTGGTTTGTGCTTTTGTTAATGACCAATTGGCACAATTGTAGCATAGTCGGCTTCGTATAAATGAATTAAGAAACATTATACGAATATAAAGATGGATTTTATGATTATGGAACAATGATTTCATGCTTGCATATCGGTTCTCAGCACTTTCTATTCTTGCATTAATTTCTGTGTCGCCGGTGGTAGTTTCAAGATGGTGGATTTGTGTACCTAGGTATCGATAAGTTTGGCATGGCATGATCGGAATGTTGTTGATTGAAATTTTACTCGTGGTATTTAGGTCTTCGCCGGAGGAGTCGATGGTCATAAGTTTAGTTTTTGATTTGTTTATCTGTAGGTTGAAACGTGTAAGTATGTTATCTAACAATGTGGCAGCGCGTTGCATGTCTTCAATGTTTTCGGTAAATAGTATGATGTCGTCTGCATAGCCACTCCATGGACAAGTAGCGTTGCTACGACTACTATGTTGCGAGCGTTGTTCTCGAGTTGCATAATTCCCAATGTCAAATTTATACTCGAAGAAATTTATTTTTTCTTCTTTTGCTTTTACCAAGAATAATCTCATCAAAAAATCCAGAAAGAGATTAAAGAGGAAGGGCGACTCTGGGCCACCTTGCCGTACACCTGAAGAGGTCGGAAAGGTGGTGTCAGTACTGGCGTGGTAGAGAGTGGTTTGCTCATAGAGGCTTTCTAAAATATCTACAAAAATGTTGTTTGGATTTCGAAAACGCATACGAATCGAATCGAACATCCATTTTCTCATGATAGTGTCGAATGCGGCAGTCAGGTCGATGAACAGAAGATGGAGTTTCGTTTGTCGAGACACTGTTATTTGTTGAATTCGTTTCACAATGAACGTCCCATCAGTACAACTACGGTTTTGAACAAAACCATTCTGGTATTCCGATATTTGGAGATTATACCACTTTTGTAGTCTCCCCAAAATGATCTGTATA
Source organism: Chrysogorgia sp. JL179-B06 (assembly GCA_035772405.1). Lineage (NCBI taxonomy): Eukaryota > Metazoa > Cnidaria > Anthozoa > Scleralcyonacea > Chrysogorgiidae > Chrysogorgia > Chrysogorgia sp. JL179-B06. Next base: position 2,463,994 of record JAYKKM010000492.1, read on the forward strand.
AGGACTTTACACACACTTGATCCGATGGTCAACCCACGGTACATGTTGGGATCTCGTCGTGAACCATTATTCTTGAAAAGAGTTTCGAGTCGACCTTCACCCCATTGTGCTGGAACACTTCTACTCTGCCAAACTTCGATGACAAGTTGATGGAATTTTTCCACAAAGGCCTGATCATATGACGCTGCTTTCAGAATCTCTGGAGCGACATCGTTGCTCGCCTTGTTGTTTTTTAATTGGCGGAGAGCTAAAATCAATTCATTCAGATCTGGACAATTGAAGTCAATTTCACAGAGATCTGAAATTGATTTGAGTTCCTTGACAAAAGTTAGTGTTTCATTTCTGACAAGTTCAGACAAGGTTTGAATTGGTTTATCAGGGTTGAAGTGTCGCATAAATTTGTCTCGAAGTTGTTCAGGTTCACATTGGATTCGGGATGATCCACGAAGTTTTGTACCTTGGGTTTTGGACTTTGCATAGGCACGTTCGATTTGCCTTGTCGTGGCAAGATTATTAATCGACTTTGCCTCGTTTTCATAGTGTTCATTTTTGAGATGTTTTACACGAGCTGTAATTTTTCTAGAGAATTTGCGAATTTGTTGTTCGTTTTTGCACGTCTTTCTCATCGTGTCACGCTGGTTGAGAAGAACAAGAATGGTGTCATTTTGCCAAGGAACAGCCTCCACATTTTTCACGACTTTTGGGAGAGAGTTTTTTGCAGCAGTTGTAATTATTTCAAGAAGATTTGAATTTTGTGTGGCGAGTTCGAGTGGTGGATCTTGGTTGGGTTCGATAAGTTTTTGAATTTCTGTGAGGAAATTTTGATGGACATATGGAACTTTAAGTGATTTTATGTCGAGCTTTAATTCTGCTTTCTTAGATCGATTTTTGCGTCGGCCGATTTTTGTTTTTGGGGTTATTAGTGTACCAATTAGAAGTCGGTGGTCGCTATGGAAGTCGTAGCTTGATGCTACTCTAACATTTTTGAAGTATTGACTTGTATAAGAATCGCATAAAATGAAGTCAATACATTTCGTTGTTTTGTCGTCATTCGATATCCACGTGATTTTTCTAGTAATTTTCTGCTGAAAAAAAGTATTCATTAGGCAACAGCCTTGGTCACGAGTGAATTTGAGCAAACGTGCACCATTATCATTAGATATTTCCCGTTCTGAGATTATACTATTTCCACGAAAAGAAATGTTTTTCAGAAAAATGGTGCTTGTTACGTTAAAATCTCCACACCTTGATTTGGTTCACGAGAGATAACTAATTTCTTTAATTCACGGTAGAATTGGGTTTTCATGTTATCTGTGGCGCAGTTTGTTGGAGAATACGCGCTGATGATTCGTATTTTATAGCCATAAAGGATAACATCCATTGCCATAAGTCTTGCGCTGCTATTGATGACGTTAAGAATTTGTACGTTTTGGTCGACTTTAACAACAATCGCTACTCCCGCTTCATGCTTGTGCTTGTAACCATTGTAGAACATTTGATATTCTTGATCGTCTACTTTGTGTATTAGATCCCCGTTGTTTAATCTTCGTACTTCCTGAAAACAGCATATCGAAAGTTTAGCTCGATGCATCTGGCGAATAGCTTCTTCGATCCGGAAGTCTTCGCGACCTGTTCGGATGTTTACTTGGCCGATTTTCCAAAAGTGGAATTTGGAGAAGCATTTCTTGCGATTTTTGCAATTTTTACGATTTTGGGTAGATTTTCCATCCTTGTCGTTTTCGTCTTGCGTTGGGTGTTGGATGAGTACTTTCCCTGCAAGGTATTCTTTTGAAATATTCATTGTAGCATGAAGTTTTAATTCGCTTGATCGATAATGAGTATGAATATTCAAATTCGATGTCTTCGTTGTCTTCGGTCTTCTTCTTAATTTAGTGCCTTCGATTTTCTTCAAATTCAATTTCTTCTATTTTCTTAATGCTTGTCCACCTCTACAACCACGAAAAGGTTTCAAAAGATCTAAATTCTTTAGGTGAGAGTGTAATTCACTGGTAATTCGTGACGGACGATTGAGGTCTTTGAGAGGTTGTGCATTATAAACAATTATCGATGTTAGATTGATGGCGTTCTTCTGAATTGAGTTCTGATCAACATGCGTTGAGTAAGATTGTTCTTCTTCTATCATTAGTGAGGATTTAGCGATGGAGTGCATTCCCAAAATAAGAATGAGAACACACCATAGACACATAAAGTCAAGTAGAATCACGGAGCGACAAATCTCGTGCAGCCATGACGGGCGCATAACGACTCTAGCGATAAGTTAAACTTTAACAATTTATATAGCGATAAGTTAAACTTTAAAACTGTCGAAGAGACAATGCATATAAACATATAATTTACATATTGTTGTAAAAGTGATTAAGTTCAATCCAGGATTAGTAATCGGAATTTTAGGACAGAGTAATTTTCAATTACATTGCATGTTTGCATATAGCTTTGATAGCAGTTTTATCTGTTAATAATAATAATAATAATAAATACATATTTATGCAGGGTAACTACATTTTACAACATTTTACAATTTCTACAACTGTCGTATCATTTAACCCAATAGTGTAATTGTTTCTCTTGATGTTCCTACGATAATTTGATGAATATAAAATGTTACCTTTCACTACTGCTTTATTATATATCAATGCCTCTTCTTCAACTCTTTCACCAAAATATTCTTCGGAAGGTATTGCTCTTCGAAAGTGAGGCCTCTGACATAATCTGTTCCCAGTAATGTCACATTCTCCCCCAGCTTCAATGCTTTCTTCAGAGGAGTGCATCCACTGAGTACAGTGTCAATGTAGATCATGACTGGATCATCGTCTGTTTCTCGGGGGATAGAACTGGCAATATTCAATATCTCCTTGTAGAGGAGGAATGTGTTGCAAATCTGTTTTGGAACAGCCTGTGTACCATGGAACAATCTCAGCAAGTTCAAGTTGAATCCTTCAAAGATGTACGCTGAATAACATGACAATGGACCCCAATCAGTTACAGTTTTAGTGAGGTGGAGAAGCTGGTAGATGTTGTAGGATAAGTGCTGCTTTCCATATAAATCTTGAAACTGACGAACAAATTGTGATAAGCAGGTGTCTGCTCTGTTGATATTTCTTCTTGAAACTGACATGTTTGTTAACAAAAACACAGCTTCCACCAACAACAGGAAATGATGATAAAACCGTTGAGGAAGAATTCCAAATAACATAACAGGAGAATAGAGGAGAAGCCACCAATGCCATTCAGACCCTTTCCAGTAAGCACGTTGAGATAAAGATCTTGGAAGTCTTGTAACTTCATTTGGGGGATGAATAAGATTCAGCCTGTTGTCAATTGACTCAATCTCATTTCCAATGTACCAAGGTTCTTGGTGCTTTGAGGAATCGAACCATAAATGACCCAACTGCCTTGATACACCAAGGTCAACGCAATGGAGGTTCTCGACAACAAAACCAGACACAAGATCAAATTGTGGCAATTGCACAAGCTTGGTTGGGCCTTTTACCCCACGAACAGTTTCATTTGTCATATAAGCTGTCTGTGCATTCTTTACCATCTCATTGTGAGTTCTCAAACTGTCACCCTCATCTGAATTTGGATACACTCTACAATGTCCACGTCCTTTGGCAATAACTTCTCCTTCGTTGTAACACCAGCTGCAGCCATATTGTCCATTAAATTGCTTGATATTTTGCAGCATACATCTAGCAACACTATCTGCAGAACAGATGCATGGATGAACAGTTGAACAGATCCATTCACCTGATTTTATCCAATTAATTCCAGTTGATGCTAGCTGTTTAATTTCCTCTGTAAATGGGTGAAAGAATGTTGTCATCACAGGTTTGGTATTCCCAAACCAAAGTCCGAGAAGGAAAATATTTTCAATTCTCTCCTTGGTAGGAAGCTCATCTTCGCTGGTCTGGTGTGATTGTGTAGGGACTTTTAGGGAATATCTAGGGATAATTTGGGTAATTGTGAATACCTCAAGGAGCCAATCAGAATCTCCCTCCACTGAACCCTTAAAATTAACCCTGATCTTGTATGTTTCCTCTAAAATTTACAAATTATGTTTGTTTACATTTATAATAACCCTGACCATGCACTGTGAAGGAAGCGAATACCTAAACAATGTCAACGGAATGTAGGAACGTTCCCGTCTAACCTTTTCTGAAGAGCTTCGAAACCAATTGTCTCACGTTCTTGTTTTTTTATAATTTTGAACCCATAATTCGTCGGCAATAGGTTCATCATCATATGGCAGGACAACAAAGCCATATTTGCCTTGCCGAAATGGTTGTCTGAAGGTGAGCCTTGCTCTTCTTTCTCCAGTTTATAGTCATCAATTCGGTCCACATCCGAATAATCAGATGTTGAACTCTCCTCAGAATTGGATCCAGATGTAGACATTGCCGAAATCACGGAAAAACGAAGAATTTTGCACAGCCTTCCACAACAATAAAACAACAAGGATTTGAGCGTCAAAAATACTTCCGTTCCCGATTTGACGTCACAAGCTTTATTAGTACAGGTACGTAGACTATTTTTTAACGGCCGTATATTCAAAAACGTATATTTTGCCATGTTTGATACAAAATATCTCTGGAAGATTTTATCTGTTGAAAGTATGATAATATATCATTCCAATCGTCTCATTACGGTCAATTTTTAGTGAAAAAATGGTATTCATGATATAAGCACTTTAAGAGATGGCTCCACTTCCATCAAGGAGCAAATCTCTCGCATTTGAATTTATCGGTCAGTAAATTTGGTTTTGGCCTCCAACTAGTCGCTGATGTTTTCCAATATCCTCAGTAAATCAATAAATGCCGAGATCAGAGCGCTGTTCAAAATTACAAATTATAACAACATTATGACGGATTCGATTATAATTAACGAGAGAAACCCTAAATCGGCGCTACAACATCAGGTTGAGAACAATGTGCTTGACCGATATCAACGTTAACTCTATAATGAGGCACATCAAGAAAGTATCCACAGGATACGAGTGCCTACTCGTTCGAGACAGTGGCACAGACAGTTTATCTGAAGAGGCAGATCTAAGATTCATATTAAGTATTTTGCGGGGTTTGATAAACTTAAAGTTCGGGTGGTTTGGATCATTTAGGACACGCCGCAGTTCTGCTTCTGCTGCCTTGTCTCTGCGACTTACAAGTGCTGGTAATGTATTTCTTGGGACACCAATGATATCAAAACTTCGATTCTGCACTCGCTGCAATTCATTCACTAGATAATCCGGAATCCCTCCCCAAACTGGCGAGGCGTACTCGAGTAGTGGGCGAATCTTTGTACGATATACTGTAATGCCCACATCTTGTGGTAGTTGTGCTTTTCGGCAATCTCTAAGATAATGCAGCCTCTTGTTTGCCTTCTTTGTTGTCTGGTTAATATGCTCGTTCCAACGTAAATTGTCCTGTTGCCAAACGCCGAGTAGTTTGAAGGTTGGGACCCTCTCTATTTCAGCTTCTAATAACTCCAGTCTCTCTGGTTCTGAAGTGCCTTTCAAGAGGAAACAAATCCACATGTCTTTAGTTTTTGTGGTGTTGAGTGACATGCCATTACTATCGGCCCAAATTTGAAAACTGTTGAGTACAGCTTGCATTTTGCTCTCCTCACCCCTTGGGACTCTCATAGTCGCTGTGCAGTCGTCGGCATATTTACATACGCGTACTTGATCATGCAGTTCGATTGGTATTGCGTCATCGATGTCATCGATATGGATATTGAAGAGGAGGGGGGATAGCACAGAGCCTTGCGGGACCCCTGCTGGACATGATCTAACAGTCGAAAGTGTACCAGGAAGCTTCACCTGTTGGGTTCGGTTACTTAAAAAGCTCTGGATCCACATCCACAGATTCTTGTTGATGTTCTTGGTTTTGAGCTTTGATAAAAGAATAGAGTGGTCAACCAGATCAAAAACCTTGCGAAAGTCAAGGAATAGTACATGGATGCCATTCCTGCCTGTCTGGCTGTTGTCAGTGTCATTGAACCAGCTCTGCGTGATGTTGATGAGAGCTGATACGGTTGAGCGCCCCTGGGTGAAGGCATGCTGACTTCCTGCAACTGTTAAGGCTGATTTATTTAAGGATATTTGTACTCTTTCAAGGACTTTGCCGAGGATTGGTATCACGGATATTTGTCGAAAATCTTTTTCGATATCTTCAGGTGGATGAACCTTGGGGACAGGGCTAACGAGCGCGTGCTTGTAAAGTGTTGGGTACTTTGCCTCGATTATGCTAGTTGTTATGATGTTATGGACCACTGGTGCCAGTTCCTCAGAGAATTTCTTCAAAATCCATGCTGGAATATTATCGGCTCCTGTCGCTTTCCTGGCATTAAGCCGATTTAGGAAGGCCTTAACCAGTCCAATACTTGGGAGTTTTGGTGGATGATCAGGAAGACCTTCTGGTTGAATATCTGAAAACAAGGGGGAGTGGTTGTCCCATGGTCTGGTGAATACATCTTGTAGCTTTTCAGCGACTTCCGATAGATCTTCAATCGTCGGCGCGATTTGGATCGGATCTACAGCGCCACACAGACCATATATGGACTTGAACCACTTAGCTGGATTACTGGCGCGGGTGTTAGTAATTCTATCTTCGTAGTATTTCAACTTCGCCTTTTTTACCATTGTAGCAACCTTTTGACGGAGATGCTGATATTTCTCCGTTTTCCCTCTCACAAAAACGCGTTGTCTTTCCTTGATGGCAGATTTTATACGAGGGGTCATCCAAGGCCTGTCACTAGGGTGCATTCTGATTTTCTTAACCGGCATTGTTGCATCTAAAATGGAGTTAAGAGTCTCAGTAAAAACCATACCATAACTTTTCGATCGAGGTCAAGGGCATTGAACACTTCTTCCCAGCTTTCTTTATTCAATTGTATAGTCAAATTCGCCAAGTTCCCTGGCTTCATTGATCTAACCTCCCTCGTAGTAGCTTTTAGTTTAACCTGCATTTTTGGCTGCATAAGTAGGCATTGATGATCAGACCTCCCCAATGGGGGAAGATGTATTACAGGATCAAATAGATCTGACATGTTTGTTAAAATCTGATCAAGCACGTTGTCGCCGCGGGTTGGAGCATGTACACGTTTGCGTAGGCTGAACCTCCTACATAGGCAGCTGAGGTCAAGATGGTTAAAATCACCAGCTAGCAGTATACCAGAAGACGGCGTTTCATGAAGTAGCTTGTCTAGGCATTGAGTTAGATAATTCGTCATGTCCTTTTCCTCAGCAGCGTTTTTCCCTGGAGGGAAATAGACACCAGCGCCAATAATACAGCTATATGGCCTTGGAATTCTCACGGGATATAATCTCAGCCATAACACTTCTTTGTCTTTATCTTCTAAGGTAGCGATACGTTTCGATTTTAAATCGCTTTTGATATACGCTATCACTCCGCCGCCCTGTTTATTCTCGCGATCTTTCCGGTAAGTGATGTAGTTCCTGCCGATCAATATACTGGAGTTTGGAATATCACTCGAGAGCCAAGATTCTGTGACGATTGTTATTGTCACGTTGTTATTTTCTACAACTCCCTGCAGTTCGTCGATCTTATTAGTAATATGACAAGCGTTTGTAACAAGTAAGGATGGTATCGCAGATTTGATTTCAGTTGTCGTGGATATTTTAATGCAGTTACTAGGTACGTGGCCATTTCGTTGCTTTATATTTGCTTGTTGTTGTTCTGCTTCTTGCAACGTGTCAACTTGAATATTTAATTGACTTGACCTGTTCGTGATGTTCTGGACAAATAGCCATTTCTTATTACGGTCAGTAAATGTGACTGTCTTAATAAGTTGCCTGTAACTACTTCTTAGTTGTTGTCCACCACGTTGCCCTCTTCTCGCAGCTAACAAGTTATACGAGGCTAATTTTTCCCACACATAACTTGGCAAAGGCCGGTGAAATGATCCGTGACTGCCCTTTGAGATCTTGTTCAGGAACTTAGCAGAATTTCGTAGTAATACCAGGGTTTTTCTTGAGTAAACTAACATATTTAGAAACTTAGATGGTCCAATATGAGTTCCAATCGATGAACTTGTTAAAAAGCGGCAGTCTTATATATTAAAAGTTAAAAAAGTTCAGAGCTTAAACAAATGCAGCCACTCGAGGCGCAATTTACATATGTCATGCCATTAGTGACCAAATGCCGAAAAATATTTATGTTTTCGTTAGAAGAGCTTTAATATACAGGTATAGCTTACCCAACAATTCCAATTTGCATCGCTGGGGGAAAATTGAAGCTGCTTCATGCGACCTCTGCTCTGAGCGACAAACACAACGCCATATGCTATCAAATTGTTCAGTAGCTGTGGAGGAAGGCCGTTACACATGGAGACACGACTCGATACTTTACACTATATGATGAGGTATCTGAGCCAGCTGTGTTCGTACGGCTTCAAAATATATGGCGACCTTCAGGATTATCGATGTCCCAGTGAGCTATTCCAGTCGTTTCGTCCTGACGTCGTTATAACAAAAAATGACACCATCTATGTTATAGAACTTACTTGCTGTTTCGAAACGAACACTGAAAAAGCAGGAACTATAAAATGGAAAAATACAACCAAATCGAACGAGATTGCTTACTTACTTTTAAACATTTCAAGAAGATTTTAGTGGAAATTACTACTCTTGGCCATATCACAAAGCACATAAAGCAATTAAAACGTCTCTTCAACGGTACTGAAATAAACTGTACAAGAATGTTAGAGAAGTGCATGGAAGTGTCCATGCGCGCCTCCTTTTATTCGTATATACGACGCAACAAATCGTGGATCAATCCAGATTTGTTGAAGTTTTACTAATTGTTTGATCTTGTCAGATCGTCTGTTGGACTGCCGTTATATAACCTAGTTTTCCTATTTGTAAATAGCTTAACTGATTGAATTGAATAAAGGTTTTCATTATTATTGATGTTTCTTGACACGGTTTTATGTAATCATAGTCAATCGAGATATGGTCTGGAAACTCAGCTAAAGTCTTTGTTCTATCTTTTTGTTCGTCTTTATGCAATTTTGTGCACGGTGCACGGTCACCGAACCTATTGTATTTTAGTATAATGAAGCAATCATCCAATAGAATCGTTTGGGTTTAATCGCTCAACCGTGTTGTTTAAATATTAATAAACCTAAAACAAAGGATGTGCACGGTGTAAGGTACGGTTCAACATCAAAACGTAGCTCACTATAGTCGCTTTGAAGTTTGCCGAGTTTCCAGACCATATCTCGATTGACTATGATGTAATGCCAGTGTTTATCATTGACAGCTGTCTACAGCCAGTAGACAAAGGTGTCACTGGGATATCTAGCTTTTCAGTACTTCCTGCTGTTGCAACGAGCGTCGTTTTCTGTACTTGCTTTACTTTTACAGATATTCCAATTCTTTTAATTCATTGTGCAAACTTCTTGCTTACAATGCCCAAATTAGCTCCAACAACAACGGAAACTACTTCTATCTTTCGCAGTGACCATAAGTTCTTAATTTCTCGTTTCAGTTCTTGATAGTTATCTATCTTTTCTGTTTCATTCACACCAACTCTGTTGTCTCCTGGTATGGCAACATCAATCATCATACACGTCCACTCTTTTTTCTTTACTACAACCAAATCTGGCTTTCTACTGTACATTCTAAATGGTGCAGGTCGCTATGAATCATAAAATCCCAGAGCAGTTTCACCTCATCTGATTCCTTGTTTGCCCTTTCCAAATCATACTTTTCGTATATTGCCCAGTGTATGATCCTTGCCACGTTATCATGCCGTCTTTTATATTCTCATTCGGCGAGTTTCTCACATTCACTAATCAAATATCTCACACTTTCTCCTTTTCCAAGCAAAGTCGACAGGTAACGGTGAATCTACAGATTTATCGATGTTGAACTTGGTATAGTTAGTTCGTAGTGCGTGCACTGTCTATGTATGTGCTGCCCATACGTTCTCTTATCCAACCATCTTTGTTCGCTTTCTTTGACTTCTTTCTTTTTATACTGTTATTTTGGCATACAATTGTCAGTCTTGACGACTTTTCTTTCTCTTATTTCGACCAACAATGGTTTTACCTCGTTCTTGATATACCACCCGATACTGTTCTCTTCCGATCTGATACATGTTTCACAGCTTATTAACCCTCTACCTCCTTTTTCTCTCGGCAAGTATAGTATGTCTACGTCATTCTTGGGATAAAACGCTCCAATCAATGTCAATAACTTTCTCGTGTTTCCATCTAAATTCTTCACTTCATACCAAAGTAGTGCCACTGCCCACGTATTCATAACTTGGATCTTGTTCCGCCCGTTCAGTTTTGACTTCATAACTAACCTAGGCATCCTTGAAATACTTTTTTAAACTTCATTACTTCTTCCATCAATTTGTCCATTTCCAAGATTCCGAAGTACTCGTATCAGTAGTGATACCCCCCACTATGGCAACCAAAGGGATGCCGCCTCATTAAATATTCAACTTATTATTTATGCATACGTCATCGTTCTCAGGCTCCTTTGGGACCCTCTAACCCTAATCATTAGTATTCAGATTACGTCTTCGTTCTCAGGCTCCTTTGGGAGCATTTGAGGAAATTTCTAGCGGGGAATTCAAAATAGGGCTTTTTGGCAATGTTTAAACACAGATATCTCGGACACGAATGGACAAATCGAAAAACCGTAAAAGAACTTATCAGCTATTTTTGCCGTCCTTAAAACAGAGAGCACCTAAAATTTATGGCGGGTTTATATGATCGAGCTTTAAATTTGGCTGACTCAGTTCATTTTCAAAGTTATTGTGTACCTTAATAAAACCTGTATAGAGGAACATCAAAGATCGTTCAAACGGTATAAGTGTCGATTAGCTGGATTAAATCTTTGACGCATTTATGATGAAATGAAAACCTAGCGACCTTTAATGTATAACCTAAGGGATTCTCTGGACGAAGAGAAGCCGTTACGAAGAACGAATTTTGAATCGTATTGACTTGTCAAACGGAAGCGAAGGTTGAGTGCTCACTTGGACAATAGCCAGTGGGTCGTTAAGAGGCATTAGTGGTGCAACTCACAAATATTTGCATGTCTTGGGAATAATTAGTTAGTTGAGGTATACATTAGGATTTTATAGGTAAACGATTAGAGGAATGTGGGATTTAGCCAAAATTAGCATGTTCTTTGAAATTTCCTTAATAATTCATGAGTTATGAATAATCATTGAGCTCGGGTTCCGAAAGGGGTCCGAACCCTAGCCGACGAAGATAAATAACCGACGTCGTTGGCGGGAATATTTCATTTTGGCGCCATGGCTGAGCAAACGATTTTGGGACGAATTGCGAAGAAATAATATCGAAATAGACAAAGCTACTGTTATGTTTTTATTGAAATTTCATGTCTTAGGGAGCATGAGGACTTGTATGAGTATCTTGCCGTTCAAATAAGTGGAGATAACTTACGAATTATTTACACGATATTTACCAAAAGATGGATGTTGTGCATTTTGGAAGAATCGTTGTTTATTTAACACTAGTGTCGAAAAGTTAGCGATTCTTGTGACTCCGAACAGTTCGAGAAGCTGTGGGGTAGAATGATGAAGTTTTTAGGCATGTGGACTTTGACAAAATATAAACCGGTGAAGAAAACTGTTATGGTTTAGGCGACTGACTTGGCCGGTTTTATTTAAACGGCGCTGTCGTTATGGATGTTGTAAAGTTGTAATGCCTGGTTTTGAAATATATTGGTTTTGAATGAGAGGAAGGACATTAAAAAGTCATCAGTCTGCTATGCTTCAACAATAAACTTTACGCATGATTTGAATATTAGGTTTGAATGAGAAAAAGTCATTTAAAAGGGTCGTTAGGTAAAAGGCGAATGCGTGGGTTCGAATTCGCCTCGTCTAACGATTATAAGCCTGCGTTTTACGTTAACTAGCAATGGACGAGGATTTTCGCGACTCCAATGAACTTTGTGCACGAAAGACCGATATGCTAAAGAATTGCGTGGTTCAAATGAAGTTTACGTCCATTCCGATCAGTTCTTTTCAGAGATGGTATATGTTTTCAAAGGAGTTTACTGATAGAGCGACGGGGTCATAAATTGTAGTGGAAGGTAGAGGTAATTACATTAACCGAACCGGTATTTGCAAAAAATGTTGGTACTTATACCGATGCTTGTGGAGATTGTTGAGAGAAGACGCGTTAATGAAGACATCAAGTTCTCGTTGTTAGAAGAAGAAGGGGCTCCTGGTGTAGACCGGATTCTTTCTGCCAGCGATGTTAACGGCAAAACGCGATTTAATATTGGCGTTTGATAATTTCGAATGGGACTCAAACGTATGGTGGTTTAAAGCAGATCTATGATGGGAAATTAATTTCGTTCACCGAAAAGGAGCTACCTCACGCTTGCAGAAAGTATTGAGAGAGATGCAACGAAAAAATTGAACGAGAGAAACATTTCAGAAACCACCAGACATTAAAAAAGCGCGCATTACGTTCAGAAGATATTGGAAGATGGTCGTTGGAGTTAACGGATGCGTGAACCATGCGTTATATTAATTTTAGTGATCTGCTTTGACTACGAATAATGTGTATTAGTGAATAAAATGAAATTTAAAGTGTATTTTCATCACTTGCCTAAAGTTGATCAGACTTGTTTCAGATAAATCGGTTTTTAATGAGTTTCGTCAAATGGCGAGTCGCGCGAGCCCATCCGGTCTTGTTCTATTGTCTCGCTTGCGAAGATTGTTGTTACTATAGGCAAACATTATAAAAGTAGGGATTTTCGTGAATATTTAATAGTTGTGTTTATTTATGGACTTTCCAAAGAGATTTGTCTAAATCTCTCGTACCTACTGGACATTGGAGATTTGCTTTTTAGTTCATAAAGAATTCTGGTACCGCCGTCAAAAGCTGATTGAACATCTTATTATTAAAATGTTATGCAGAAGAGGTTTCAATCGTCATTTCTACTTTGGTGTTGGAAAATTGTGAAGGCTGTCGTATTAAGGAATTCGTCTCAAAGACAAACTCGATTGCCTATTGATGGAAGACGACCAGAAAAGGTTGTTGTAACTTTGACAGCGCTTTGGAAAAAAGTGTCGGAGGCAAAGATTGTCGAAGTTTTCATGAACAGTTTACGAAAAAGTCAGGCCAATTGTGAAAGGTCTTGAAAAACTATTGAAGGATACATGTCAAGACTGGAGAACACTGATTTGCGCGACGAATAATAGAGGACTTATTATTAAACGCCAGACACTTGCACGCATGTAATAATAATTAACATTCGCAATCATGTGATAATTTTAGTGACTGCTTTGACTACGAATAATGTGTATGTATTAGTGAAATTTAAAACGAAATTAAATTGGTATTTTCATCAACTTGCCTAAAGTTGATCAGACTTGTTTCAGATAATCGGTTTTTAATGTGTTTTCGTCACAGTGAGAGTCCGCGCGAGTACGGTCTTGTTCTATTGTCTCGCATGCGAAGATTGTTGTTACAAAAAGGCAAACATTATTAAAAGTAGGGGAGTTTCGTGAATATTTAATAGTTGTATGTTTATTTCTTTTACGATGGAGTGTTGGCTGCACGACGAACCCGGAGCTTTGTAACAACTAGGAATGGCAAGTTTTGGCTTTGCGACAACAAGAACGAGAAAAGCTGTGAGTTTTTTTGCCCAGACCAGATCGTGGTTATTTCTAGAATGCTCTGTTGCTGTGGCGAACAAACGGAGCTCCGCGACCAGTCTGTCACGTTCCACCAGAGACGCGGCTAAGGATTGCGAGTTGTGAAAGAGTGGCGAAATCAAATCTTCGTCTGCTGTAGTAGAGAGAATCCTTGTTCCTTTTGGCAGTGGGGCGATCGAGTTGAAAATCCGAAACCGACATGCCAACAGCGGACTGATTTGTCGCGTTCGGAAAGTCAAGAAAGAGGGAAACAAAACCAAGGCCGTTTTGTTTTACTGTTGTTCCCAAATCAAAAAGAAACGTCGTGTGTTTTTTTGAATGGAAACCGATTGAATGACCGCAACGAGGGCACCGCTGCACGTTGAGAAAGTTGGTTGTTTGTATAGCAACCCGCGCAGTACAGCTACATGGTCTCCGACAATGGGTCTTACGTTTCAAAGTCTGAGGGAAGATCCCAACGATGCTTCGCTGAATATATAGGGAGAACTACCTAACTTATTTTCGATTGGCCCACTAACCTCACGGAAGGATGGGTGCTCCAGGACATTTAAAATTCTTATTTTAGACAACAATTAGTGCTCCTCTCGCTGTGCTCTAGGCCTGGTCTCTCCCCTGACGAACACAAAAAAAGACAGAACTCTGAGGACTGTGTGATATTTGTAAGATACCAAAAACGTGTGTAAAATACCTTATTAACAATAAATAAACGAAAATTCAAACTGTTAAAATTGTTTTTTTCTTTCTGTTACTTGGCAAGTTCACTTGCGTAACGGTTTTTAAAATAATAAACTTTTATAATTGTTTTTCCTTTGTGTTCGAGTAAAGTATCTTCCTTTGAGTCAAATAAAGTATCTTCCTCATCGGAGTTTTCATCCGTTAAATTCTCCAGTTCAATTGCCTCATTACGAAAACGACCCGTTCTTTCCTGCGTGCCAAAATGAGAAGAATGATCAGGGATCTTAAACGTATAGATCTTTCAATATATCCTAAGAATAGTCCGAGAAGCCGTAAGAAGAACGATCGAAGATTTCAAACACAGAAATATAGTAAAAAACAATATATCGATTTGGTTTATGTGGCCTGTGACTTTATTTATGTTGTCATGCATTTTGTTGCTAACTTAGAGAAACAAACTAGAGAAGGCCTAAACTAAATAAAATTATTGTAACGCCTTTTGCCGTGGAGTTTAACCTCGCTGTTTATGAATCGTTACGTATCGTACGTGAGCATGAAGATTTTTGTAAGTCCTTAAGATCGGCGAGATCGAAAAATATTATAAGATATATACATTACAGTATATCGGCTTATTCCGCTTCGAAAGTTTTCTTCGGAAATGTGGGCATGATGATTTGTAAGTCCGGTAAGAATCTGTGATTGATAAATAAATGTATTTGAAACAATGTTCCGAAACTAACAAAGTTCCGGGTATAGATAACCACGTGGTCCCTCTAGTCCCTATTACGTCCGTTTCAGAAATACAACATTCTATCCTCTCCTTCCCCACCCATCGCGCCATTCATCCACTGAGATGGCGTAAAATAGCTGTTTTAAATCTTTTGTTTCAACGTTCTGATAAATCTCTCGGCTATGCTCGTTTCATATCAGTGTTTGCCGTGAAAAAGTGAATGTTGAATTGTTAGCATAAGATTTTCGAATTTCTACGTGTACGACCATTATCTGAATCTCTGTTTACACCTCCAATGACTCACACGATATGCCGTGCTCTTCTATGAGCATTGCTTTTTATTAGGCCCTTTTAGGCCCTATTTGGCCTTCTTTGGCCCGATTAAGGCCTTTTTGGCCCGTTCGTAGGAGGGAGTTTATTCACGCTCCCTAGACGCCATCGTACCAGACATAGGATTCAATCTTTAGGATTCAATGATTCAATCTTAGAATTCAGTCTTAGGATTTGAGATATTAATAAACATTTGTCGGACTTTTCACAACTACCGCTCAGAAAGAAAAGGCAATCTATAATTGTCAGGCGAGTGATGACAATACACTTTAATTTCATTTTTATTCCCTAATAACCATTACGTGTTGTTACAGCAGTCATTACAAAATTAATATAGACGCGTGGGTAAGAATGCATGTTTTTAGTCCCTAATTCCATATAGCAAGTCCCTCGACTGTTTTCGAATAATAACGCTACAAA
Organism: Chrysogorgia sp. JL179-B06; assembly: GCA_035772405.1. Classification (NCBI taxonomy): domain Eukaryota; kingdom Metazoa; phylum Cnidaria; class Anthozoa; order Scleralcyonacea; family Chrysogorgiidae; genus Chrysogorgia; species Chrysogorgia sp. JL179-B06. The sequence goes on from JAYKKM010000492.1 coordinate 2,479,840, forward strand.
ATCATCGGCTTCTTGGACAAACATTAATCCGCTTTTCCTTCTTTTTTTTTCTCTCGCTGCATATTGGGCATAGCTGGTTAACCAATATGATATCTTGTCGTTGCGATAGGATAACTGCGTTTCTCATTAGGATTCCAATGCTGTATCGTTTCCTCTCTAGCTTTTGTAACCATTTTCTGTAGTGTTTTTCTTTCCTTTAGTTTTAGGATTGTGTGTGACCGAAGTCCTTTGTTGTTTAAATCTTCGTCTTTTCGGTTCTCCACAAGTTGATGATCTCGTATATAAAAGTCGAAGGTTTTCATTGCTCGTCTCCATTCTTTATTTTCTCCGTACAGAACCAAAAATGTGCCATTCGTCGTTGATTGATGTAGAAGTGGGTTTTCACGAAGACACTTCATTGCGTGATGTTACTATGTTGAAGAGAATCTGACGACAAACAGTGAACGAAATGATACACGAGAGAAGTTACGCTACGATCTTCACCCAATGACAATTTGTCTAGCTCTGATGTCGCTCGGACTCGCTCAAAACTCGTTCTATTGTCTTCATTCCTTAATGAGTTATTAATGACCTTTTTTTTAGCGTTTTGTACGTGCCTGCTGTTGTGTTCTCGAACATATATGCAAAATCTTCGCCTTAACAGCGACGAAGATAAATCATATGGCTTCATAAAATAGCAGAGTCAGCAACGACAATTATAGATTTGTATTGGTTTGCATCGATGTTTTTCAAAATACCGCTAGATGGCGTGAGACCCCTCACGAACAAAAACAGGACCTGTTGTTGCGCGTGTTTGTTTCGTGATATATTGGTATGAGGGACGCGTGTCAAAATATCTTCACACCGATCTCAGCATAGCTGAGAGATTTATCAAGAACGTTGAAACAAAAGATTTTAACGCTATTTAACGGCCATCATATTCATGTGGGATGATGGGCGATGGGTGGGGAAGGAGAGGGATAGAATGGGTATTTCTGAAACGGGACGTATAGGGACTAGAGGGACAAGTGGGTATTCCCTACCGCGACTTTTTTGTTTCGAACATTGTTTCTAAATCATTTATTTATCATCACGATTCTTACGGACTTACAAATCTTCATGCTCACATTTCGAAGAAAACTTTCGAAGCGGAATAAGCCGATCTACTGTATGTATATAGTCTTATCTATTTTTCGATCTCGCCGATTCTTAAGGACTTACAAATCTTCATTGCTTCACGTACGGTTCATAAACAGCGAGGTTAAACTCCACGGCAAGGCGTTACAATATTTTATTTAGTTTGGCTTCCTTCTCTAGTTTGTTTCATTAAATATTCCAAATAATTATAAAGTTGTGACATTAACGACCTCTTAATTACCGTTCTTTGGCTTGTCTGTAACATGCGCTCTAGTCAAAATTATTTCAAAATGTATCAGTTGCTAAGGGCAACAAAATGCATGAATGACAACATAAATAAAGTCAGCCACATAAACCAAATCGATATATTGTTTTTACAATATTTCTCGTTGTTTGATAATCTTCGATCGTTCTTCTTACGGCTTCTCGGACTTATTTCTTAGGATATATTGAAAGATCTATACGGTTTAAGATCCCTGATCTTCTTCTCATTTGGCACGCAAGGAAAGAAAGAAGGGTCGTTCGTATTGAGGCAATTGAACTGGAGAATTTAACGGATGAAAACTCCGTATGAGGAAGATTACTTTATTTGACTCAAAGGAAGATAACTTTTACTCGACACAAAGGGGAAAAAAAAAATTATAAAAAGTATGTTATTATGTTAAAAACGTTACGCAAGTGAACTTCCCCCCCCCCGTCCAGTACGCAGAAAGAAAAACAATTTTAACAGTTTGAATTTTCGATTTATTTAATTGTTTAATAGGTTATTTACACGGTTTGGTTCTTACAAAATATATCACACAGTCTCAGAGTTCTGTCTTTTTGTGTTCGTCAGCCTAATTGTCTGTCTCTAAAATAATTATTTATGTCCTCAGGCACCCATCCTTCGTGAGGTTAGTGGGCATCGATAAGTTAGGTAGTTCTCCTTATATATTCAGCGAAGGCATCATTGGGATCTTCCCTCAGGCTTTGAAACGTAAGACCATTGTCGGGAGCCCATGTAGCTGTACTGCGGCGGGTTGCTATACAAACAACCATCTTTCTCAACGTGCTGGCGCGTGCTGTCGTTGCGGTCTTCAATCGGTTTCCATTCAAAAAAACCACACGACGTTTTCTTTTTGATTTGGACAACAGTAAAACAAACGGCCTTGGTTGTTTTTTCCTCTTTCTTGTGACTTTCCGAACGCGACAAATCAGTCCGTGTTGGCATGTCGGTTTCGGATTTTCAACTCGATCGCCCACTGCCAAAAGGAACAAGGATTCGTCTCTACTTACAGCAGACGAAGAAAGGTCTTCCAAAATTTGATTTCGCCACGTCTTTCACAACTCGCATCGTTAGCCGGTCTCTGGTGGACGTGACAAACTGGTCGCGGAGCTCCGTATTGTTCGCCACAGCAACAGAGCATTCTCGAAATAACCACGATCTTGGTACTGGGCAAAAAAACTCACAGGCTTTTCTTTTTCGTTCTTGTTGTCGCAAAGCCAAAACTTGCCATTCCTAGTTGTTACGAAAGCTTGCGGGTTCGCGTGTGCAGACCACTCCCATCGCTAGAAATAAACACAACTATTAAATATTCACGAAACTTCCCTACTTTTAATATTGTTTGCCATATAGTAAAACAACAATCTTCGCAAGCGAGACAATAGAACAAGACCAGGACTCGCGCGGCTCGCATTGTGACGAGAAAACACATTAAAAAGCCGATCGAATATCTGAAACAAGGTCTGATCAACTTTAGGCAAGTGATGAATAAATTACCATTTAATTTCGTTTTATTCACTAATACACATTATTCGTAGTCAAAGCAGTCACTAAAAAATTATCACATGATTGCGAATGTTAATTATTATTACATGCATGCAAGTTGTCTGGCGTTTAATAAGTCCTCGTATTCTTCGCGCAAATCAGTGTTCTCCAGTCTTGACATGTATACTTCAATGTTCAAGACCTTTTCACAATTGGCCTGACGTTTCGTAAAACTGTTCATGAAAGCTTCGACAATTCTTTGCCTCCGACACTTTTTCCAAAGTGCTGTCAAAAAGTACAACAACATTTTCTGGTCGTCTTCCATCAATCGGCAATCGTGTTGTCTTTGAGACGAATTCTTAATACGACAGCCTTCACAATTTTCCAACACCAAAGTAGAAATGACGATTGAAACCTCTCTGCATAAGTTTTAATAATAGAGTGTTCAATCAGCTTTTTGACGGCGGTTCAGAATTCTTTCTGGAAATTCTCAATGTCAGTAGGGTACGGAGAGTTTAGACAAATCTCTTTGTGGAAAGCATTAATAAACACAAACTATTAAAATATTCACGAAAATCCTACTTTTATAATGTTTGCTCTATAGTAACAACAATCTTCGCAAGCGAGACAATAGAACAAAGACCGGGACTCGCGCGACTCGCCATTGTGACGAAACTCATTAAAAACCGATTATCTGAAACAAGTCTGATCAACTTTAGGCAAAGTGATGCGAAAATACACTTTGATTTCATTTTATTCACTAATACACATTATTCGTAGTCAACGCAGTCACTAGAAATTAATATAACGCATGGTTCACATTCCCTTAACTCCAACGACCATCTTCCAATATCTTCTGAACGTTAATGCGCGCTTTTTTAATGTCTGGTGGTTCTGAATGTTTCTCTCGGTTCATTTTTCGTTGCATCTCTCTCAATACTTTCTGCACGTGAGGTAGCATCCTTTTCGGTGAACGAATTAATTTCCATCATAGATTGCTTTAAGCCACCAAACGTTTGATCTCCATTCGAAAATTATCAACGCCAATATTAAATCGCGGGTTTTTGCCGTTAACATCGCTGGCAGAAGATCCGGTCTAACCAGGGCCCCTTCTTCTTTCTAACAACGAGAACTTGATGTCTTCAGTTAACGCGTCCTTTCTGCTCAACAATCTCCACAAGCATCGGTATAAGTTCCAACATTTTTTCAAATACCGGTTCGGTTAATGTAAATCCTCTACCTTCCAGCTAGCAATTTGACCCCGTCTCTATCAGTAAAACTCTTTGATAACATATACGCATCTCTTGAAAGAACCTGATCGGAATGGACCGTTAACTTCATTTGAACCACGTTTCTTTAGCAGTATCGTAGTCTTTCGTGCACAAAGTTTCATTGGAAGTCGCGAAAATCTCGTCCTATTGCTAGTTAACGTAAAACGCAGGCTTATAATCGTTTAGTTTAGACGAGGCGAATTGGAACCACGCATTCGCCTTTACCTAATGGGACTTGTTAATGAGTTTTCTCAATTCAAACCTAATATTCAAATCAGGCGTTAAAGTTGTTGAAGCATAGCAGACTGATGACTTTTTAATGTCTTCCTCTCATTCAAAACCAATATATTCAAACCAGGCCTTAGCAACTTTGAGACAACTATCCATAAACGACCAGCGCCGTTAATAAAACCGGCCAAGTCAGTCGCCCTCCTAAACCATAATTCTCTCAGTTTCTTCACCGGTTTATGTGTTGTTTTGTCAAGATGGTCCACATGCTCTAAAAAACTTCATCATCAGTTCTACCCACAGCTTCTCGAACTGTTTCGGAGTCACAAGAATCGCTAACTTTCGGAACGGACATAGTGTTAAATAAACAACGATTCTTCCAAAATGCACAAACATCCATCTTTTGGTAAATATCGTGTAAATTATTCGGCAAGTTATCTCCACTTATTTTTTTGAACGGACAAGATACTCATACAAGTCCTCATGCTCCTACTAAAGACATGAGATATCATATAAAAACATAAAGTAGCGTTTGTCTATTTCGATATTATTTCTTCGCAATTCGTCCCAAATCGTTTGCTCAGCCATGGCGCCAAAATGAGCAATATTCCCGCCAACGACTCGGTTATTTATCTTCGTCGGCTGTGGGTTCGGACCCCTTTCGGAACCCGAGCTCAATGATTATGTCATATACTCAATGAATTATTAAGGAAATTCCAAAGAACATGCTAATTTGGGCTAAATACCACATTCTCTAATGTTTACCTATAAGAAAATCCTAATGTATACCTCAACTAATAATTATTCCCAAGACATGCAATATTTGTGAGTTGCACCACTAATGCTCTTAACGAGATCGCCACTGGCTATTGTCCAGTGTGTTAATTTGTGAGCACTCAACCTTTGGTCGCTTCATTTGACAGAGTCAATACGATTCAAAATTCGTTCTTCGTACGGCTTCTCATTCTGTCCAGAGAGAGAATGGCCCCTTAGGTTTTATATCATTAAAGTCGCTCAGGTTTCATTTCATCATAGAATTGCGTCAAAGATTTGGGATTAATCCAGCTATTCGGTCACTTTTATTACCGTTGATTGAACGATCTTTGAGGTGTGTTCCTCTAGTATAACTAGGTTTGAAGAGTAAGGTAGACACAATAACTTTGAAAATGAACTGAGTCAGCCAAAATTTAAAGCGTCGAATCTTATAAACCCGCTCAATTAAATTTTCAGTGCTCTCTGTTTAGAGGACGCAAAAAATAGCTGATAAGTTCTTTTACGGTTTTTTCGATTTTGTCCATTGGAATGTTGTTGAGTGTCCGAGATATATGTTTATAAACCATTGCCAAAAAGCCCGTATGTAGATTTTGAATTCCCCGAGTCTAGATAATTTCCTCAAATGCTATTACGCAAATGGGCGAATATCGCCGTAGAATTGTCGAAGATCTTAAATTGATCATAAAGGCCATGTGTGAATCTCTGTTGGGTTCTAATGAAGACGAGTTAGTATGAAAGTACTGTATAAGATGCTTCTTCAGGTTACTCTGTTTTAGTTTTCCTAGATAGATTATATTAATTTAGCCAAGATCCGATCGTGCGCATTGCGCTGCTCTCGGGCTGCCTACTGTCCCACATTCACATTGCCGTAGCGAGGCGAAGTGTATAATTTACCAAAGGCGTTTCTTATATTATTAAAAGCAATAAGAGCTACCTTTACCTAACCTACCCGGGTTAGGGGTCCTACTGGTACATGAGCTAGGGTTAAGCATTCTGAAATGACGTAATCTGAATACTAATGACATTAGGGTTAGAGGATCCCAAAGGAGCTCTGAGAACGATGGACGTATAATCTGAATACTATTTGATTAGGGTTAGAGGGTCCCAAAGGAAGCCTGAGAGAACGATGACGTATCTGGAATACTAATGATTAGGGTTAGAGGGTCCAAAGGAGCTGAGAACGATGACGTATCTGAATACTAATGTTTAGGGGTTAGAGGGTCCCAAAGGAGCCTGAGAACGATGACGTATGCATAAATAATAAGTTGAATATTTAATGAGGCGGCATCCCTTTGGTTGCCATAGTGGGGGGTATCCATCCTGTTCAATTATTTTCGTTACTTCTCCATTATAGGTAGTACCATTTCATAATATTGAACGACCTTCCCTCTTTTTAAAATCAACACCCCACACTTTTAATTCTTGATGCCAAATCCCATGCCAATATGCCATACTGAATAGATAAACCGTTTTCACTATAGGGAGTCAATCTAAGCTTAATTCTTGCCGTACAGCTTGAGGTCATCCATGTACAGTAAACGGTTAATCTTTTTCTGTCGACTCTTAAATGTATAACCTGCTTTAACTTTCCTCAGGATAAGGCTGAGAGGTATCATACAAAGACTCAAGCTCTCTCCACAAGCAGTCAACTCTGTTTCGCATTTCGTCACACTATTACAAAATAATGAATTGTTCCTAATTTCTTGCAATTCCGAACATTTTCAAACATTCTTCAATCCAGGAGTGTAGCACTATGTCATAAGCTTTGTGATAGTCTACTCATGTCATTGCTAGGTTAGTATGCCTTCTCGTGCAGTCCTTAAGAATCAACTTATCAATAAGTAACTGATCTTTAGTTCCTCTACTTTTTCTTTTACAGCATGTTTGTTCATATGGTAGGCTTTCGTTACTTTCTAGGAAACCGTACATATTTTCAGAAATAATACCAGTCATTAGTTTCCACATTGTGAAAATTTGTGTTGGAGAATATATTAACAGATGTGCCTTTGGGTCAATTGTTTGAACAAAATAAGCCCGATCACCCACATGATCTGCTGAACATCATCCTAGAATGTTTTTCTCCTTGATCTGTAGCTTTAATAATAATAATAATAATAATTAATAATAATAAACTTTATTGAAGTGTCCAGGTTTTTTACAAACTAATTGATGAGACTATTTATTTATTTGTAAAAACCTATGAATAATTAAATATAGTAAAAACATTAAAACCTACAGAAACATATGTTTTATATAGAATAAAGAATAAGGAAATACTGTTCATAAAAAACTGAGTCATTCTCTGCACATATCACAGCAGTGCAGTTATTATCCAGCATACTATTGATATCTAATTTACGTATATTCCTCTTGAATACACACTTAAGCTAGCTGAATTCTTAATGTCAGATTGCTCAGTTTTTACCATAACACTGGCCCAAATGGCTGCGCCTCAGCGTAATGAGTGCTTTCCTTCATATTTACAGCATTAAATCTAGTTATATTAAAATCGCTATTTCTTAGTGAATAATTTGATTGTTTAAAGTAAATATTTCAGGCTACACTTATTTGAGGTGGAAAGTTTGTTTTTTACTTTATACATATAAATTGCGATTATCCTTGTAATCTTCTGTTGTGTTAACGTTGGCAGCGAGCTCGATTAAGGAGTGTTTCATACGTGTCTTGACTTTGTTTTATTGTATAGACTTGCTCTCAGCGCACGTTCTGGATACGCTCCACCTTTCTATTATCAGACAGGCCTTGGCGCAGAAAAATGCCATAAAAAACCACATGGCAATAAGTAAGAAAATGGGATGGATCGATGTTTTATAAATCATCAATTTGGTCCGGAAAACACCGGGGATATTAGATTGCGTAGGGGCCGCGTTAAGCACTCCCACTTTCTTGCTGGACTTCTTGCACATCTCACTGATGGTGACCACTATAAATTTAGGCTTTCATCAAAATATACCCCTAAACAATTTGATAGTATTTCCTGATGTGGTCAGTAATATTGATAACTTTGTCAAGTCTATATGTATATCAGGACTCCGACAGCTGATGTTCGGATTGCGTGGATTTATAATCAATGCCTGAAACTTATCTGGGTTCGCCAAAAGGTAGTTGTCCTTATACTATACCATGTCGCAGCGCATTGTCCTTCCTTCCTCTTGACCTATCTTTCACTTCACCGAAATCTGTTCCCTGATTTTGTATGTCTGATGGTCGTCGTCAAGTTTGCATTGTTACGACGCGATAAATTCATTCTCATTCTGAAAGAGATTCCACAATGTAGATGTAGGACCAAACGATGATCCTTGGGGGCATCCCCTTATCATCTCTTTCCATTCAACTTCCTTATGTTGCCCAGCTTGACTCTATTCACTGCGTTTTTCAAAGAAAGATCTCAGAAGGTTTAAGGACGCGTGGGGCAAAACCATACGCCTCAAGCTTCTTTGAGTCAATGTATGACTAAGAGAATCGAAAAGCCTTACTTCATATCAGTAGAGAGTATTAGAGAGTATACATACGAGTTCTTTTCTATTAATTGCTTGTTTCCAATCCTCTATCTCAGGGCATAACAGGGACGTCTCGCAGCTGCATCTCTTTCGGTAGGCTGTCATTCGACTATGTAGTGTTGCGTCAAACTTGTTGGTCACTGTTCACAGAGAAACTTCTCAAAAATCTTATCTCCAGATTATGAGTGATGTTATCGGTTATAAGTTCTTTTTATCATCCTGTATATTGCTTTTTAAATACAGGGGTCCACTCTCCATTTTCCAATGATGGGCCATTTACCAAATTATATACAATCATTGGAAGAGATCCAGTAAGGGAGGGGGCGGCAATTCCTGTTGCGACATGTTTCAATAGTTTAGGTGGTGCTCCAGATTCCAACCACATGATTTTCGGGGATTGGACTTCCTCACTGCAGTGTTAACTTCCATCTTGGCTAAATTTCTCAAATTCAAAACAAGGACCTTCATGGGCATCCCCGTTATGGCCTTCATACTACTATGATTGTGTAGGTCGCTTCTCCTTGAGATTCTTTACGATGATCGCCCCAATTTCAGCAGCAGCAGTGTTGAAATAATCAGCAAATATATTAGCGAACTTCGTGTTGGTATACTCGTTTATCAATGTTCCTCCTCGGTTCATAGATTTATTTTTTGGGGGGGGGCATCTTCAATTTTTTCACTAATAAATGGCTTAACGGTGTTATAGAACGCAGAGGGTTTTACTGTGAAATTCCTTCAGACTTCTCTCGCCAATAATGATTTAATCGCCTTTCTCTTTCGCTGCTGGCTATGTTTCCTATACTTTTTTTTCAGCTCGAAATATCTCTTGTGTACGATTCCTTAGCGAATTGGACAGCGTATTTTCTTTTGTTCTGATCATATCCCCTCGCCCGGCGCGAAGCGCGGCCGAAGGGCCTGCTGAGGGCGAGGATTTGTTTTTTTTGCTAATATCGACCGGCGTTTAGTCACTCATTCATCACGGATTCCAGGCGTATTGTAGAGTCACTTTCAGTTTCCTTTGTATATATATATTTATATATTATATTCTAGGATCAAACGTCGTCGATCATGCGCCGCATTTGAAAATTTGGCCCTAGGTAACGAGATATAGACAGAAGCTGATTAAGACCTTCTTTGCATTTGAATTAATATTTAAATTGCAACCGTCACATGATTGCGAATGCAAAAATTGAAACCGGTATTGAAACGGTTTTTTGGTGCGTTAAATTTGGCGTAATTTAAATTTAAATTGACGCCAGCGCGACAAACCGCTTTCGGAAAGAAAAGCCGCCATTGACGTGCGAAATTTATATTGCTCATAAAAAACCTACTGCATCCGATGATTTTGTGAGGAAATGGCAAATGTTTGTTTGTAACAAACATTTACTATAGATATTATCTGCTGATTTCAAGCCGAAACTGTAGTGTTGAGAAGGACAAGATAATCAAAGGACAGACACAAGTAAAAGGTTAAAAGATGGACTATTATAATTATGTACATTGTGATTGTCACCAACTCACCGGTCTGTGTTGTTGAGGCAATTAATTTGCCTTTTCTGAATAGTTTTTTTTGGTTTTAGGGTTAGCAATTTGGTTAGATTAGGGTTAGGTTTAGGATTTTGATGATATTTAACCGCATTTCGTTGAATGACTTCTAAGAGGACTATAGCGTCGTACGGGCTACCGTACGAATAGCCATTACCTTCGGCTTCAGTTAGAGTTTAGTGCTTCACTTTATCGTTTAACTTTTTGACTTGACTCGCTAATTTTTAATGTTATTTCAATATTGTATCACTGTATTGTGTATTTGCTCCAACGCTCCGAAATCTAATAGACCACATTTTGAAATACTTACAGAGAGATTTGGGAAATTTTGAAGGTTGTGTATATGTTTTGAATTTTCAAAACATATATGTATTCATTATTTTGACAGTTGGAATTTAAATTTCATGCAACAATGGCCAGTCCTAGCCTGTTTAAAAATATATACCTTTGTTCTTTATAATACTGCTGAATAGTATGTGTAGTACAAAATTTTGGAATTACATGTTGTACAGTATGTTTATTATTTTTGTGATACCTCAAGTTATAAAAACTATATTGTTTGATAATTAGCCTTATATATATACACAGTAGTTTAGGGGAGCGTTGAAAAAACATGCTTACTATTGCTGTGTTTATATGACCTGGGCCTGGCTTACAATTTTGTAGCAATAAACAAGCATTACTGATGTATACTTATCAGTGTTAATACTTAATATATACATGTCTTGTTAGTTGAATAAGGGAGAGCTCGGGGGGAAACCTGACAATACAGTACATGGATGATTGTCAAGCAAAGCTCATATCTCAGAAAAATTATTGTGTGTCCGTGACAGGGATTAACTTTCTGATTTCCAGTGAGATGCTCTGACCATTGAGCTACCTAAGACTCAGATGGTGAGGTGAACGTTACATTGATGTTACTGCTTCTATGATATATAACAGCAGTGTATATATTAACACCCAATCATTAGTCATTAATGAATATATAGTAACTGCTGTGCTTTAGGCGAGTACTTATTATCATTAGAACCAGTGCATCATTGTAACGTCTCTCCATCTGAATCGCGATGGCTCAATGGTTAGAGGCCGTCACTGGGGCAATAAGAAGGTTATCATTTTTTTCAACCAGGAATATTATGTTTCTGACGATATGATCTTGACGTCCATGTTTTGTATACTGGCATGTATTCCATTTATAATCTGTGTTTACAGTACTCCATCTTAGTTAACTATTAGTACACAATGCCATATATATGCTTTGTTACATGCCAAATATGGTGATCTGCAATCTGCATTAGGCATTATTATTAGTAGTATTATTGTCAATGATTAGTTATTAGTAGTATTATTAATATTATAATAATAATAATAATAATAATAATAATAATAATAATAATAATACAATAATAATACAATAATATTTATACAGGTCTAGCCGGGTCTTGTTTTCTAACAAATTACAGTTGTTACAAATTTCAACAACTATATTCATCAATGTACAGTTTCAATGTTACAAAAACTAATTTTAACTCAAAAGTTGTATATCCTTCACATATATTTGGCAATAGATAATGGTGCTATATAACATGTATGAACAGATTTTTTTAAATTTTTTTGAAACATGGGAAAATAGCTCTGTTGTGGTCTAGATATGATGTTAAAATGCCATGGAATTTCCTAAACTAGCATTACACAATGTAACTTGCTTCTAAAAACAAGAGGTACAAAAACTTGGGATTCTATTAACCAATCAGTTTCAAGTCCCGACTTAGGAAAGATCAGTTTTCCCTGACATGCCTAGAGAGCCTCTGGATTATGACCATCAATATTTAGTTATCCATATTCCTGCCAGCTCTCCACATCACTGTAGTCGAATGGTGGGTAGAATTATCAACTTACTGTTACTAAATACTGCATTGATTATTTCGTGAGTCATCAATATTGTGTTAGGAAGTAATTTCTTTCTTAGTGATTGATGGTAGAAACAGCAGTAAGTAGACCCCCCACTATTCTGTTGCTGCACTCAAAAATTAAAAAGTTTGGACTGCATGATATTTATTTTGATGTCCTATGAAACAATTAATTCAGACAATACAAAGCTGAGAGATATTGAGAGTCCACTGAAAATTTATTTAGTTTGGCTAAAATGAAGTGGTGGCTATTATCTAATTCAAGTAATTTAATATACCAAAAAGAAGGTACTGTACTGTAAGTTTCAAACAGCAATTGGGCGAGGGGGTTGTTGAGTTCTACGTATTTTGAAGTATTTATATATATAAGGTGAATCTCTCTCACGAATCATTTTTCTCGTTGTGATTGGAGCATACTTGTGTCCACTATGACTGTTAGTAAAAAGGTTTATTCCATTAGTTGAATTATCATCGATGTCACTTGTACATATCACTCACTTGCCACGGAGCGTCCAGGATTATCCTGGATTGGAGTTGTTTGTTAGTCTATATTTTTCGTGCTTCTAGGGTAAGTTATAATTTAGGACTTGTGCTTACGAACTTTCTCTGTCATAATGCGCGTTTCATACTAGGCTGAAGTTGGTGATCACTGATTATTCTGGATTGTAGATACCACATTTCCTGAAAAGCTCAGGCGAATTGGTCATCGTTTGAGAGTGTGGTGTTCAATCTCGTCGGCTCAGATAGTCAATGCAGTGCAAGTTATTAACTTCCTCCATGTCTTCTATGAGTATCTTTCCTTCGCGCTCATGCGGTCGATGGTGGATAGCCTTGATGCTCGTATGTTTTTAGAGAGAAAATCATCAGCTAACACAAACAGTCTTTTCCTGAAGTGATGCCCACATCACGATTGAGGCCGTCGTGAATTTCCTGCTCCGCTCCACTTGCTCGAGGTATTTGTTGGGTGTTGGTAGTGTTTCCTTTACGTTGCTGGGCATGTTTTTCTGGTGTGCGGAGCTTAGCACTGTGGTCTCTATACGGCTGAGGAAAATTATATACTCTCATTCGATCTTGGCCTCAATAGCGATTGCTTCGCAAGCGTCTTATATGATTTTCCATAAGAGCTAGGCTTGGTCTCTTTGTACGCGTGATGGTATACAAGTCCTTTCGATGCATGTGATACCGTTGATTGTAAACTGACTGAATTGTTTATCCCAGTATATGATTAGGATTGTTGTCAATTTTTCGTCTCAGATATTATCAAAACTATGCGCTTTCAACTTTTTCGGTCATGCATATTTTAACTCATCGAACTTGTTTTTGTATGCTGTCTTTCGTATTAACGCTTTTTAATATTGAGGTGACATATGCATACTTCGCTTGAGTTGACTTCTTGTCTTTCATCAACAATCGAACTCTACCTGGGAATTTACAAGGTTTTCCTCATTTGCATGTTCACAGTTATTAGCTTCAATATTTATAGTAGATCGTAGTCGATAAATTATGGACTTCTAAGTCCATTTCACCAACAAAATCGGTATCCCTTACCGTGTTGAACGGGATTTTTGAGAACATAGAGAACAAATCCTGAGTCCAAATCAGGATTGTTCCAGATAGTACTTGAAACGTAAATTTGGACATACCCAGGCACTTTGCATGCGACCCACATATTACACTCAACACATAAGATAGCATCTTGATTATTGGGACATTTTTACTGCACTCTTTACAAGGATATTTGTTCACTCTCCTTTCCAGCCGGTCCAGGGTTGATTCTCATTTATCTCCAGAGAGATAATACGTTTAAGCTGGAAACTACTTGTTCCTTTGGCCGAGTGCGGCATTCTTGTGGCCAAATATGTTTTGCCACGTTTTGGGGCAATTCGAAATTTTCCATGGCCATACAGTTCCCATATCATACACATTACCTTGATCCAAACCAGACACAATGTCTGCAAGGTATATATATATAATAACTGGGGTAAACAAAAACTATCCTATCAAGGACTAGTCGATTGGAACACTTTGCCAGATGAACTAAAAATGCCTTCCTCTTTCAAATTTTTCAAAACGAAACTTAAAAAGTTGGAGATGATATTTGAATCTGCTTAAGTTTATTTTCTAATTAATTGTATTTTTGATATGTGTATTATTAATTGTATACTGTGACTGCATTTTATAGGGTTTTTTGTTTGTTTTTTTGTTTTGTTTTTGTTATGTAATGTTATGTTTTTTTATTTATTTATTGTTGTATATATTTTTTAATGATGCAGGGACTCTCCTCTGAAAAACCACTTCTGTGACGGGGACACCCTGATTAACGATTGTTATAATAATAATAATATAATATATATATATATATATATATATATATTATATATATATTCTATATATATATATAAATATATATATATATATATATATATTATGTATATATATATATATATATATATATTATATATATATATATATATATATATATATATATATATATATATATATATATATATATATATATATATATATATATAGGTAATATTTGGCATTTCACTCGATCAACTACATGTTGAAAGGATTTATGGTGAAGGAAAATTTCGAGTGTTGGAATACATACATTTTAAGACCAAACCGGGATCAGTTGCGAAAAATGCAACTTCAAGGCTTTCCGGCTGGAATTGAACCCGCGACCCTGCGATGTTAGTGCAGTGCTCTGACCACTGAGCTACGGAAGCCGTTGCCGATAGCATAGTCACGAGTTCTGTATATATGGTGGTGGTAATGCCGGGATAAGATTCTGGGTATATTATAGGTAATATTTGGCATTTCACTCGATCAAACTACATTGATCTATATATATATATATATATATATATATGTATATACATGTATATATGTAAAAAATATATATATATGTAAAAACATGAAGCGCGATCAGGTAAAGGCATAACTGAATAATGAAACGGCGTTCTCTGATCAAAAATTTTTATTTCGAGCTTTCGACCACCAGTCTGTGGTCTTCAACGGGAAGAAGATTAATGGAAAATAAAGTCAGAGTCAGATACTCTAGGTTAGTGTAGTCTTGAGAAAGATTGTTGATGTTAGTGGTAGTGATGATGTTTTGATGGTCTCAGCAGTAGTGAGAGTCAGATACTCTAGGTTAGTGTAGTCTTGAGAAAGATTGTTGATGTTGGTGGTAGTGATGATGTTTCGACAGCCTGTGCAGTGTGCAGTTAAACAGGACCAGTTTACTGAGTTTTTTCTTATTTTCTTTCCACAGAGATGCTGTGTGGCTTCCTTACCAAGGTGGTAAAGTCTGACTTTGCAGTAGCACTTGATGATTTGTTTTATGAGTCCATAAACATGGTTGTCGTCAACTGCAGAGTCGAACATGTGGTCATATTATAATTCATTGAGCAATGATGGTATGTCTGATAAGCATAAGTTACAGAAGTCAGAAAAGATTAAATTATTTAACCTTTTCATTTATATATACAGAGATAAAATACACTCAAGAATTGTAAAAATATTCTTTAATCGAATGATTTATGATTTACAAAGTTTGAAAACTGTAAATAACACAGTTTAATTATATTCTGTATTAAATTGTCATGTCACTTTCCTTCATGTATAGTTGTTTGATTTTCAACTACATGTACCTGTAACATACAAATATCACATTAAAATTTACAAATAGCACGTGTCTTAGAAATACACTGGCCCTGGAGTATGTTAAAACAAACTGGCAAATTATTTTTATGATGCATGCTACAGCTAATTTTATGGAAGGCACCAAATATATTAAATATTGCAAACTTATAGAGTAAAACATGCTCCTGTCACAGTCCCATGTAACCAAAGAAATATACCGCTTGTCGAAATCTATTACACCTACAAGCCAATCTATCTTTTGTGCCTTTAATTGCACGCTTTTGTAAATGTCGCTTTTGAAAATAATCTACCAATTGAGAACATTTCACAATTACAGTATTATCTCACACTTGTATTCTAACTTTCAGTTTATTCACGGTAGTGTTGTATTATTAAACCCTTTTCACGCTTTTGGAGCTCTCTGGTGGCTCGATCGTTCCTTCACGTTTTTAGATCCTCCATAGATCCATGATGTGTCCTGTTGCTTGAAATACTAAAATGAATTTGCTTTGTTCGTTTATTTCGTGATTATATGCGAAAACAACGACTTCACAACAGTAAAATGTATTCAAAGTGGGACCTTCCAATATGGCGTCGCTCACAAAAACGGGCGTGACTTCCGGTTACATTTCCAGTCTATTTCTATATCAGTGTGTAATACCTGTTCATTGTCCGGGACATGGTCCTGGAGAATCATTTCGATGATGGCGCCTGAGGTTTCATCATTCAGGTTTCTTCTTTCTCTTGCAGCTTTAATAACACAATATTTTCCTCCTTCGGAATGGGAGCATAGGTCTCCATCATTTCCACAAAACAGAGAACTATTGGATTTTGATTCTCGTTGTCTTTTCAAAACAGCCTCTGGAAGAATATTCTCGGTCTCCTTTTTGAACTTGACGAC
Source organism: Chrysogorgia sp. JL179-B06 (assembly GCA_035772405.1). Lineage (NCBI taxonomy): Eukaryota > Metazoa > Cnidaria > Anthozoa > Scleralcyonacea > Chrysogorgiidae > Chrysogorgia > Chrysogorgia sp. JL179-B06. Next base: position 2,496,498 of record JAYKKM010000492.1, read on the forward strand.
CAAATTTTTTATGTTATTTTATGTAATGTTATGTATGTTTAAATGTTATGTCAGACAATAATTTATGAAAACAAAAATATATGCTTGCCAAAGGCGAAGGCAAAGAGAATATGACTCGACTTCGAGATCAAAGCAATATGTCAATACAGAAGACGAAAAAACTATAAAATAAATCTTTAATGAGCTAGTTATGTGAGCTAGGTTACCGTTAATATAAAAATAAAATTAATATGCTAATCTTGTTTCCTTATGCTTGGTATTTTCGCTCTTGGATAATAATACACTTGAGTTCACAGTCGTTTCTAAGGAAGTGACATCAATCTGCACGGTTTGTATTGCTATAAGCACGTGCTCGTTGGTTAAAGGTTTTGTGTCAACCAATCAAAACTAAGTGTGTGTACCTTAGCAACACAACAGGAAAACCCATAAATAGTTTGATTACAGTCCATACTAAGTATCTGTGGTGGTTACCAACTTCTAACAAAAAATGCCATCAACTGTTTTTACAAGAACTTTTCCCAATGTTGGCCGGCCGACCATTTTATATAGCAAAGTGAAAGGTTAGCCCTTCATCAGAGTAAGACAATAGGTAACCGCAATCGGCGTGTGCAGTTGCAAGTACACGTATTTATGACCAAGACACTTGCCAGCCACACTACTGAGCAACAATTATGTATATTCCAAGGAAGAACACTTCGAACATCAACTCGCGGTAAGCTACCTTTTCCGATTTGTGGTCAACAAATACATGGCATGCGAGGTCTGGGAACAATTGATGGGGACAATAAATCCCGCAGGGGCAGGTAGGATAAAACTCTAGGGGTATTAGGGTTATGATACCCGGTACTGATTTGCGTTGTGTTTACCTCATGGATTATTAATGAATTTGAGATGATAAATATGACAAATTGTACACGCCGGCGATCGCGGTAGGTAACTGCAAAAAAGCAGTGACACAAAGCAGCTTCTTGCTTATTCTATTCATGGTGTAATTCTTGCCAATCAGGATCAGAGTTTCAGAAGTTTATTACAAATTACCCAAGCAGCAGTTAAACTGTAATTAAGAGACAACTGGGCCCAGTTTTGCCAAACAATTTTAACCGAAAACATCTGACAACTGACAAATTTGGCTAAAAAGATATATATATATATATATATAGTAAGCCACGCTGCCAGCCCAAAACTAGCCCGAGTTAACGCCTAGCGGGCGTCTTGTTTGTTTTTATAATTCTTGTTCATGTTATTAAAATATTTTATTGTAAACTTAATTTTTATTGGTTGTATAATTAAAGATTTTTTATGGATATTTATTTAGAAATTGTCATTTATTAATAAACAATCTATCTATTTAATCCATATATCTATATCAACATATACATATACTACAGTATACTTACAATTCACTCAATCGGTTGTGGTTTGCTTCAGGAGAATCATCTAATAGAGTATATAACGTTAATACAGGAGTTATTACATGACCAAGCAGAAATGCAAGTCTTATCTTGTGCTGTACCAAATGAGCGTGAGAGATATTATCAAGATAAACAAAAAATCCTATTTATCCTGGTATAAACAGACATGCATGTGACCGATTCACTAGCTTCCATTGGATGATTTTATAAAAAATTTCGGAATATAACTTAGGTTGATCTAACTCTGCTGCCGCCTGCCCTGAAGATCGGAAAGTTCGACACGTTTTCATTTTCGGACTTGAAAAGCTTAGTATTTGGCAAGACGTTTCTCAATTTCAATAAATTTATTCATTGCAGATACAAAATACAAATACAAATCGAATAAGCGAAAGCCCTTCGTTAGAATGAAATGTAAAGTGAAACTGAGTGAAGCTTTTATATGCAAAATAATCATGTAACAAAAATAAGCCAATCAGGCACGAAAATCAACAACAAATAATTAACGAGATGTAAAAGTCATTTGCTATTTTTAACTTCAATCATTAAACAGGCCATGGCAAAGGAATACTAATAGGTGGGAGGTGAAATGAAGAAAAAAGCCCAAGGGAATTACGTGAGAAGCCAGTGTTTTTGTCCGCCCTTGCTAGACAAGAAGATCGAAAGAAAATCGTTCGTTAAGCCCATGGGGATGAATGGAACAAAGTTTGAAAATGAGACGCTTTTCTTGTCTTTTACGGAAATCATTCCCACCGGAAATGGGTAAGGTGGCACAAACTTGCATGTTCGAAATCGAATGGTTGGCACTATTATGACATAAATTGTGGCATAAATCAAATTATTCCATGCGAAGAAAAGTCAAACTTACACGAATCCTTCATTACTATGGGCGTCTACATCATTATGCCCATAAAAAAGTCAAAGTACTGTACATCAAAACGACCTCCCTTAGATTAAGAAGAATTTTAAACATCTAGTTAAACAACGTCAAGATGGTTTTACTACATGTAACAGATCAAGTTTCAACTGATATCGTGAACCGATATTGTAACCGAGAAAAATTCTACACCAGTAAAGTGGGTGAAGTTTCATATAAATCCCGAAATGACGTCACATATAGACTATCGGTAGTAAAATTCGAAATTAAAATCAGCTGTTATTTCTAAAATAAAGCATTTTCGTAAGAGTTAGGGTTAGTATTAGGTGTAGGGTTAGGGTTAGAGTTATGTTGGGGTGAGGACTATGTTTTAAATTCGGGATATTTATATGAAACGTCAGCCAGTAAAGTCCATCATATAAAGGGGTCAAACCCCAAAGCTTGGTGGCGTGAAGTTAATTTCCGGACCTAAATCCGATTTCGTTATTCGGCATACTGTAGTTTAATATGCACCTCTACCAACATCATTTACTGCATTTCCTACAGTAAATGTTGTATACTCTACATCGATGAAACTGGCCGGCGTATATCTTACAGATCACTCCGTAAGGAACGATGATGTTGACAAACCCGTAGCACGATATTTTAATAGTGCCAACCATTCGATTTCGAACATAAAGGATTATGCTATCTCACCCATTTCCAGTGGGAATTATTGCCGCAAAAGACAAGAAAAACGTCTCATTTTCAAACATGGAACCATTTATCCCCATGGACTTAACGAAGCACTTTCTTTTATTTAATCCCTCTGAAGTCATCATTTTTGTCTAGCAAGGGCGGACAAAAACACCGGCTTCTCACTCAATTATTTCCCTTGGGCTTTTTCTTCATTTTACATCCAACCTATCAGCATTCCTATGCATAGCCTGTTTACTGATTGACGTTAAAATAGCAAATTACTTCCCTACTTTTACATCTCATTGATTCTTTGTTCCTTGAATCCCAGTAAGGTCGGCAAAATAAAGGGTCTCTGTAAAGAACGGAAACCGGAACGACCGAAACCGGAAGCCGAAACGACCGAAATCGCCGAAATATGCATTGACAAATCTCGTTTATGTCACGCGTATTTGTCACGATTCATTGGCACTGTTCGTTGTAATATTTTAAAGTTCCAAATATACAATTAAATTGTGGCTACGCGCTCGATTATAAACAATTAAAAGGCCGCAAATGTGGAAAATAAAGGATTTTTTTTACAAATGATCAAAATTTAAACTTCCCAGGTAAGTCAAAAGTATTTCATAATAATGATAATAATAATAATAATAATAATAATAATAATAATAATAATAATAATAATAATAATAATAATAATAATAATAATGGAAACTTTATTAATATAAATTTTTCTTATATATTTACAATTGCAAATCTCACTTCTTGAGGTAATTTACAATTGGCTAACTTGAATCACATATGATTATATACAGTATTAATATTTCTAAAACAACAGAAACAAATTTATAATTAAACATTTAGTGGTTCAGGATTGGTCCATTCTTTGTTTCTACAACAGAAGATATAATACGTCGTTCTAATGGCGATAGAGATCATGTTTCGGATGTAGTATTGTTGATGTTTGTTATCGAGTCCTAAATCATTTAACATTTCAATAAAAGTATGGCATTCTTTATCGAAAATTCCGAGTGAGCTGATGGAGAGATTAACAAATTTAACTAATAATAATAATAATAATAATAATAATAATGAAATAAGAGGGTACATGATGGGAATGCCAGATAATCGGACAGTGAAACGAACACACAGCTTATTTATTGATGACCTGAAGGTGTACCAAGAGAACCATGATAGGTTGAAAACTGTTAATGAGATGATTGTGCAAGCAAGCTATGATACGGGAGCATGTTATGGTGTGGAAAAGTGTGCTGAAATTGTGTTTGAGCATGGTAAGATGGTGAAGGGAGAAGGATTAGATGTGTTAGATGAGAGAATGCGAGCCTTGAATCCAGATGAGAATGAGGTGTACAAGTTTTTAGGATGTGAACAGGCAGATAAGGTAGATAAGAGGAAAGTGTTGGAAAGAGTGAAGAGGGAGATGGTGAAGAGGATGGAAAGTCTTGTCCATCTAGAATTGTATGACAAGAGCTTGGTTAGAGCTGTGAATTGTAGGGTGATACCGGTAGCAGGATATGCAATGAATATATGCAGATTCAGTAAGGATGATTTAGTGGAGCTTGATATGGTTGTGAAAAGGAAACTCAGGGAGGAGAAAATGCATGGGAGACAGGCTGGTGATGAAAGATTGTACCTTCCCCGTAGTAAAGGTGGAAGAGTGTGAGGGACTTGTATAATAAAGAGTGTGAGGGACTTGTATAAAGAAACAAAAGTACGAGTAGCATGCTACATGGCAATGTCAAGGAGCAGGTGGATAGAAGTGGCATGGCTAAGAGAACACGGGAACGAATATTGTTCAGTAAAGAGAGAAGCAGAGGATGCAATGCGAGAGGCTTTGCAGGAAGTTAACTTTGCATGCGGAAAGATTGAATTGAATGGTGAGCAGTTACAGGGGACCTGGAAAGATGTTTTGAAAAAACTGAAAATGTTGTTGAAATCAAAAACTGAAGAAATGCGTATCGAGGAGTATCAAGAAAAGAGATTACAGAGTGAGATTTACCGTGGGCAGGATGAAAGATGCAACCAGTGGTTGGAGTGCAACTTAGACTCGAGAAAGACAGCGGCGGTGATAGAGGTACAAGAGCAAATGGTGGAGACTAGAGTCAGGAAAGCATTGAGAGGAGTAGATGTCGAGTCAGATAATTAATTGCAGGTTATGCTCGTCAAGGAGAGAAACAGTACACCATTGGTTATCTGGTTGTTCAGTACTCGCTGGCAGTGAATACTTGCGGAGACATAACAAGGCACTGATGGTGTTCGCGGTAGCATGGGCAAAGGGAAAAGCATTACTCGAAGAGAACGCAATATGGTACAAAATTACATGGCAGAAAGGAACAGTACTGGAAAAACAGGGAAAGAAGCTTATTTGGGACTTTGAGTACCGTATGAGAAAGACCACCTCCGCCAGAAGACCCGATTTGACATTGGAGGACATAGAGGAACGTAAGATATGGTTAGTGGACATGGCATGTCCGTCCGAGTCAACCATCGAGGAGAAGCTAAGGGAAAAACGAACTAAGTACCAGCAATTGGCATTTGAAATTCGAGAAAGGACACAGGGCTATACAGTTGAAGTCATGCCGTTTGTTATTGGATGTTTAGGAGGAGGAATGAAGAAGTTAGAAGAGCAAATGGCCAAGCTGATCCCAGAGGAACTGCGGAGATTGCGAACAACAAGAGAGATGCAGAAAATTGTACTGATGGAAAGTGAAACTATTGTAAGGAAGATCATATCGGGGATTGTACAGCCAGAGTAATTGTAACGTTGTGACTATGTCAAATGCTAGCAAATTTTGGTAGCTTATTAGCCACCCAGTGTATGTGTGAGGGGTGTAGGCTGTGGCCCACCTTAAGTAGGGGCTATTGATTTAAATAATAATGATAATAATAATAATAATAATAATAATAATAATAATAATAATAATAATAATAATAATAACAATAACAATAATTTTTTTTTTTTTTTTTTTTTTTTTTTTTAATTTTTTTTTTTTTATTAATAATTTTTTTTTTTTTTAAATGAGAAAATGATTTTATTACAACATAATAATAACTTTGACAATAGTAATAATAGTAATAGAATAAAAAGCTTATTTACATATTTTAATCCATAAAATCTAAAGTTCATTTACGTACTCAATTCCTAAATTTTATTAAAAAGAAAAACAAAAAAGGTTCCAATATTAAAAGGATTCAAGTTCATAAAATTACAAGTCCTGACATCAAAGACCACGTTCGGGTATTAAAAGTTCGAGTCCATAAAATTACTATTGAATGGCTCCCTCGATAGTTTCGACATCAAAGTCCACATTCCTAACATCACAAGGGACTCTCCTGATTGTCCTAGAACCTCTCAAGCAGATGAGGGCGGATCTTAATAATGCAAACGACGTTTTTGCTCTGATCCAAGAGACCGTCTTGGCATACTGTTCCCCCTTCTTTAAAGCTACCAGCTCCGCAAGGCGACTGTGATATCTCAAACATTCCTGGCCCATCCCGCCGGTTGTGGTAAATATTAAGGGCGTGAATGTTCCATGTTCAATGTCGAGAACTCTCCTTGAGTACTGGCGCTTCTTCTCGTTCTCATGCATTCGGTAGATCTGTTGTGGCTCTAGGTCCTTATATGATTCGGCGTTCGGGTGGCAGACTCTGACATCAAAGAATGCCGACCGTTGGGGTTCCCAGAATCCACGTGCATGAATATCCAGCCTTGCGTCTTGTGCTTTGTTAGCTCCTCTACTCAGCTGTTCTCCATTGATGACTTGAAGGACGGGTTCGGCTTCAACATCACTGCATACCGTACGTAGGATTTCAGCTTCCAGGTCTCTCAACTCATTATGTCGTTGGATGACAAATCCACCTCGTTTGCAAATCATGGCATGATCTATCGTAAAGACTTCCCCACATACACAAGTGGAGGGAATATCATCAATCGGCCAGTCATAGCGTAGTTTGATCGCGTCACGGAACTCTCGTTTATTCAGGTTGAAACCCATTTCTCGGAGAGGAAGCACTGTCAGCCACACCGATGACCCTTTCTCTGCTGCCAGGTCTAGTGCTCGCTTGGTCTTTGGTGGTGCACTCTCTCTAATCCTCTCTGCCATGTCCTTGAGCTCCTGTGCTCTTTCGCTCTTGACTGCACATTGTGCCGACTTAGTGAGAGTCTCATCTGGTAGTTGGTATGTTTGAGATACGATATGCTCAACGAGGGGCGTTGTCACTTTGACTGATGAGGCGTACTCTCGACTTGCTTCGCGGCTTGGATTTCCAAGGCCCAGGCCTCCCATGCGGACTGGAAGCGCTAGAACGTCCCTATCCAGCTGTCGACACTTGTGTTCCGTTATTGCAGGAATAAGCACTTGAGATATTGCATTCTCCAGTGGCTCTAATAGGTCATGAATGTCCGGTAATGTTCTTAGAAAGTAAGTCCACCTATGTTTTAAGCCGAAAGTATAGGCAGCATAGCACGCCTGTGGCTGCGGTCAGAGCGAACTCCGCCAATTGAGCTACTTCACTGACCCAATCAGATACCTTCTCACTGACGTATTCGTCTAGATACTCTCGTGAACCTATCGCCGCGCCCAGATGTTTCTTCCCTTCGACTGTTATTTTAATATCCGTTTCCTTGAATACTTCTTTCGCGCATTCCTCTTTGTCCGGCTTTACGACAATCCAGCACTTCTTATCATTCGGGTAGTAGCCAAACTCTGGACCAAGGGTACTTAGCATGTCCCACCACTTCTTGATTTCTGTAAGGGAGCCTGCCCCACTCGCATCATCGGCGAACCAGCACTGCCTTACTGTGGAAACCACCTGCAGGCTCGTGATCAGAGGCTGGATGCTCAGAGCATAAAGAGCCATAGCCAGCGGATCTCCCTGCGTGGTCCCTTCTGCTGACAAGATCTCTTTGCCGCCGGTGACAAACAGCCGAGCTGGATTTCTATATGTATTAATGGCATAAATTTGAAATCATAGGGCACAAAACTCGGATATTGTGGAGGGCTGCCGCTCTATTTAGAGCGTTAAATGCATTTGAGGCATCGATCAGCAATACGGCGTCAGTATCGTCTGCCTCCAAATATAGCGTGCATGGCATGCACTGCAGCCTCACTTCCAGACTTTTGCCCAGCACATAGTTGGAGTGAGCCACTAACTTCAATCACATCTTTCTTCGCGATCTTCATCACACACTTTCCAATAATTCTCCTTAAGACTTCTCCGACTCCTATTGGTCTCACTGCACCTTCGCCTTTATTCAAGGGGATCAGACGACTTGCCATCAAAGGCTCTATGGTCATGGGGTCAATGTACTGTGTACACAGAATCTTGGTCATTGTGGCTATTGCCTCGCACAGCCTTGAGGATGACTGTTTAAAGGACTTACAAGCGAGCATTCTTCTAAATCCATTTGCATCTACCCCAGACGGACCTCCGGATCCCTTTGTCCGCAAAGCAGCTTGCCTAACCATATCACCGTTGATCTCCGAATACACGGATTCTGGAATCTCATCATCGATCGGCCCAAAGATTAATGAGCCTAATTTCGCTGGTTGTGGATTGGGATGTTTCTGCTTAAGCTGTGTCATGACCTCGTCTGTTAACGTTAACACACCCCCACTAGACGATTCACTCAGGAAACGTAACGCTGAGTTGATCTGGCCCTCAAGCACCAGTTTGGCAAAAATCTTGGATCTGTCAGGGGGGTTCGACCTCTTGAGTTTTCCAATACGACCTTGAATAATTCTACCTTCCCTTAGCAGTTTATCAATTTTGCCCTCTTTCCAAAGCGCTAAGCGGTTAGATAACGCATCTTGGTGATCTTTTGACTTGGACCTCGGGCTTGGCTTTTGGAGGCTCACAGCAATAAGCACAAAAGCGGCTTTCAGGGATACGTGCTGATTTTCCGAGCCACTATTCCAATCATTAATGTGCAATGTTACTTGATCAATGAAATCCCTTCCTATTTTTCCATATGGCACAAGAAATACATTCTTTCGCCATGTTACGATCTCGTTGTAAGCATCTATTATGGTTGAGGACGATATAGTAATTGCATTTCCATCGCTCTGTTTTCCCCATTTGATCTCCGATGGTTTGTAAACACTATTATATTCTGGAAGGCAGCCCGGCACGCTTACATTGTCTCCCTTCTCTCGATCTGTCTGATCTATGTCTCCTGGGATTTGAGATGTACTGCTCGTATGCAAATTTTGGTTTGTTGTTGTTGGCAAGTTAGCATATTGCGGCAAATCGTTCACTATTTCTTCCAAATTAAATAAATCGCTGTTTGTAGACCGAGTAATAGAGTCCCCCATATTTACCCGCGCCTGTGCTTCATTGGATATACTCGAGTTTTCTACTTCTGATTCGTGACTCTGTTCTAGCAATTTCTCAAGTCTTGCTGCTTGATCCCGTAGGTTCTGGTTCGAGAGCCCAAGGCTTTCATATCCTTTCGCATCCCAGAGCTCTTTCATAGTTCGAATGTATCCTTTTCTCTTCCCATTTCTATCAAGGGGCGGTTGATTTGATTGAGTCAAAGCGACGGCCTCCCGTTTGCAGCTGAGAATATCGGCATTCATTTGTTCCGTCCATTTATGTCTCTGTCTCGGTCTCAGTTGCCTTCGGTCAGCCATGTCGGTTAAGAATTTCTAAAACGTCTGCTAATAGCTTTAATGTCTTCCTTCAATCCTCCTAATGGTACCCCAAATATCGTAAAAACGTTACTGGAGTGGATATAAACCAGTCTGCCGCTTTTTGAAGAGTATAGAAAGCAATAGTCGACTTTCAGCGAGACCGAAGAAAGACACCCATCCCACTTGCCGCCGCTATCTTGCGAATAACAATAATAATAATAATAATAATAATAATGAAAACTTTATTAAATGTTTTTCTTTTCTACATATACAATTATAAATCTCGCTTATTAAGGTAATTTACAATTGTAAAACTTGAATCACAACTAATAATATACAGGGTGTATAAAAAAAAGCGCAACCTCGGAATTTCCCAAGAAATCCACTTTGTTTTTATTAGCACAAAAGATTTTAGGCCTCTGGGAATTTAACTGTTGTTGATACTTGTAAAATAAACAACTTTCCATTAAATAAATGCATAAATTTCTATTCAATTCTGCTTTACGTGCTCGAGTTTGTAGTAATTAGACAGTTATACCCCTGGAATACGATTACAAGCTATTTTAAATTCCCAGGGGCGAAAATCTTTTGTGTTTAAGAACACAGTGGATTTCTTGGGAAATTCCGAGGTTGCGCTTTTTTTTATCTTTTTTTTATACACCCTGTATTATTGCAACTAATGACTATATAATAAAACATGCAAATTTATATACAAATATTTCAAAAAGCTAATAATTCGGGGTTTCCCATTCCTTATTTCGGCAGCAGAAAATGTAATATGTAGTTCTGATAGCTATAATCATCATTTTCCTTGCGCAGTACATTTGGTGCTTGTTATCAAGACCAACCTTATCTAGCATATCTAAAAAAGTAGAACACTCATTCGCAAAAACACCTAGGGAGCTCATGGAGAGATTTATAAATTCAACATCATTAAAATGTTCACTTTGCTGTTTTACTAGTTAACTATATTTCTAGATCTAGGATCGAGTTTATAGGTATATATATATATATGATCAACCGTCCTCATGCGCGGCATCGGAAAATGTGGCCCTGGTAACTAGATATAGACAGAAGCTGATTGGTAGACCTCTGCATTTGAATTAATATTTAAATTGCAACCGTCTCATGATTGCGAATGCAAAAATTGAAACGGTATTGAAACGGTTTTTTTGCGCGTTAAATTTGGCGTAATTTAAATTTAAATTGACGCCAGCGCGACAAACTGCTTTCCGGAAGAAGCCGCCATTCGCCGACGGCGAAATTTATATTGCCATAAAAACCAGCCATTTCCTGATTTCAAGCCGAAACTGTAGTGTTGAAGGACAAGATAATCAAAGACAGACACAAGTAAAAGGACTATTATAATTATGTACATTATGATTGTCACGGCGACTCGCCGGTCTGTGTTGAGCAATTAATTTGTCTTTTCTGCATAGTTTTTTTTGGTTAGGATTAGGGTTAGGTTTAGGATTTTGGTGATATTTACCCGCATTTCGTTGAATTCTATGAGACTATAGCGTCGTACGGCTACCGTACGAATAGCCATTACCTTCGGTTCAGTTCAGTTCAGTGCTTTTTGACATGATTTTGACTTTAATGTAATTTAAATCATTGCACACTGTATTATGTATTTGCTCCAAGCTCCGAAATCTAATAGACACATTTTGAAATACTTAACAGAGAGATTTGGGAAAATTTGAAGGTTACACACCTTCAAATATATGTACTGTATAATATTTTGACAGTTGGAATTAAATCCATGCAGTGTAAAATCAGCCATTGTGCCATCTTGTGCTAGAACAATGGCACTTTGTGGCAGCAGCACAATGGCCAGTCCTAGCCTGTTTAAAATATATACCATTTGTTCTTTATAATACTGCAGAATAGTAAGTGGTAGTACAAATTTTGGAATTGCATGTACAGTATGTTTATTATTTGATTAAAATTATAAATACTATATGCTTGATAATTAGCCGATATATACAGTAGTTTAGGGTGAAAAAACATGCATACTATTGTTGTGTTCATATGACCTGGGCCTGGCCTACAATTTTGTAACAATAAACAAGCATTACTATGTATACTTGTCAGTGTTAACACTTAATATATACACTGCTGTAGTGAATAAGGGAGAGCTTGGGGGAAACAGACGATACAGTACATGGATGATTGTCAAGCAAGATCATATCCTCTCAAAAATTATTTTGTGTCCCGGACAGGGATAACTTTCTGATTTCCAGTGAGATGCTCTGACCATTGAGCTACCAAGACTAAGATGGTGAGTGAACGTAACATTGATGTACTGATTCTATTGATATAACAGCAGTGTATATATTAACACATCCAATCATTAGTCATTACTGAAATATATAGTAACTGTTGTGCATAGGCAGTACATATATCATTAGAACCAGTGCATCATTGTAACCTCTCTCCATCTGAATCTCGATGGCTCAATGGTTAGAGGCCGTCACTGGCAATAAGAAGGTTATAATTTTTTCAACCAGGAATATTATGTTTCTGACGATATGATCTTGACGTCCAAAAGTCCGGGCGGTGAGTGAGGTAGGTATCATCTGAGCGGGTAATTTACGGGAGTAGGATTTTCTAGACCAGTTTTTGACGTAGAACGCGAATCTGGATGTTATTCAGGCAGACGAGGCTGCTTTTAAGAGTTATAGCCTGATATTGCACAATTTCGACTCATTTCCGTGTAAAATCGTTAGTTTTAAATAATTTGTTATTATCACTAGGAATCCCAGCAAAACAGGTCTACTGCACCAGTTTTGTATGTAGAATCCAACTGGCGAGATATTTTTTAGAAAAAATATAAGTGAGGCTGTATTTGACTATATTCTGAATATAGCCTCGTTTTCGTGTAAATATGTAATTTGAAATAAATCGTGATGCTTATCAAATTAACGAGAATAACTCTTCCACATTTGCAGGAAGGGACATCCATATCTGAGTGTTACAATATTAAATATACGAGTGGTGTCTCAAAATTAACATTTTCTAGTTCCGAACTCGAGCTGTGTACGTTGTCTTCTTATCCATCATCATTTTCCCCATCACGCTCGACAAGTAGCTCCGGAACGTCGTCAGGATACGTTTCAACGATCCAATCGATCTTTAAGTTAGGGAGCCAAATTCTTGCCCCATAGTTTGCTCTGGCTGTGTGCTTTCGTAGACTGCTGCTACATGGCGGAAGAGGGAATTGTCAACAACCTTGTGCTCTTTGCTCATCTTTCTCCAGAAAATAGCTGACCTTGCCTCGTTCACTTGTTCGGTTTTCTTTTCTCCATACAGGAAGCACACATACTTTTCAATGGCACCAAATATCTCGTCAGACACATGCATCTCCGGCTGAAAATGTCCAAGAACACTGGATCTTTGCTCGCTTGTTTCCAGCAGAAGGGCTTCCGTTTGCGTAAAAAACTTGCCACATAATCATTTCCAGTAAATGCATGGTAAGACTACACGAGTTCAATCAGGTGAAGGAGCTTTCTTGTCTTGCCAGAACCGTTGTCGATGTAGACTTCACATTCCTGATTGGAATTTAAGTAAAATGATGCGAATATCGATATCACCAGAACTTGATCGTACCACACAGGTTATTGGTTGGTCATCACTGCTCCTTGCAACATGCTGAATCAAATACGCAATTTTAGTATCAGCCTCCTCGTGGTCTGTTGCTATAGTTCCCTTACACAAAAAGAACCGTTTTGCGTTATCTTGAGGCAGGCGTTCCCCCCTAGCGAAGTATACAACACGCTCTCCCAGTTGATTCCTATTTTGAACCCACACTTCTTCGATAAGCTGAAACAGTCGCTCTTTGTTGTCGCCGTTGCCAAGAAACTTCTTAAAATCAGCAGGTACACGCACATTCTCACTCCTAATAACGACCTTGTACGTATCACATGCAACGTAGACGATGTTATACTGCCTTGGAAGATCTGAGAAGAGTCGTAATGAAACATCTTTAAGTGACTACGTGAATAATGGCTGCGAGATGGAGAATATAGATTCTGCGAGCATGTGGATCGTCGGGCAGTTGCGCATCCGATTCGTTTCAATCAATGAAGTTAACGCGGAATTGAACAGCTCGCTTTTGGCGGGGTTTTTTTCTGATGCCATCGCATGTTGCCATCGATAGTGGGACTGGTGCAAGCGGGTTACAAAATCGGAGAACAACGTCAACAACATCGTAAATGTGTTGAAGAATGACTTTATTAATCCCTTCAGGATTGACTTGGACCACGACAAATTGTACAACCTTGCCTCTGGTAGCTCCTTACCAGACGACGTAGCAGAAAGCCTTTTGTCTGTTCAAGAGCGTGGAACATTGTTGTGAGACAAATTCTTTGAGCGATTAAACTCAGAGTTCCGAGGAAGATTTTTATTTCAGTCCCATAAAACGAGTTCAATGGAAGAGTTTTACGGACGTCAGCGTATAAGAAGCTAAAGGTGTCTGCGAAAGGTAAATCTAAGGAAATCAGGCTGTTCCGCGGGACATTCTTGGTCTTCTTGCTGCCAAGTCACAACAACAGAATGCTGCGATAAACATCGATAAAGCCCTGTGTTACCCGCTTGCACCAGTCCCACTATCGATGGCAACATGCGATGGAATCGCATGAAAAGAAAAACCGCCAAAAACAAGCTGTTCAATGCCGCGTTAACTTCATTGATTGAAAACGATGCGCAACTGCCCGACGATCCACATGCTCGCAGAGCCTATATTCTCGATCTCGCAGCCATTATTCGTAGCATGGTTAAGGTACCAAACACGTTTAAAGATGTTGCATTACGACTCTTCTCAGATCTTCCAAGGCAGTATAACATCGTCTACGTTGCATGTGATACGTACAAGGTTCGATCAATAAAGAACAGTGAATGAAACCTCCGAGGTGATAGCGACAAGTTTGTTATTAGGAGTGAGAATGTGCGTGTATACCTGCTGATTTTAAGAAGTTTCTTGGCAACGGTGACAACAAAGAGCGACTATTTGAGCTTATCGAAGAAGTGTGGGTTCAAAATAGGAATCAACTGGGAGAGCGTGTTGTATACTTCGCTAGGGGGGAACGCCTGCCTCAAGATAACGCAAAACGGTTCTTTTTGTGTAAGGGAACTAGCAACAGACTACGAGGAGGCTGATACTAAAATTGCGTATTCAGCATGTTGCAAGGATCAGTGGTGACCAAACAACAACCTGTCTGGTACGATCAAGTTCTGGTGATATCGATATTCCCATAATTTTACTTGGAACTGAACCAATCAGGAATGTGGAAGTCCACATCGACAACGGTTCTGGCAAGACAAGAAAGCTCCTTCACCTGAACTCGTGTAGTCTTACCAATCAGGAAAAGAAAGCATTGGTTGGACTCCATGCATTTACTGGAAATGATTATGTTGCACGTTTTTTACGCAAAGGGAAGCCCTTCTGCTGGAAACAAGCGAGCAAAGATCCAGTGTTCTTGGACATTTTCAGCCGGTTGTGGACGGAGATGCATGTGTCTGACGAGATATTTGGTGCCATTGAAAAGTATGTGTGCTTTCTGTATGGAGAAAAGAAAACCGAACAAGTGAACGAGGCAAGGTCAGCTGTTTTCTGGAGTAAGATGAGCAAAGAGCACAATGTTGTTGACATTTCCCTCTTGCCGCCATGTAGAAGTCTACGAAAGCACACAGCCATGTGGCTAGAATTTGGAGAAAGGCATGGTACGCAATTATGGCATTGGAGGATCCACAGTTCCATGGTTGGCTCCCTAACTTAAAGACCGATTGGATAGTTGAAGCGTATCCTGACAACGTTCCGGAGCTAGTTGTCGAGCGTGATTGGGAAAGTGATGACGGATACGAAGAAGCATACAGCTCGAGTTCGGATAATGAATAATAAAAGTACTGTAACTAACCAATTCGAAAATGTTAATTTTGAGACACCCTGGATGTCCCTTCCAAATGTAGAAAAGTTATTCCCGTTAATTTGATAAGCATCACGATTTATTTCAAATTACATATTTGCATGAAAACGAGGCTATATTCAGAATATAGTCAAATACAGGCTCAGTTATATTTTTGGTAAAAAATACCTCGCCAGTTGGATTCTATATACAAAACTGGTCCAGTAGACCTGTTTTTCTGGGATTCCTAGTAATAATAACAAAATATTTAAAACTAACTAATTTTACACGGAAATTAGACTAAATTGCGCAATATCTCTTAAAAGCAGCCTCGTCTGCCTGAATAACATCCAGATTCGAGTTATTCGTCAAAAACTGGTGTAGAAAATCCTACTCCCGTAAATTACCCGCTCAGGTGATACCTACCTCACTCACCGCCAGGACTAATGTTTTGTATACTGGCATGTATTCCATATATAATCTGTGTTTACAGTACTCCATCCATTTTAATATGGAACATGTTAGACCTACAAATATACTTAGCTGGCATAGTGGGTCACAACTTATTCTGTCAATGTAAAATACAGCTTATTATTGTTATGTTCACATTGGGTATGTTGACACTACTATGTGTGTTAGCGAGATCATTGTCGACAAGCAGACTAGGCATGGCATTCTGAATATAGGTTATAATATATATGTGCACGGTGATATAATTTAGATACTATAGTACACAATGCCATATATATGCTTTGTTACATGGCAAATTTTATTATGGTATCTGCAATCTGCATTAGGCATTATTATTAGTAGTATTATTATTGTTAATGCATTATTATTAGTAGTATTAATAATAATAATACAATATTTATACAGGTCGCACTTGTCATCCAACCATTTTCATCGCTTTGTCATCACGAAAGCAAACTCGAACACCGATCTTTCTCGCATACGATCCGAAAGAGGTTTTCGAATTTAGAAAATTTCCGTCTCGTTTCAGTTCATAGCCGAGAAAGTTGTTATCCTCGTCGGTTGACATGTCTACATTTCTCTTCCTCATATCCAGCTTAAGTGATTCTCGAGCAACATACGAAAAACTTTGCACAGGATGATTCAGCATTTTGATTAGAAAAGCCAGTCGTGTTGTTCGGTAAACATCAGATATTCTCTTAATGCTCTCGTGGCAGGTAGATAACAGCTTGCGTTGTTGTAGAGTACAGACCATGTACATTTCGCGAACGGTACTCGTCACGATCTCATCAAATTTTTGCAATGACACTTTATCGATTCGGGTATTATAAAAGTGTAGTAGAATTTTGGCTAAAGCCAGGTTATTTAAATCACTTGACTTTAAAGCCAAAGGTAACGAACTGACTTTGATTTTTAACACTAGTTCTTTAAACAATGTAATCGTATCCGTTAACTGAGTTTTACATTCTCCGGATAACGATAACTCTTTTCCCAGGTATTTATACGACTCATTTCGACCACATACAGATATTGATTGCGACTGAATCGTAATTTCTGGCTTCGTGTCACGTTTCCCGGTATACCAATTATTTCCCGATCTTCTTCCATAGAACACACCACACTTTGTTGGTTTGACCTCCACGGCTCCAGACCGGCTTGTCGCATTTCACCTTAGAACTTCTTTGACAGTAAATAACCAGATATAACTTCAAAACATGAATCACGATACAAATCTTCGATAATACGACATATATAGGTCGGTATGGAAAACTTCTCCAAAGTTCGAAAAATGAAGTCGTGTTTAACACTACCAAAAGCGTCAGCAAAATCTATAAACACTGCGTAGAATTTGGTGCTTAGATGTTTGAAGTCATCGATTTCGGTCTTTAACGTGTAGATAAGATCTTGTCTGTCTCTCTTACTTAGAAAGGCTCGTTGCCAAAAGGAGATAACGTCGCTTATGTACGGCAGCATACGATTACAGATAACTTTTGAAAACACTTCATAGCATACCGGTAGTAATGAGATGTCCATTAGTTCTTCTTTGGTATTCGTAGAATAAGTGAGTGTTTTCACCCCGTTGGTAATTTCTGATTAGTAAGGATGATGTTAAATATCTTCACTATATTATGTCCTTCACGAAGCCAAATGTCTTTAAGGTCTTCATAAGATAGGTGAATTACAATATGTTTGCATAGGAAATAACACGGTTCGAGAAGAATTAATGAAAAATCGCACGCGTGTTTGGCGAAATATTCACCACGAGTGCGAAGCACGAGTGGTATTATGAGCATTTCGCCAAACACAAGTGCGATTTTTCATTAATTCTTCGAGAACAAGTGTTATTTCCTTTTAATACTTTTTCAATCAATTTTACGCGTTCCTGAATGTGGCGAATTGATAAACATTTATATTAATATTTTCATAATTTAATTTCAGCACTTAATTGGCTTTGCACCTGCGTTTACAAAGTATGTGCATGGCTTTGCAGTAGAAAACGGTAAACAAGCTTAAAAAAGCCAGTTCGAATTCAGTTTTAAAGCTGGGCACATCAGTCATTAACAAATTTTAAAACAAAGAAGAAAGTTAAACAAAGTTCAAATATAAAGTTTTACTCCAAGTCGCTGTCGTCAGTGTCATAAAAAGGAAGAACTCGACGTCTTTTGGGGACGCTCACTCACGTTTCGTTGTTTTGCTCTACGTTTTTTGGCATATGAACGTTGGTGTTTAAGGTGATGTTGATCGTCCAATTTCCAAGTTAGTCAAATTAAGCACAGGATATTGTACTTGGTTGGGAACCAATGAAGCTGTAGATGTTGAAGAAACCAAATTATCGAGCTGTTTGAGAGGACGGGCTTCACTCGAAGCACTGGCGATTTCAACTCCTGTGCCGCTAATTATTTTGGAAAGATGCCGCGAGCGTTTGGTGGTGAAAGAATCAACATAGTCGTCCAAAGACTTCTCGTTTCGATGAGCAGTGACCGCCACAATTTGTGCTCTAGGAACATCAGCATCGTGTAGCTTCTTCACAAGGGTTTTACGGGCACTGTGGTTTGTAAAACGTTTTCCTCCGACTTCAACGGTGGTGCCACCGACGATTCGCTTCATTATTTCGCCGATTCGGTTGGGCCCCATCTTCTGCTTTTTATACCACACACCCGTGCGTGGTTTTTGATTAATTGCAAGGTACAGTGGTCCACTGCTCTGTAGTTCTGGTGGACGATGAGACAAGTATCGTTTGAAGACAGCAACAGGACATTTGGAATCGTTGGTCGCAAACATTTTCGGAAGTTGACCTCTTCGTTTCACTCTCAAACCCCCTTGACGTGTTTTTGTTGGCTTCACGTCGTCAAACTGCAGATATTCTACGTCGTTTTCGCCTTCACCAAAATGAAAGTCGTCTACATCTGCAAGCTCATGCTCTTGACGTCCATAGTCAATGTGAACCATAATGTGTGAAGCAGAGTTTCGGGGTCATTTGTGCCAAGCTTTCCTGCTTTCCACAGCTGTTCTTCGTCAGACCAGGTAAGTGCCTTTGCAGCATTTGGTCGACTGCCTTTTCCTTCCTGCCTTAGTTTAGTTGCTTTCCCCTTTAGTATTTTTTTCGAAGTAAAAAACTGTGGGTCACGAACAATTGAAACTGGGAATCATTTTTCTTTCAAGTACCTGTCCAAAGATGCTTGCATTACGGCCAGACTTTCGGGCTCGTAATCCTCACCATTTTTCTTCTTTAGTTCTGCACAAAATTGCCCAAGAACGTTGTTTAGATCTTCGGAAGTAAAATTCTCGATATCCTCTCTTCGGTTCCGGAGTTGGCCCAAGATTTGTAGGCATTTAACCAGGTTTTTGTTGTTAATTTTGGACGTGTTTTTACTGGAGGCTTTCTCGTACAGAGAGTCTATTTCTTTTTCTGTAACTTCTGGAAACTTTTGGTTTGACGGCTCATGACCCGGTCGACTTTCACCAACAACTCGTTCAATTTCATCAAAATTCAAGAAATCACTTTCTTCTATTAAAGCCAACAAGTTTGCATCAATATCGAAACTCGAAAATTCAGAATTCATATCGGTAGTTTACGAAATGTTACTACGAATCGCGAAAACTGATGTTTGCAAATATTAAAATCCAAAAAATATATGTCATTAGCCAATCAGGAATGAGTAAAATTGATTCAAATGGTATTAACAGTGGAATAGAAGTAAATTAAGAAGTAAATAATTAAATCTAATTATCTAAAACAAGTATAAAAAGATAGAATATAAGTACAATTAAAATTCGGATTAAGGTATTATACGACGTGCGTTTCAGACATCATTGCTCGAAAGAAAGCTCGTTTAAGACGTTCAGTAGGACATTTAAATAACGATAGTTGGTTATTGTTTCGTAGATTAAGTCCATGTATTTCAGCTCTGGTCTGAGGCAGAAGGTGAGAGAGCTTGGAACCTTGTGTGCGTATTTTCTGGACAGTTTTCTTGCATAAAGTAGAACGTCTTGAGTCTAGGCGAGGAAGATTAGCCAACTGAAGAGCTTCTTTGCAATCAGATCCAGGATAGATGATCTTTAAGGCCCTTTTCTGGATCGACTCAATGGAACGACTCAGATAAGAAGGAAGACTGTGATGCCAAACTTGGCAATAATACTCTAATATCATACTAAAAATCAATAATACTAAAATAGGGCGAAGTACTGTAGGGCTGTAAAGATGGGAATGATATCCGTTGATGGATACATCTATATCACTCAGGGTAAAATTACGCCCCATTCTTTAAATGAGTTTCATTAACTCTTTCCTGACAGGCTGAAAAACATCAAAAATTGAACCACCTCTTTGTTCTATTGATATCTCTTGAAATAACCACAACTGTTGCGAAAGCTATACATTTTCTGAAAGCCCAATAAACCGGCTTTTACTTGTGCTTTTAAATTTCCCGAACAAAACACATTATGTTAATATAAATTAGCGTTAATTATCATAAATCAGGTTGAAAAATTTACATTTTTCTAGAAAAGGCCATCTTGAAAACTCAAAATGCCACCAATCGCAGAGTTGTTTATGAAATCAAATCAAACTTGGCGGGTGAGTGGATCTCATGTTCCTGGCGCTTGTCGAATTTCAATTTTTCAACTTTCGTTACCAGGGTCTTCTACGACCCATTTTGACTGGGCCGGTCAGGAAAGAGTTAATCTTACAACAAAATAAACCTAGTAAAGTATTTATACACATTTGTACTATTATTCAACAGCCTGACTTTTCACATAAGCCCAGCTGCAAACATATACATAGCAAGTTCATGTATCTGTCACTAGTGCGTAGCAATAATTTGTTTATTAGCATGCATAAATTAATACAAAAGAGATAAATTACCTCAATATCACAATGTTCTTCGTCGCTATAAACGACCACCATCTCCATGTTGTAAACATTCGGCGGGAAATAAGCATTTTTGGCCGTTTTAGCGAGTCATTTTAGCAGTTTTTACCGAGGTTTTTAGCGATCATTTCCGGTTTCGGCGATTTCCGAATTCAGTTTCGGTCGTTTCGGTTTCCGTTCATTACAGAGACCCCAAAATAAAGGCCAGTTGCCAACGTCTGAGTGAACATTCTGCTTTAATATCACTCCTTATCAGCTATAAATGTATTTCGCTTCAACAAAACAGCTTTTTTAAACACGGAACTTATATGAAATCGTCGAAACATGAAACGTAGATGAAGACCATTTTAAAATGGAACGGCCTGTTGTCCAGCGTTTGAATGAATATACTTTAATATGGTGCACCTTGTAAGCTCGAAAAGTAGTTCGCTTCAACAAAACACCCGACGGGAGATTGTACCTCCCTGTCAAGATTCGCGTCTTAATTGAACAATAAATAACAATTGAAAAGGATACCAGAATAAGCGAAAATTATCAATTTTATTTTCATATCAAATGCTAAATTCTCCTTAGCATTTGCTGAGCCAATTTGAGTATGAATGTGATTGGTGACGTAATCACATTGTGTGCATAGCCTTATACAAACTCGGAAATTGACCAATCGCAGCGTACTTATAGGAGGTCACTTATCTTAAAAACTATAATACGATGCTATGCTATTTTGGCTTGTTAACGTTTGTTTCCTCACCTCGATTTAACGTCACCCCAAGAACCACTCCCAAAATAATAATCAGTAGAACAATTGCCTACAAAAATTAAATTTCATGAAGAGTACATAATTAAACTGAGCATAACTTACCAAAATCAATAGAGATATAATGATTTCCCATAATAAGCACAATGATTCTTAATTTATTAACTTTACAACCAAGAAATAATGCAAAATAATTAATAAAAAACGCAAAAAAAACGCAAAAAAAAAACGGAGCATGGTTGAAGGTATGGTCATAGTCAATCGAGATATGGTCTGGAAACTCAGCTAAAGTCTTTCTTCTATCTAAAGTCTAAGTAAAGTCTAAGTTTTCGTCTTTATGCAATTTTGTGTACGGTGCACGGTCACTGAACTTAGTGTAATGAAGCAATCATCCAATAGAATCGTTTGGGTTTAATCGCTCAACCGTGTTGTTTAAATATTAATAAACCTACATAAACAAAGGATGTGCACGGTGTAAGGTACGGTTCAACATCAAAACGTAGCTCATTATAGTCGTTTTGAAGTTTGCCGAGTTTCCAGACCATATCTCGATTGACTATGGTATGGTCAACAGGACATGTGTCCCATGTGAAGACCAACCTGACAAAAAATTACGAAATAACAGATTAAGAACAGCAGCTTAAATTATATGAACGGCACTTAGAGTAGTACGTTTTACAAGTGCGCATTCTGTTTACATCGAAAGAAGAGTCTAATTGAGAAGAGTAGTAAATATAAAGTTGGTGCTTAAAAGAGAAAACAGACGTACTATTGCGGATGATCGGAGATAGATTGTTCCAGAGAAAGACAATTCGATTAAAAAAGGAGTTCCTAAAAAGAGAAGTCCTGAAAGGATTGGCTTGAAGCAAATTGTCCTTGCTAGAACGGGTGCAAGACTAGAGGTGAGAAGAAAGGTAACAAAAGAGGAAACGTCTAGATCGTAGAGGCCTAGTTTACATTTGAAAAAAAAAGACGAGATCCTTTATTTCAAGCCAGTACGATATAGGTAATAAGTTGAGCTTCTTAAGACGCTCAGGATAAGACAACTCGTACTGTAGTCTTGAAGTATAAATTTGGTAGCTCGTCTGAACACCCTCCAGGAGCGCAAGATCACGTGACGAACCTTGAACTGCCCAGATCTCACTAGCGAGATCTCACTATCGAGACACTTCCCAGATCTCACTATCGAGACAAGTGAGATCGGACGAGTGCAAGATAGAGTAGCCGACGGCAGCGAGTATCAATCAATTGAGTGCAATTCCTGCAAAGAAAGCCAAGCAAGCGTTTGGCTTTAGCAGCACAGCAGGCAATATGAGGGGACCATTTAAGGTTAACCCAAGTCGACTTGATTACTGTAGAAACAATCTTGATTGGTTCATTGTTGAGATAATAGTAATGAGTTGGAGAGTTGCGTTCGAGATCAAGCTGGAGGAGATCTCGTTCTGCTGATGACCGAATTGCGCGGTAACATTTACTATATCAGCAAATAGTGCAACAGTACTATTCCTGGTTACCTCTGGAAGATAATTTACATACAAAGTGAAAAGAAGACGACCTATGACACTACCTTGTGGCACACCATATGTAACGTTAAGGAAAGATGAAAAAACTCATTCGATAACGCTCACGTAATCGGACGTGGAAGAAGTGGACCGCTAATTTTTCAGTTTAGACAAGAGTTTGCTGTGAGACACAGAGTCAAAAGCTTTAGCGAAGTCAAGATAAATAAGCTCGATTTCTTTACCGGAAGCAAGAGCACTACCGACGTCGCGAAACACATTAAGAAGTTGAGTAACACATGACCTATTACAGCGGAAGCTGTGTTGAAGGTCGTACAAAGAGTTTTTAATGAAAAAAAAACCTGACTGAAAAATCAAACGTTCAAGTAGAGACTTGGGAGAGTAATGAAACAGGTCTGTAGTTGGTGACTTCATGGGCATCACCTTTTTTAGGTATTGGAACCACATCAGCCAAAAACAAGACAGCAGCCAAAAACGGGGCGATAACTTCAGAACGTCGTTTTAAAAGCTAAGCTGGTATGCCATCAAGACCAGTAGCCTTGGAGGGTGACAAATTGGATAACAACGACTGAACTTCGGATTCAGATGCTTTAAGGGAGAAATATAAGAGGCGCAAAATAGCTGTTAAAAGCATCAGCCTTTTCCTCTACAGTGGATAGTTTAAGACCTCCTAACTTCATTACATCAGGTAGTGAAGATTTCGAAGTTTTAGACATAAAAAATGTCCAAATTGTTCACGGATTCAGAAAGTTCAGAGAGAAATTCTCTCTTCTTGGCATTAATCCAACACTTGACATGTTGCCGATTCTTGCGAAATTTCTCCAACAGTTGAGGCGCGTTCTTAGCCTTTGCTTTTCTCCTAAGGGACTCCTTCATGTTTTTGGCGAGAAGTAGATCCTTGGTGATATAAGGTGGCGTGAATATAAGCTTGGTGATATAAGCTTTGTTTTCGGAATAATTAAAAGAGTCTATATAGCGGCAAGGAAAGCGTCTTTCCACTTAGACCAGGCGCGATTAATGTTGTCAGGCTCACTCATGGGAACTATATTCACTAATGGCGTGTTCCGAAGACAGTTTATGAGACCATCAAAGTCTCCCTTTGAATAATTATTTGGTTGTTGATGGAGTTTTAAGTCAATAACAGTTATAGCTTTATGATCCGAGTGTAAAGAGATGAAGTCGTCATCAGTAACTTCGAAGTTGTCGGTCAAATGTTCATTCGTAGTTAGAACCAAGTCGATAACGTTATTGCCGCGAGTACACTTAGGCGAATTGATTAATTGGAAGAAACTAAAGTCTGATAATGTCAATAAAACTAGTTTCTGATCCTATGGTAGAGAAACCTGATCCATTACTCCATTGAATATTAGGATAATTAAAGTCGCCAATTAAAACAACATCTCTAAATTGAGAATCTGCAACAAATTTCAAGAAACAGTTCAGTTCATGTAGGAATTCACTAGAAGAATCTGGTGGGCGATAATACACAGCGACAAGAACAGATCTACAGAAATATTAAGATACACCTCACACTCTGCTTTATTCTCAATGTAATTCGGCCAGTTCTTATTTTTTTATTATTTATATTTGTAATCTACAGTAGTTATATTTGGTTCCTATCGAATTCACTGTCATCACAGCCGTCGTACTGTAGTTGTCTCCAGACGATCCTCCTCTCCCCTTCTTATTGTTCTCTTGCTTATTCTACTTATCCTCCTTTCATTTTTCTTTTCTGTCGTTTGCCCTTGCCGCTTTACATTCTCCTACACCTCTCCTACTTTACCCATCATTTATTTACTCTATTTCCCATTCGTTCTTCTTTCTTGTTCTCCTTCCTTTTTAACCTTCCATTTTTCACCTTCCTTTTCCATTTCCCATCAGGAATCCTGCTTCAACTTCTCCTCTATCTTCAACTTCCTTTCTTGTTCTTCTTCCGTTTTTTCTACCCCTCTTTGAATTTGAATTTATTAACTTCGCCAAATACAAAATACATACATAATAAAGAAAATACAATACAAAGTGACAAACGTTGGCAGGGACACCGCAACAGAAATTGCCAATTACTGCGGGCCCGTCCACCTCCATCCTTCTTCCGGTTTTCCTCTTTCCTATCTCTTTCCTCGCCCTCTATCTCTCTTTCTTACCGCCTTACCGCCTCATCCCTTCAACTCCTCTTCCCCATTCTCCTTCTCATTCACATATTCCTTCTTCATTTCCTGGTCCCTTTACATGGTCCCTCTATTCCTCCTCAATAATTACACCTTTACACTCCTACCCATCCACATCCCTCTTCTTGTGTCAGACTTAATACGGTGTACATACCACAACAATAACAACGAGATGTGTTCTTCCAAATGTTCTTGCACGATCCGTCTATTAAAACGAAACAAAAATCATAATTTGGAAAAATTGTAATTGTAATATTGTATGCGCTGAACTAGTCATTACCAAGTACTTTGGTGAAAACGTTTGGTTTTGTCCAACAATAAAGAAATGTCACGTCTTTTATTAACATTTTGGAACACTACGAAGTTAGAATATTGAACTGTGACGTAATGCTAATAGAGACAATTGATTAAAAAAATTGCCTAACTCGAAGCCTGGTCTACCGAGCCCACATCACAAACATGTTTGGAACTTACGAGTAAAAAAACGCTTCAAACCCTGAAATAAAGTGGTCAATTTTAGACAGCGCGCCTGTCTTCCGAAACGGATCAACACGATGTGAACTTTGCCTAGCCGAAAAGTATCATATCATTTTCCAAAAATACAGACTTCTAAACAAACGAAACGAACTTACTACGTAACCTTACTACGTAACCTACTACAATTAGCGCTTTTGATCCATGCCGCGCGAATTGTATACAATTCAGTGAATACGTTGATGTTAGTTAGTCGTCTGATGATTGCCTCAGGCATGAAACACAGTGTTACGGCATCTGTAAAAGTTTAGATTTTACATATACTTTATAACTAGCTCTACAAATTTTGTATCGAGCACTCTTACTTATTGGGATATTGTCCATGTTTTGGTCTATTCACCTAATTATATATATAATATATATATATATATATATATATATATATATATATATATATATATATATATATATATATATATATATATATATATATATATATATATATATATATATATATATATATATATATAATGTATTGTTTAATAAACGAGCAGCAGTGTTTTATCAGTTTATTAAACGGCTTCAAACACGACCCATTTGATAAGTTCTAATTTTTAAAATCGATGTTGTCTAAGCCGAGAAAATCAAAGATAAAGTTTATGTAAATCAGGACGAATCTTTATCACATTTAAAGACACGATACGGTAGTGATTTTCTTTTGTCTTTTCTTTAAGAATAATTCATGAAATTATTAATGAGTGTTTGAAATATATATAATATATATATATATACTTTCGTATATATATATATATATATATATATATATATATATATATATATATATATATATATATATATATATATATATATATATATATATATATATATATATATATATATATATATATATATATATATATATATATTAAGGTGTGGCTATATATATATTAAGGTGTGGCTATATATATATTAAGGTGTGAATAATTAATATTATTCTTGATTTTCTGGCCGACCATGTATCGCTTTAGTGATCCGACGAATTCGATGTCCTATTTATTTTCATCTTCTATTGGACGAAACTTTTTTAATACCTGGCAAAAATTAACTAGATATAGACATCATTTTAACTTTTTGAATACCTGCGTTTGTAAGAATATTATTCCTAAAGGTCTACGCTTAAAGTTTAATTTGGAACTTGTGAAAGAAAATACTAACACTGCGTTAAACTGCAAATATCATTGCCAACAAGCATCTATGAACATATTAAAGGAAATCAAAACCGCAGTTTACGAAAAAGCTAACCAGCTTCAAAGGGATCTAAACAATCAAAGAATTATATTGTTTGATACGAATGATATGGAAACAGCTACATTAATTTGGAAAGAAGCCAGGAAGAAAATACGCCTTCTCCAAAGGCAGCATAACAGCAAAGAACGTATAAAACTTAAGAAAGCTATTCCTTTGATTTCGAACATACAACATTCACCTCAACCAGATTCTCGACAAAATCGCCGTAATAGAAGGTTTCGCAGATGTTTACGTAGAAGAAATCCCAATAATCGAGTTCAAGAACAGACATCTGATCTACATGAGTTATTACCTATCAATTTATCATCACAACAATTAACGGAAGCGGAAAATAACATCTTAGTTAAAGGACCATCATTTTGCCCTACGCCGAGAGATGTCAACTGGTTGCAAGTCCATCAAGATTTGGACCAATTTGATCGGAGAATACGCCTTGCAGTTTATTTCCATAATAAAGGGAATGAAGAAAATCAATGCCCTCGCAGTTTTCCCGTAGTCCCCAAAACCCGAAATTGGATACCACCTAAATCGAATATTCCTGAAGTAGAACTTTTTCTAGCCAGAGTGAGAAAAGAAGTACTCGACCCAAAGAAAATAAGAAGACCTAAGGACAATTTAACGACGGACGAAAGATTGGCTATTAAACACCTTGTGAACAATGATAAAGTTATAAGAATACAGGATAAGGGATCTAGATTTGTAGTTTTAGATCATCAAGAATATGAATCCAAAATAATGGTCCAACTTAATAATCCCCTACATTACCTTAATATTATAGATAATCCTACTATCGATTATTTTGAAGTTGTTAGATGTTGGGCTGTTAAGTGGTTTGATGAACTGCAGATCACTGGTGAAATAGCTGAATGGATTGTAAGTGGGAGACCAAAACCTGGGGTTGCATTTGGCAATGTTAAAACTCATAAACAAGGCAATCCCGTGAGACTCATTACATCCTGTTGTGGCACGGCTATAGAAAAATTGTCTGCGTTCACCGAATTTTACTTAAAACCATTAGCCCAAAGTCTACCATCTTTTATTAAAGATACCACTCAACTTATTAATAAGATTGAAGAGCTTAATGAGCGTGGACCCCTTCCATCAGGTACGCTCTTGGTATCTTGGGATGTAGTTGCTATGTTTCCTAACATAGATAATGACTTAGGTTTGTCTGCGGTGAGAAATGCTTTGGAATCTAGAATGAGTCAATTTCCATCCACCAACTGCATATTGGAGGCTGTAGAAATTTGCCTTAAATACAACAATTGTGAATTTTTCGGCAAGAATTTTGTTCAGATACATGGTACTGCCATGGGGCCCAAAAATGCATGCAGTTATGCAGATTTGGCAATGGGCGTTATTGATGAAAAAGCGAAATTTGAAGGAGACATTAAACCTATGTTATGGTGGAGATATAGGGATGATATTGTTGATATTTGGACACAAGGGCTTGATAAATTAATGGCTTTTACGGAGTATATCAATTCCCTATACCCCACCATTAAATTTGAATTGGTGTATTCGGAGAGCACTTTGAATGTGCTTGACCTCACTTTGCATTTGGTGGATGGTTTTATTAATACTGATGTCTATGCTAAACCTACTGATAGTCATCTGTATTTACCATACTCTAGTTCTCATCCATTGCATTGTAAAAAAGCAATTCCCTATGGAGTGGCATTAAGACTTAAAAGAAATTGCTCCAAAGAAGAATATTTAAGAGAAAGGTGTGAGGAATATAAAAAATACCTCGCACGACAAAATTATCCGGAGGGTCTAGTGGAAAGGGGATTTCATAGAGCACTTGAACTTGATAGAGAAGAGCTCCTAAAACCTAAGAGAAGAGGAAATAAGAAGAAAATATATCCCTTGGTAGTAGATTTTAATCCAAGACTACCAGATATTTCCAAAATTATTAAGAAGAATGTTAGCTTGTTGAGTTCTTCTCCGGCACTTGAAAGTTTTATTTCCACAAAGGTCCGTTGTTCCGGCTTTTAGAAGATGCAAGAATCTTAAACAGATTGTTGCTCCTTCTAGGCTTAAACAATTACGTGATAACGAACAGGTAAACCGACGAGGTTGTTTTAAATGCAATAAGAAATGCGATCTTTGTGAACGCTTCATGCACGAAACTGATGTATTTAAGAGTCTGGTAACAGGTAGAACTTACAAGATTAAACAAAATGTGGGTTGTACCGCTGCCAATGTTATTTACCTGATTTCATGCATGAAGTGCAAATTACAATATGTAGGATCAACATCCACTCAGTTTAAGGTACGCTTCCGTAACCACAAATCATCTATGGTCACTAATAAAAAAAGTTGTGAAATGGCAGTACATTTTAATACATCGCCACACAACCTTGTAGATATTAGATTTGTTGTAATTGAACAGGTAATTGTAGATAATGGAGATGATCTAGATGCCAAATTATTGGCAAGAGAAGCTTATTGGACAGCGCAGCTATTTACCTTACAACCGCATGGTATCAACAAGAGAAATGAACTCAGATTAAAAAACCGAATAAATTATTATAACAAAGAATTTTAGTTACCATTGGGAATAAACCATTTCCCTTTTAGAAGTTCAATTATTCTAGTTTTTATTATGTAAATTTTGCTATATCTATATAAGTGGACATTCGATAAGATATTTTACTTTTTAACTGATGAAGGCTGAATATGCCGAAACGTTTTTAACAAATAAAGGACTGGTCCAGTAAAGAAGTTGTTTGCCTCTCTTTCTGTATCTACATATATATATATATATATATATATATATACATATATATACATATATATATATATATATATATATACATACATATATATACATATATATACATATATATATACATAATAGGTAATATATATATATATATATATATATATATATATATATATATATATATATATATATATATATATATATATATATATATATATATATATATATATATATATATATATATATATATATATATATATATATATATATATATATATATATATATATATATATATATATATATATATATATATATATATATATATATATATATATATATATATATATATATATATATATATATATATATATATATATATATATATATATATATATATATATATATATATATATATATATATATATATATATATATATATATATATATATAAATATATATATATATATATATATATATATATATATATATATATATATATATATATATATATATATATATATATATATATATATATATATATATAATATATATATATATATATATATATATATATATATATATATATATATATATAATGGAGCAATAAAGAATGTGGAGCAATAAAGAATGTATAGTTTTTTCTGTTAAGCATAAGTTGCGTGTTTCAAGATTGACCAATTTATCTCATACTCCTGCTGTTTTTCCTTCAATTCCCATATTGGGAATATATTTCCCATATGACATATGGGAAATATATTCCCAATATGGGAATTGAAGGAAAAACAGCAGGAGTATGAGATAAATTGGTCAATCTTGAAACACGCAACTTATGCTTAACAGAAAAACTATACATTCTTTATTGCTCCACATTCTTTATTGCTCCATTATATATATATATATATATATATATATATATATATATATATATATATATATATATATATATATATATATATATATATATATATATATATATATATATATATATATATATTATATATATATATATATATATATATATATATATATATATATATATATATATATATATATATATATATATATATATATATATATATATATATATATATATATATATATATATATATATATATATATATATATATATATATATATATATATATATATATATATATATATATATATATATATATATATATATATATATATATATATATATATATATATATATATATATATATATATATATATATATATATATATATATATATATATATATATATAATGGAGCAATAAAGAATGTGGAGCAATAAAGAATGTATAGTTTTTTCTGTTAAGCATAAGTTGCGTGTTTCAAGATTGACCAATTTATCTCATACTCCTGCTGTTTTTCCTTCAATTCCCATATTGGGAATATATTTCCCATATGTCATATGGGAAATATATTCCCAATATGGGAATTGATGCCGATGTATGTTTTCTTGTCAGTTGGGTTGGCTTTCGTGACGATTGTTGCTTGGTACACCAGGCTTCGTGTTAAGCATGCACCGTTGAGCGGGCAATCGTCCTTTTTCCTACAATTGCAGATTTTCCTCGGTTCCGGTGGTGTGTTGGTGGATCTCAATATTTTGTTATTGTGGCGTTTTATTATGCTGGCCATGTTGTGCATGCAACTATAGCTGACCTTGATATTGCCTTGTGAAGAGGGTGGCTTCACGGCTTGCGTAGAAATGTTTGTCGATGAGTTGGAGGAAGGTTTTGACAACATTTGTTAAGACATTTTTCGAAAACGGTGGGTTGAACCAAACGGTTTTTTGGCTTCGTGTTCTGTTTCTCGTTGGTTGGTTGTCACTTGCTGCAGGTGTCAATTCTTCTTTAAATCCACTTCGTTTTAGCGCTTCGTTATATGCGGGTGTGGCTTTGTTGAATTCATCGTTGTTGCTCGACAAGCTGGAAATTATTTTGTTGATGGATTTAGGGACTTGTTTAATTAATAACTGATGGGGGATGGTTTGAGTGGCTGTTGATGTAGATTGGTGGGTTGTCGGGTTTTCTATAAGGGCGGAGGTTGAAAGTGATGTCAGGGTAGTTGACGATTGTCTTTATGGTTGGTTTCAATGGTGATTTTTAAACCGAGATTGTCGAAGCATTTGATGAAGCGACTTTTTAATTTGTCTGCTGATCTTGGGCCCAGAGACGATGGCGTAGCCGCATTCCGAAACATGTATAATCCTATGCAGTTATTGCGGAATTCCGATCTCAATTCGTCGAAAGAGAACACCATTATGCACGCAAGGAAATCCCTGCTATTTGACTAGAACATCCCCTGGAGAAAGAAAACCAACGATGACATGTTCGATGTGACCATGGGCAGCCTTGACGGGACAGAAATTTGCGAGCTTGTTTGGATGCGACGCAGGCTAGCCTACTCATACTCGATTTCTGTGGCAATACTAAATAGTGTTGCAAGATAAATCGGGCATCCGCCTACATATATTGACTTATCGGATATTTTTCACTATCGTCCTGCATTTTGGAACGTTTTCTTCTCTGTATTCATGATATAATAATTGTATTGATAAAGAATTCAATAGATTCCTAATTAATTCCAACTAGTTGATAGCTAACATAAGACAAACTAGAAAAAGTCGCTCGCGCGACATTTTTCGCCAAGTGAAAATCCAGCCTAAATGGACTTATTTTGGCGACTGTTGTTTGGTGCACATGTCCCAAGGAAGTTGAAAGATTTCAACTTTGCGATTTTGTTGCGTATTGCATGTTTTGGTCGTAGCGTCAGTGAATGCAGATACAGTAGCTCATGTAATTCGGCATAATTAATTTTATCGTCGTCTCGTCGACGCCGTATCTCGAATGGCGTTCTTATTATAATCTCTACCGTTCTCCTCGAGATTACTGTAGCTTCTGGCAGTACTTTGCGTATGAAGTTAATCTCGAGCAGTGAAAAGCACAATAGATCAGAATAGATCTCTCATCCTGTCACATTATTTTGCATGGGTAGTCAGTGAACGCAGATAGCTCATGTATATCAGCATAATTAATGTTATCGTCGTCTCGATATTACTCATTTGCTCGTCGATGAAGTTTTGATCATTGACACTTCAAATGAGATTCCTTCCACTGCGTTGGGCATCGGCTGTACTACCAGTTCGATGGTATCGAGCGATAAACTATTTATTTATTTATAGACAATATTTACACACGGTACAATTTCACCTAATATAGATAATAATAAAAAGGGGATCTTCCAACCGGCCGTGCTCACACAATTATAAAAATAAGAAATTAAAATATTTACAAAGGATGAAACAACTATATAACAATTAAGACAAAATTATGTATTACATTTACATGAACTCAACCCAACTGAAGTTTTAACATATGTTAATTTGTTTCACTTTTGATTTGAAGTTTGAAATATTATCTGATGTTTTTAGAGATGTAGGAAGATTATTCCAATTTTCTGCACCTCTGTAG
Source organism: Chrysogorgia sp. JL179-B06 (assembly GCA_035772405.1). Taxonomy (NCBI): domain Eukaryota; kingdom Metazoa; phylum Cnidaria; class Anthozoa; order Scleralcyonacea; family Chrysogorgiidae; genus Chrysogorgia; species Chrysogorgia sp. JL179-B06. The sequence goes on from JAYKKM010000492.1 coordinate 2,529,786, forward strand.
CTAAATCCTACAGCAAACCGCGATGTTTTGTGATTCCTTCTTCTTCCTCCAAAATTTGTGTGATTTTCATAATCGAAACGCCAGAAGATTTTAATGACACAATTCGATTCCTGGCGAATTGAGAAAGCTTTCCCATTCTGATCTGTGTGAACACAAGATTCCGAATGATAGAGCAGGAGAGAACAATGAGAACAGAACGACTCGGATAACATTCGCAATGAAATCGAAACACCGAACGCGATGCGAGCTCTGCGTCCAGCGAGTACAGCGTTCAGCGAGACGCAAGACGAACGCAGACGAGACGCACGCAAGACGGACGCAGACAAGACGCTAGACGAACGCAAATCAGACGCGATTTTTGATAGGTTATTTCTTAGCAGTACTGTAGGTATACGGCGATAAAGAAGGAACTTGTATCCACAGATCCACTTACGCCTTCCCAACTCATCTATGGACGACAAGTAACGCTAACGACTAACGACCGACAACTCGAGATCCTCAGCACCAGTCAGTCCTTCACGAAAAGGGCAAAGCAACACAAGCGTCTGCTTGATCAGTTTGCAAAACGATGGAGCAACGAATATATATCAATATACATTGAGTCTCAGAGAAGCATCATCTGCACTTCATGGACAATCCCGTGAGGAAATTGCAGTGGGAGACGTGTTAATTCTGAAGAACGACGGTGTTCCACGAGTCTTCTGGAAATTGGCGACAGTTCGAGAGCTCCTGACAAGCGAAGATGGTATAGTCCGTATAGGCTGTTGCGGTATATCGATATACCGAAAATTATCGTTTTTTTATAAATACCGATTATTCGATATTTAAATTTTCGATATTTACGTTTGTATATTTAAACGTCATATCAAGCTTTTCCAGCGCTAAAACGCGTTTGTTTACGTTGGCGTTGCAAGGTGCAAGAACATAAACAACGGGGAAGTCGTCTCAAATATCATCGCCAGCGCAATCGCCGCGGGATCGATTAGAAAAGGAGATGAAGAAATACGTGAAAACAGACACAATCGATGGCGATGACGATCCTTTGTTGTGGTGGAAATGCCATGCTCGAGACTTTCCAATGCTCAGTCAGTTGGCATGGAAATATCTGTCAATTCCTGCCAGCAGTTCGCCGTCTGAGAGACTTATTATTTAGTAAAGCAGGTCAGATTGTCACCGCACAAAGGCACTCTTCTCCGCAGAAGCTTCTTGCGAACACGTTACTGTTTTAGAGTTCGGGCGGTGCGCACTAGATAATAGTCGCCAGAACCACGTTGAGCCCGCCAACACCACTAACCCAGCGGTAACATGTTCGTCGTAAAATTACCAACCATTTCGCCAAACGGTCGGAACTCGGAAAGCGAAATTAGGTGTACTGCCGAAATAGTGAAATAGTTAGACTTGTTTCAAGTCTGCCTCTTTGATTGTTTTGGGTTTGTTTAAAGACGGGTTTGTTTCGAGAAGACGGGTTTGTTTCGAAGGTGGTTTGGTTTTAAAGACGAGTTTGTATTCTCGAACCCTTTATTACCCTCCACGAGTAAAATCGTCTGGCGTAAGCCAGAGTAAAATACTAAAGGCACTCTTGGGCATGAAAGGGTTAAACAAACCCGAAACAATCAAGAGGCAGATTTGGAACAAGTCTATGAAATAGCGTGGAAGTTGTCTAACGTTTCGAGCGAAGGCCCTTCGTCAGAGTGAAACGTAAACTGCATGTGAAATAATAACGTGAGTGATTATTTCACTTTACGTTTCACTCACTGACGAAGGGCCTTCGCTCGAAACGTTAGACTACTTGTCTTACACGCTATTTCGGCCGTACACCAACCTTTATACTGAAATGTTTGATTTGTATTTCTACACTGCCTATGCAGCACAACACGTTTTATCACTTATTTAAAAGCATCTATGACTAATAAGTGACTTTACGAATGTTCTATGGCAAATGTTGAAATGCTTAAGTATCATCAGGTTGCTTTAGATCATCAGGTTGCTTTAGATCATCAGGTTGCTTTAGATCATCAGGTTGCTTTAGATGCTTTAGACTGGAAGCCACTTAAAACGGAAAGAATTAAGGCTACCTGTAAGTCAAAACTTATGTTTAAATTGTTGAATAAAATAGGTCCTAAATCACTTACTGATTTATTTACTTTCAAAAGTGAAATAACAAATCATGAACTGCGAGATGTTAAAAGTACTCTTTGCTTGCCACAACCGCGAACTAATAGCATGAAAAAAAGTTTCATGTTTGACGGGGCGCAAATTTGGAACTGATTACCAAATAAAATTAGGGAGAGCAACTCCCTCGTGTCTTTTGAAAACAAAATCGCTACTCACATTTTTGAATAACGTTTGTATGATAATATTTGTAAATAGATATGTTTCACTGTATACTTTTTCTATATTTTATAATCTTGTACAGTACCTATAACTTTCTTACTATATGTTACTATATTCTATATCTTTGTAATCTTGTAATTGTGCACGCCCCTTGTGGAAATCAGCCTAGGTTGACAATGGTTAGCGTGTTTAAATAAAGTTTCTATCTATACTGTATAAATGTAAATGCAATGCGCGGCATAAATAGTTTCAGTCGGCAAATATATTTTGCCAGTCGACAAATGTATTTTTTCAGTCGACAAATATATTTTGACAGTCCACAAATATATTTTGTCAGTCCACAAATATATTTTGAAACCTCGCAGGATACGTCGTCGTTGCGATTGATATTTCGAAATCCCGAATAACGTCGTTTGCCTTTTGGAAAGTATCTACAGTCCGTTTTGACTATCGATGCCGGACAAAATCAAATTTACTGCTCTAGGATTGAGAGTTTCTCATGTATACAGGTATTCTTCTGCATGAACGCTCTTCTCCACGTGCTTCTCCAGTCTCCACGAGTATAAAGATACTAAATATTTACATATTTTGAAATAATGTGTGGTAGATTTACGAGCGTTTTGCGACTGTTTTACGACGAACATGTCACCGCTAGGTTAGTGGTGTTGGCGGGCTCAACATGGGCCAATTCCACATCCCCATTCTCTCCACGCGTCCCCAAAACACCCTGTGAGCCTAATACAAGCGAATAGCCCACCTATACTATATTACATTATTACTACAAATAAAAGCGCAAGAAGCCTCTGCGGAAAATTTTCTGCTTAAAATTAAGCAATATACAATCGCGAAAAAATATCGATATATCGGTATTATCGGTATTTTTTTCCGGTATCGGTTTTTTTTCAATACCGCAACAGCCTAATAGTCCGAGCAGCAACTCCGAACGAGGTAGGGCATCCCTATACAACATCTAATTCCGATAAAATTACAGATCGAACCAGGCGATGAATTAGCCGACACTACATTTACCGATCGCGAAGTTCCAAGCTCCGAAAACGACAATCCCGTGAGAACACAACCCAGGCCAAACGCTGCTGTAATTGGAGATTTACAACGCAGAGATGGCACAAAGTGAACTTATACATTGTCTACTCTATTTTCTTGATCACATATAGTAGTAGTGATCAACGCCGGGAGTAATGTAGATTACATATTTTGATTGACACGTGATAGTTAATATACTTTTACACTTTCATGTGACAGAACGTTGTGGTCGAACGCGTGCGAAGGAGATACGTTTACAAACACGATAGGGAATTGAGCGAGATTCTTCAGTTCTTATTTTTATTTGTTAGGTTTTGTTTTTAAATATATTTTATTCATAACTGTCTCACGTCTACTATTATGCCCCGAGCATAACACTTATTGAATGTTGAATAGATTGTTTATGAGCAGTAAGCAGAACAACTGAAGGTTCTTGACTGTATAAAATCCAAACTAAATAAATTTGAATTATAGTTGATTTTGGTACCAAGAGTAGAACCAAACATTTTGAATTAAGTTTTTTATTAGGACTTGTAGGTTGTGGAACAATCTTCCGATAGATGTAAAGACAATTCATTCAACTAACACTTTTAAGAATTTATTGAAAGCCAGATACTTTGCCGCTCTGAACCGTAATTTCGATGTTGACATAATTCGCTCATGGCGCTCAGTTTGCCTTAAATGTAATTCTCTTACAGATCTGGTTGCAGATGATTTTAAGATCTGTTGCTAAAATGACGCTAAGTTATTGTAAATATATTTTAGTTGTTAATATATTAGTTACTAGTTAGGCTATTAATATTACTAATCATTTTGTTTTTATTTAAGGGCATGGTGAGATTGGGAGGATCCCTTGTTGTACTCATTTTTTTATTATTATTATTACTGTAAATTATATATCTTACAAAAGAGTTATTTACTTGACTCTGAAGTATTAGTCACTGACATAGCACACACCACCTGTACTAATACTCTGAAGTATTCGCACAGGTGGTGTGTGCTATTAGGGCACTGCCACTCACTGCTAAGTCAAACCCGGCCGGACAGGGTTAATACTTGGATGGATGACCATCTGGGAATAACCTTGTTTTGATTCACGAGCTTGAACTCATGTGAGTAGAGTTATTAGTTGATCTCTCCCATGCTTCGAGGGTTTTCCTCCGGGGTCTCCAGTTTTCCTCCCTCAGTAACATCAACACTTAGATCTCATGTGCTCCATGGTCAGACATGGGTCGTATGGTGGCAGCCTTTGGCGCTTTTGACATACCTTCGACTTGGCCACGTTCAAGCTAAACATTTGTAAAGTCACACATCTGTTGTGTCTGTTCATAAGACTCACTTACAGTGTACTTACATGTGCTTACTTCTGAAGACTACAACAACCTGGACAATCAACTTCATACTTCTAATGATACTCCTAGGTTCACACCATTTACTTGCAATTGATTTCTGTTGGTTTTTCTGCTCCTCGCCCCCCCCCCCCCCACCAGCTTTATTAAAAAAACTTATAAAATTATCTACAAATACAGTAGTTATTTAAAATATTTTAAAATTGTAGTCAGGAGTTCGTTCATGATTAAATTTTAGATAAAATGTTAAAAATAAGTTTATCTTGCTGTTTAGCCTATAGCTGGAATTCGGTTCTCAGCACTAGTCAGGTCAATAGCCTCACTTATCAACGATGAGACATCTGGTCGGCAGAGTGAGGAACGAGCACATCTAAGACACATTTATTAACCACCACCACCAGCTGGAATGTGTAGACATTTATTATTTTTAATACATTATAACACAGATAACTAAAAATAACAGGTGGAAACCTAGTGCAAATGAAGCAAACTGAATAACAGAATAAGTATTGAAGAAATCGAAAGCACTTACAACCAAGCTCTGGTATGACAGAGTTTTGCATTTTTTTTAATATGTGTTAATACATTTGAATTTTGTACATTGGGGGATCATTCTAAAAAGTAACGTGTTCTGGCCTTTGCTAAAGGTACGGTTATGACTTGTCAACTGTTGTCAACTCGTAGTCTAATGTAACTGGTCTTACATGTACATTTATAACATTTTTGTGAAAAAAGGTTTGCCCTCCTAACAAAATTAGTTTGCCCCTCAATTGCCCCCCCCCCCCCCCAAGTTTGAGGCCTGGCGCTGCCACTGATAGTAGCTGTGAGAAGAACTTTGTTTAGCTAATCAGCCCGGCTAACCAGGTCAGCCCGGCTCATATAGCCCCTAAATCTTTTTATTTTCAAGTTTCATTTTGCAACAGTTACAGGGTGATGATTTGAGGTTGACATTGGAAATCAATATTACGGTGCAATTATGGTGGAAAAAAACAAAAAACAATTCAAGCATTTGATACCGTTTAATATTGTTTAGCTACCATTGAAATTTTAATTGAAATTTTTTCATTAGTGGTGGTCTCCCACATTGCCCCCCAGTGTCTGCCACTGGTCTGATGAAACCATACCTGTACAGTATGTGAAAATGGCACTGACAAAGAAACACCCTGGGTCTCACTAAACTGTTCAGAATGATAGCTCACATATATCTGATACAGGTTAGACTGTTGATGATGTTGTTTGTATTACATACTTTTTAGAAATACTAATGTTCAAAACCAGTTTTTCTGGAAATTCAGTATTTCCTAATAGGCCTGTGGCAGGGGGTGGGGCTAGGGGTAGGGTACCTGATAATTTGGGAAAAATTAGGGAAAGTCTCAAAATGATTTTTTTGCACTGCATAGTTGTAAAGCATTGATTCATGGGTAACAATGAATAATAAAAATGAATAATAATGGTGACTATGTGTATGTAATACCTTGCAGAATGCTCAGTGATAATGCATCAGTCAATTCTAGCATTGTTCATCCCACCCCCGGGCATTTGCAACGTTTCTGTGCCCGGGCATTGGTACTTATAAAATATTCCCGGGGACGGGCATTGTCTAGCGGCCGGGCATTTGTCTCGAAATGGGAAAAGCAACCTCGTACCCAGCCTCTTACCTCGCGGAGCCTTTTGAATTTGTGAATATTGATCGAGTATGGATAAGTTTATGAAACTTGTTCGTTTCCGGTTTTTGCTGACGTAACCAAATCTACTCGTAAAATTGCTACCCGTTTTCCCGTGGTGGATCGAGCGTGGTATACCCGTTCTTTTATATTTTAATGATACAAATGATACAAAAAGCTATATGTATAGTAAGCCAATGTGCAAGATAAATAAGCACTGCCTTTATTTGTAAATGTGAAAGACCAAAACTCCAGTAAAATTGAAGGACATTCCTGTATCGGGTTGTCGATACATACAGTACGAGTATGTGTACGGGTAGATTACCCGTACACCAAACCGGGTGTATCTTAAGCTCTCTATTTATCTATTATTTCGCCTTATTAAAACATTGAGATTAAACATGGTTCTTAAACTTGTCAAGAAAAATTTGCGTGTCTGTACGGGGCTCATTAAAACATCAGTAAATTAAGAATTAATATAAAATTTTACATTAAATCTGCATACAAAGATCTCTGAACATTTTGCCATTTCCTCATGTCATGATATTCTTACGAATCTGCACATCGGTATGCCCCGGGGCCAGGTATTTGTCATCATTTTTTTGCCCGAGATGGGGAATTGTCATGCTTTTTCTGCTGTACACTTAAATAAAAAGAAAGTGCAAATGCCCGGGGGGTGTCCGGGTGGGGGGGGGGGGGGGGAGGATGAGCAATGCTAGAATTTACTGTGCATAAGTAGCACAAATAGAATAGATAAAACTGTTTTTGTTAATTAAGCTGATCATCAATAAAAAACAGAAAATCCTAAAATATTTAAGGGCATGACAATTTTTCCGTAAAAACCAACCAAACAAGGTTAATAAGGTTTTTATTATGACTCTTTTAAATTTCTCACATACTGCTCAATTGTTGCAAATTTTTAAAATCTTTTAACTTGTTTTGTAATGACCAGTTTTGACCAGTTTGTAAAGATTGCTCAGAAACCAATCAGATTGCAGAAAGCTGCATTAAGACCACTCACAAGTCCAAGCCATACCTGTATAATAAATCATATACTGTATCTAACACTCAGCGGCCAGTAATAATGAATGTGTAATTTTTACTCTTTTATAAAGCTTCTGCTACTGTAACATTTTGCTACTGTAACATTTATGCCAAAAACCTCAACGTCAATGATATCTGTGAAACAACATAATCTTTTCCAAGTAACTGATGAGACTAACTGAACATATAATCTGGGGAATTCTATTCTTCCAGAAACTGATGCGGTCGAATGTGACTTTTATATTCAATCGGACTGGTGGACATTGCAGATGTCTTACCTTTCTCGATACAGCAGGCTGAAGTATAACTGTCATATCCGATTTATCGTACCCAGCGTCCATCTCGTCCTGACTTCTTTAATAAGACTAGATATGATATCGCTTTCAAATTCCAGACTCTAGACATATACTAGAACACCCTTAGAGTTTCATTTTTAACGGCCTGCGGGCAACTCGTTCCCAGAGCCTGCGAGCTTCTGGCCAGCGGTGGCCTGCGGGCCTGGGAACGAGATTTCCCTGGGATTTTCCCATCTGGTTCACAAATCGCAAAAGTCCCGTTTAACCGTTATCTCAATTCAATTCTAAAAACAGATTTGGAATTACCGAGTCTAAATACATATATAACATACGAGAACATGTATACCCTTCGTAAAACCGGTTTATGTACTTGGAAATTAATCGGCAATCAGGCGGCCGCTTCGTCGTAGATATTTGAACGTTATCTCTGCCAATATTTATTCGATTTTAATACTGAAAACAGATTTGGATTTATCGAGCCTAAATACATAACATACGTGCCTATTATGTTACGCAAACGTGCACCATTCGTATAAAAACCGTATCATATCACAAATACCAACGCCCAAATATTGTCCGATTTAAACGGATCACTCAAAACGATTTTTTACTTCATTAATTTATAATTAAGGAGTTGGTCCTTTGTGCCCGTTCAACATAAAGTTTAATAGAACCATCAGATGAAAAAATACTTTATTGATCAAAATACTTTATTGATCAAAAGTCCAATGATAGCGTTCTTTTAATCCCTACTCTGAAATTTACATAAAAATAATCATTTACATACGAGATTAATGTTGAAATGAGTCGAATGAGTCAATGCGTTATGAGTAAATGAGTCGTGATTTTCTGAAATATAAAACAGGAGGGATAAGGTGATATCAGTATTATCTCACAATTGTCACGAGTGAGCGCAGCGAACGAGGGACAATTATGATATCGTACCGAGAGGGATAAAACTGATATCACATACTAGTGCCTTTATCAGGGTGAATGATAAACAGCGAGAAATAAAAACGATATCGTTTTTATCACCCGCTATTATTATAACAATGGCTATTGGGTTCAGTTGAAAATCGTGAATAAAGAAATAAGATAACATAAGCAACTGGCTATTGCGCATCATCGACAAGGAAGATTGGACAACCCAGACAGCCACTTGAAAGAAACATTTACATATAACATCGGTTCAAATTTATAGAACTGCGTCATTAATAATTCAATAATTCATAACCACCTATTCAGTTTTCATACAACATAAAAATGTTGGTAAGCTAGATTTTAATGTATTACATAATTTCCTTACCAGTTTTAGTACAATAATCGGAATGGATTGAGTAAGATTGTAATCGCTCACCTTTTCACAAGAATTGTCATCCGCCATCTTCTCGTTCTCGTGTTATTTAACTGCCTCGTCCCCAGTCGCTCGGAAATTTGAGATGAAGGACGGCCGCGCGGAAATTTGAGAAGGCGCGCGAGGAACGACGCGAAGAGCGATTGGGAAATCCTGCATCCAAAATGGAGTTCTCTGTAATGGCCACTAATTTGAGTAATCTCTATATAGAGATCAGCGAATGGGATTTGCAGCTATAGACAGGAATTGCGCCGACGCAATATTGGTCTGACAATATAAAATACTTGTCGATGACGTTTAAATTAAAGATTTATAGGTAAAATACTATAGTTCGATGACAATTTTTAAATTATTCGCGTGAACATATACGCGCTATAATTGCCAAAATACCAGTACACTTTTGCTTTATATGAATATTAATATGCTTTGTAGAGGAAATATGTAGGATATAGTAAATTACTCCAGGTCAAACACTGACAAAATATAGTTTAAATTGCATAACTATGGAGGCGTAACGTTGTCATAAAAAGCTGTAAACAAGGGTGGGTGATGACTGATGTATTTATGTATTATATTATATTATATTATATTATATTGCTATGTGCTATTACTACCGACGTACCTGAGTTTGAATGATTTCCACCTTTACAGTGTATATATCGATTATCAAATACAATATATGCCGTTATAACGGCACTCGAGAAGCTGGTAAAACACTCGGCGGTATATCGCCGTTTAATATAAACACTCGTGCGCTGTTATTTAATACTCGAATATGATAATCACACGCGGTTTTCACGTACAAAGAGCTATTTATATAGACCAATATGGCATCGGCGTATTTCCCGTCTCTATAGCTGCAAGTTTGTCAAGCGACTTCGCGTCTTCGCCATTACCGAAGCCAATTTGCAATGTTTCGATCAAATTTGCAGAGTTTCGACATACGATTTCGCAGGCTCTAAAATTTTCATTTATCGCCTTCCCATCAACCATTGCTTTTTATCACCTTCCCATCAACCATTGCAACCATTGCTGGCACTCTATTGCTAGCCTGCGCCGCCCCACCTGCACCCACTCCCGATTAAGAGCCTGGGTAGGCAGGTTATTTAACGTACAGTAACACCGCTGACCAGAAGCGTGACTCATTGACTCAAAACTCATGACCCATTGACTCATTAGACCCGTAAAACAGACGACCACTTTACATCGGTAAATACGTACCAAAAACGAACATGTTTTGTGATTTGCAATTTGGCTACATGGAACAAAATGGTTAGTGTTAGGACATTGGTTACTTTGTGGTTGATTTTATTGTTTATTGTTTTAATCAACTAATCACAAAACTTGTTCGTTACCTTTACATACATGTCAGATTTCTCTTTGTAGCCTTATTCCAAAATTTACATAACTATCAATCCCCGCGGATCATAACACTTCAGTTTTTCAATCCGGAAGCTTTCTCCCTATAATTTCTGTGACGTCAAATAAATTAGTCAAATCATGTGTTTCCCTAAGGACCTTGTGGACCTCCAAAAGAACCATATGATAATCTAATATCGATACAATCCTATCAACTTTCTCTTGATTTTTCTTGTTATTGAAAAGGCTAGTGCAATCCGACCAATCTGAATGTCAAGAAGGTTCTCTATAGTCCCTTTTCAATAAGTATCCCTTCAATTCATTAATCCTCAATTCAAAAGTATTATCCGATTCGCAAATTTGCCTTAACCTCAAAGTTTAACTATAGGGAATACCATTTTTAACATGTGGAAAGATCTATAACTTAAATATTGGTGTGTATATGTTGGTTAATACCCCGTTTTAAAGATACTACAACATCAAAAAAATGAAAGTTTGTTATCACTGATCCCCTGGTAAGAATTCATCGTCTCCAAAAGCTCATCAACTTTCTATCTGCCACGAAGCCACACCATGAAAATATCATCTAAATCCGCCACCAAACCAACGGTCTACAACCACATGTTTCCAAAAGCATTTTCCCCAATGTCCCATAAAAATATTTGCATAATTAGTCGCAGCAAACTTAGTCACTATCGCTGTTCCAAGTTTTTGCGGTAATTAACCTTTTCAAATTACTATCAACTTAGTTAAATTTATAAGATATTCATTTCAAAGTGCTTCCAAACCTTCACAATGAGGAATATGTGGATATAAACTTATGAAGTAGAATACCTACAGCTATAGAACCCTGACTCAGCATTTTTTCAGGAGCTCATACCCCTAGATTTTAGTTACCAGATCGGCCGCGGAACACTGGGCGCGCGCGTGCATGTTGACCGGAAATAGGTATTTTTTTATGATAATTTTCAAAAGGACTCGTTGCTATAGTCGTAGGCTCATGTAGACGAGGATTACAGTCAGATTTTTGAAGGTAAGTCACATTCAGTTTCACTCTTTCCTGACAGGCTGAAAAACATCCAAAATTGAACCACCTCTTTGTTCTATTGATATCTCTTGAAATAACCATAACTGTTGCGAAAGCTATACATTTTCTGAAAGCCCAATAAACTGGCTTTTACTTGTACTTTTAAATTTGCTGAACAAAGCACATTATGTTAATATAAATTAGCATTAATTATCATAAATCCTGTTGAAAAATTTACATTTTTCTAGAAAAGGCGCACGCCCACGTAACATCTTGAAAACTCAAAATGCCACCAATCGCAGAGTTGTTAACCGCTTGTCGAATTTCAATTTTTAATCTTGCGTTACCGTGTGCCGTGTTTATCGATTGACAACTCTGTGGGTCTTCTACGGCCCATTTTGACTGGGCCGATCAGGAAAGAGTTAAACCGTCTTTTATTTAACACACCGCAAATCACTCGTTTTATAACTTTCGTCTGCTTCTAGACGCGCGCAACAACACCTAGCTCATGACCAATTAATAACATTAATAGACTGATATAATATGAACGTAGTTCTACTACACCTGTATGAGAGAAATAAAATTTTCTAGCTATTTAATTTAGTAAGGTTAACTAAATTCTTACAATTCGTATGAAAATAAACAATTAAATAAATGCGCATTATTAAACAGCTTATTTAGTAGCTAGTTGAAATGCACGGATACGTATTATTAGTGATTAACTCTTTCCAGACCGGCCCAGCCAAAATGGGTCGTAGAAGACCCACAGAGTTGTCAATCGATAAACACGGCACACGTTAACGCAAGATTAAAAATTGAAATTCGACAAGGGCCAGGAACATGAGATCCACTCACACACCAAGTTGGATTTGATTTCATAAACAACTCTGCGATTGGTGGCATTTTGAGTTTTCAAGATGCTACGTGGGCGTGCAAGATGGCCTTTTCTAGAAATTAATTAATGATAATTTAGATTAACATAACGTGCTTTGTTCAGGAAATTTAAAAGCACAAGTAAAAGCCAGTTTATTGGGCTTTCAGAAAATGTATAGCTTTCGCAACAGTTATGGTTATTTCAAGAGATATCAATAGAACAAAGAGGTGGTTCAATTTTGGATGTTTTTCAGCCTGTCAGGAAAGAGTCTCGGACGTGTATATTATCTTACAAAATGAATGATATGACATCAAGAAAATATTATTGCACAGTTTGTAGTTATTTCATGCAGTTTATAAAATATTACAATACATTTACAGTCTCATTGACTCAGCACATCTTTCTAGCACGACTGTTATTTTCTCTTAGATAAAGTCCCGTGTCATTATCATTTATCAAACAAAACGTGAGCTGATAAACCTAAATATATATACCGTGGAGTAAGTGTAACCACAAATTGAGTTTTTAGACAAGATATAAATTTTATGTTCAGGTGGATTATGGATTCTATGTCTGAGTGTTCTCGGTAAACAACCATACTTGTCCAATATTACGAAATGATACGGATGGTAAAATTGATTAACTATCCGTAACCACAATGTTTAAAACCTAATGGCTAATGTCAAGACATACGACACTTTGTGAACTCTATGAAATTATTTGAAATGCTGTTGCGTATTTCACTCATACCGGAACGAAACGCTTACCATGCGTACAGTTTGTACGCATCGTACAAGTTCTGACCGTTTCGCTAAACAACCTTATACACAGTCACTTCATATATGAACAAACAATATAATGTTGTTCAAACAACCACCAGTTCGTGCGCAACTTATGGATCGCTTTCGCTAAATCACCTTATGTACTCTGAATGCGCTAGTATCTTCCATACTGACTTAGGGACGTAGCCAGGGGGGAGCCGTGGGAGCCGCGGCTCCCCCCTTTGCTCGTTGAACTAAAACAAAAAAATCAACTAAATATTTTACAGTACACGACTAATTTGTTTACAGATAGCTTGTTCTTCATAAATTCATCACAAAACAAAGTGCTTGTGCTACGGAAAAAGTCAAACTGTTAGTTACATTAGTCTTGGAATTTAAATATGTTTCCGTGTTCAGTTTTCTTTTTAAGGTTACAGAACACCCTAGGAAGCCCATTCACGAAATTTGTTACCGCCCGCGCAATTTGTCTCCGATTTATCTCAAATTTGCACCAATTATAGTTAAGTATGCGAAGAACACTATCACACTGTTAAAAAAATTAAAAATACAATATTTTTCCAGATATATCCATCGAGTTACACAGCAGGAGAATAAGGCAATATAAACCTTCTGCATCTCCCCCAATCTTCCCTTCACAAATAGTGGACCAGCAAAGTCCACACCTGTTTTGGAAAATGGTTCTGCTTGCCTGACTCTAAACTCCGGCATATCAGCCACAGGAGCTTGGAATGTTTTACCTTCATGTCTCTTACATGTCAAGCATTTCCCAAGAAGTTTCTTCACCACCTGTCGTGCCTTTGGGACCCAAAACCTAGACCTCAGCTCTGTCAGAGTGGACCTAACCCCACCATGGTACACTTGAGCATGACATGCTTTTATTATCATATTAGTGAACTTATGATCCGTTGGGAGAATAACCGGTTCACGACCCTCGACAGCTAGGTCTGAATTGGCTAGTCGCCCCTTACAGCGCAAAATACCTTCCCTTTCAACAATCCCAAATTTTCGCACTAACTGAGAGAAGTTATCTTGCTGTTGTAACTCTGCCTGTGAATACTTCACCCATTCAGTCTCGGCCTCCGCCAACTCCACCCTGGTTAACGGTTCCAACAATAAATCTAACCCATTTACTGATCTCTTAACATTGCTACAAATCGCTTTACCCATGCAGTCACCCTTAACAACTTAGTAAATCCCCTAATCCATTCTAAGCTCAAAACTTGTACAATCCCTTCTACCTTCTTAATATTCACAAACATTACAACACTACCTTTCTCTTCTTTCTTACTTTCTGAAGTACTTGATACACTAATACTAGGCCATACTTCCTCTGATTTTACATGCCAATCTGGTCCCTGCCACCAACTTGGGTTACCCTTCAAGACAGTGGCCTTAATTTACCCCTCTGGACCCCAAATCTGCAGGATTGTCGCTGCCCGGGCAATGCCGCCAGTCACATTTGTTTGTCAGCAGTAGAATCTCATTTACTCTGTGCCTCACAAACTGCTTCCACTCCCCCCTGTTTTGTAGCCAATACAAAACAGTTATACTATCTGTCCCCAATACCGTTTCACTGATTTCTACCTGATTGCCCAATGAACGTTTCAATGACTTCCATTAACTTTGCAAGTATTCTGGTCCCCATCAATTCTAATCGTGGTATACACAATTGATTCAATGGCGCAACTCTCGTCTTGCTCGCCAATAAAGTTACCTTCAAACCTTCGATTGTCCTATGCAAAATGTACACCACAGCACAATATGCCACTTTACTTGCATCGGAAAATCCATGCAAACACCATTCTCCTTCCTCCTTGGTAGCCTTATTACAAACACATCTATCGACCACTATCTCTTCTGTCTTACCAAGGTCACTAATACAATCATCCCACTGTTTCTTATCACTGCCTATCAATTCTTCATCCCAACCAACTTTACTAACACACAATGATTGAAACAGAACCTTTAACTCAACAACTACATGTATAGGACTAATCATTCCCATGCAACGGATCAAATATCCCCGCCACTAAACTAAGTAGGTTTCTCTTTGTCGCTTTTAATTTATCTGCCTTGCTAGCTATGTCACTGAGACTAAACTTAATTACGTCTCTTATCTGATCCCATGGCAGTCCCAGTACTTTATGATTACCTGAACCTTCCTCTGAACCCCCACACGCCCCCAAGGTAGCCTTATCATAGGTCAACTCATCACTTTCCACTAAATTACCCAAACTATTCTTGTTCTCCTCAGCCTTTATTCTCCTCAAAAGAGCCTGGTCATTGCTCAGCCATTTCCGAAGCCTAAATCCACCCTCTGCAATCTATCTATAGACTTCTCATATCAGTCACAAGATCATCTACATAAAATGAATTTATCATCTTGCGAACAAAGTCTGGATTAATTGCCTCGTACCGTGAAAGGTGGTGTCTCAAGGTAGCGTTGAGCAAAAATGGTGAAGCATTGAGCCCAAAAACTACACGACAGAATCTATATACTAACACCTTGATGTCACACTTGGTAGGATCTTCCATCCACAAGAACCGAAAGCTAAAAAAAAATAATTAAAAAAAATAAATTAACTCTGCCACCTTCTCAACAACTCCTTCCTTCAGCTGACCACTTATAACTGAACTATACTCCTTTAAGATATCTGGCTCCGACCTGAGCTTCTTTTGCAGTGATCGCAACCTGGACAGACTTGTAGCATAATTACTAGGAAGCGACCCATGTCCCACTTTCCATGGTAGTTTTACTACATACCGCTCACCGTTAAACGAAATGTTGTCAAGAAACTCTTCTTGCACTGCAACTTCCTCCTTAATGCCCAACGTCTCTAGATCCCACAACTTATTAACATTTTCATTTAAATCCTTATGAAACTGACTGGTTTCAACAATCAAATTAATCTTAACCATTTGTTCTACAGCAGGCCCAAATGAGCACTTCATTGGCCCTGACAATACCCACCCTAATGTGGTTTCAACTGCCACTGGTTCACCTGTCCCACCTCGAATTGTTTCCCCTTTCTGAAACTGCCAGAGATAATCTGCACCAATCAAAACCTGTACCTCAAGCTCGCCTGAGCTTCTATTTACGTGCGAGATCCACAATTCTCTAAGATGTGCATACTGCATCTTGACAACTTCAAGATGCTCATTGTGAATCTTAGAAATCTCTTCGACCACATAAGCTTCTACCTTAACCAGTTCTCCACCGCAGGCATAACCTCTAATTCAACCACGTCCCGCAGCCCCATTCCGTGCGATTCATTCCCAAATGTGCAAATATCAAGCCACTCTTTCCGAACAACCCTTGCTCCAACTCTGTTTGCCACCTTACTTGTCACAAACGTCCTATGACTTCCAGTATCAAACAGAACTCGCACTCTAAATTCTCGAGCCCCTCTAACACATGCTTGCGCTCTTTGAAGAGCCACTCGCACTCCACTTCTCACATGATGTAGGATACCTGTACTTGGGGTGACAGTTAGGCCAGTTAGACTAACCCCTATATTATATTCTTTCCTATCCCTTCCCTTAGGACCCCACACGGGGATTTATGATGTCCTTCATTACAGTTACTACATTTACTTTTAGCATTACATTCTCGGGCTATGTGCCCCCTTTTTAAACAGATAAAACATCTACCGAATTTACGAACTATATTCTTACGTTCCTTGATGTCTTTAACCTTGGTACATTCTTCTAGGATGTGGCTTCCGAGGCAAAAGGCACATTTTCCATCCTCCCTTTGGGTCAAGAGCGCTTTGCCAGTCGAAGGTTCTTTGCCACCTCGATGTCTCTTCATCGACATATTTTCCTCGCGACTCGGTGTGCTTTGGTGGGTCTCTCGAAGCTCAACTTCTTCCAATAACGCTTTCAAGAGTTCCGATGTGGACCATTCCAGGTGGTTTTGTCCTCTCGTCATCGCAAGTCGTAGTACTTGAGGTAATTTATCCAACAGCGCTGGCGCAACGATGCTGGAATAAGTTCCTTCATCCGCCAAGAGCTTCAACCCTCTGTGGTGAGTTTCAATGTTGTCATAAAACTCTCTCAGAGCCGCAAACTCTCTCTGCCACTGTAGTTCGGAGATATGATTCCTCTGAATTGCCGACTCTTTCCCATACCGTCTCTTGAGGAGATAAACAGCTTGTCTATAGTTTGCCGCCGTCAAAGCAAACCCAGCGATAGCGGTCTCTGCCGATCCCTCCAATAACCCACGCAAATAGGAAAATTTATCGACGTCGGAAAGTTGAAGGTATTCGTGGATTGCGCTCGTGTAGCAGTCCCAAAATTCTCTCCATTTGTTCAACTTTCCGTCAAATTTCTTCATTTCCAGTTTAGGAAGGCGCGCACGAATCATTTGTCCCTGTTTTTTTGACCGGCCGCTTGTCGCTTGGATTCTTTCTTGTGTTGCCGTTGGAACGTTTGTCGCTGAAGCCACTTGTGACACTTGTTTGTATAAACTGTCTGTAGTTATCTTTTGTTGCGGTTTGTTGTCAGCCAGCGCCGAATCAATTGTTAAACCAGCTTTCCAAATTGACGCTTTAACGTTCGCAGCTTCTTCGGTCTCTTTATCGATCGCCTCATCTTCTACCTTTTCGTCTGAACAAAGGACCAGAGCGCTAAGACTAGTCATCTTGTTGTCGAGTGTCATTTTGATCTGGCGCAATTCGGTTTCTGCTATTTCACTGCGGGTTTCTTTAAATTGTTCGATCTTTTCGCCGAGCGCACCAATCGCCTTCCTCACATGAAGATCCACTGTGTTACGTAATTTGCGTAACCATTGAATCACACATTCATTTGCTCGTGACCTTTGCGGGTATCTGATTACAAGATAGTAATCCCCTCGCCCGGCGCGAAGCGCCGGCCGAATGCCTGAGGGCGAGGGTGATAATATCGACCGGCGTTTAGTCTCTTATCACGCGAGATCCAAGGGGATCCCTATCTCGCAAGTAGTTTAATTTTATATATATATTGAAGATCAACGGCCCATGCGCGGCATCGGAAAATTTGGCCCTGGTAACTAGATATGGTAAATAATAAATATCTGCATTTGAATTCGTGTTTTGTCGGGTTATACGGTGAATGAAGATTTGAGTTCAAAAAGATCGTGAAAAGGCAGTGAAAATGCAATATATCGTCGTCCGAAGATGTCAAGTTCGTAAATCAAGTTTTTAATACGTGGCGTCAAAACTAAAGGTAAACCCGTTTTCGGTTTTTTAAACCTGTTAGTCAGTTACAAAGATAGTTTGGCAAACATGTCCGAGTATGTTATTCAGGCTTTTATTTGATGTATAGCATGATTTTCTTGCGTTAGTAGTTCAAAAGATATCGTCGTCTGAATATCTAAAATATTTATACGGAGTTTGTCAATCCAATCCAAGCGTCGTCGCTTTTTTCAAGCTGGTATGTCAGAGGCTGTTAATCAAGCTTTCATTAGATATGTAGAATGAGTTCTTAGAGTTAGTACTTCAAAAGATATTGTGGTCGGAACATTTCACTTTTGGCATGTCGTCATGGCAGCCGAAATTTAAAATTATTATAAGACAGTTTTAGGGTTAGGATTTGAGTTAGGATTAGGGTTAGTGATTATTTGAATTTCGGTTTGTTGATATATCGAGAAAGCGCCAATCAGACATCACAAAATCACTCTTTGCAGGGCTTTCGCTCAAAATTGAATAGTCCTTACATAAGATATACCAATAAATTATGTGCTTTATTATAATATTGCAGAATAACAAATGTTAATACAAATTTTGAATGGCAGATTTTATACTTTTATTTAAATTATCCATCACCATTGTTTCACTCGGTCACTTTGCAACCCCATCCACAATGGAATAATTGCAATACTTGTTAATTAGCTATATAGTGAGTACCAGTACTGGTGGTAAGGATGTAAAAAAGTATAGATTGTAGCTGTATTTATACTGCAAGTCTGTAGGACTAACCAGGACCAACCTGGCTGGATGCCACCAGCTTGGGCCTGGCTTACATTTTACTCACTTTAATAGTGTAAACATATACCATACTGGCTATAACAATCAGCATTTATGCTCATCTGATATTATGGCATATGCCCTTCTGGCCAATGGCTTAGTGTGTCTGTTTAATTTCACCTTTGTCCTGGATAGTAGGCCTGGACAGTGCCAGTCCTAGGCTTTCAATGTATATTTTACACAGCTTTTGAAGGATAAATACTGTATAATGTATAATTGGGTAGGTTAACACTCACTGTGTCAGGGGAACATGTTAGGATATTAAACTAGCCTGCGAGCCGGCTCTCCGCGGGTTGGGGTAGGGCGGGCTGGGGGAGGGCGGGTCGCAGGCTATTTCATCCTGAATTAATATATATATATATTGGTGAAATAATTAGATTAAGCAATATCGTTCTTTGTTGTTTTTTTGGGCTTTTGTCATTTCAATTTTTGAAATTGTGTTACCGGTACTTGAATACCATTGAAATACTGGTACATGAATGTGCATAATTATATAATATTAATAAAAGTTAAGAAACAGAAGTCTTCTAAAAGAATAAAAGGTTTATCAGACTTATCAATTTGGTCTAGGATAAATAGGTATGGAATCTTTTGGTATCTGCTACTAACAATTAGACAATAAGGAACATGCAGATTACATTATTACAGTAGGGTACATGTTTCTGTTTATACTGACAATTAGGCAATAAGGAACATGCAGATTACATTATTACAGTAGGGTACATGTATGTACAAGGTTATGCAGTCTCGTGAATACAATTGTACTTTGAGTAAAATTATGAGTATGCCACTGTTACGGTACTGTAAACATGCATGTTGAAATTTATTATTAAAAGCATAACTGACATAATTAACTTTAATTATGTAATATATAATTAATAAAATTATTATTTAAATTAATAATTATTAAAATTAATTATTAATTTCAATAATCAATAATTACACAATTGGTTTCCAACCCTCCCCGCGAGACAATTGTGTTGGCAGACTTTCCCACTTGGGTTCTGTTCGGTACACTACCCACAAATTGCACCCAAAAAATAAGCAGTTTGAAAATCTGTTCAGTTTGGCAGTGTTAAAGCCTCAAACAGTAAGTGGGCGAGGGGTTGTTGCGTACACGTATTTCTAGTAATAATAATAATTTCCCATATTATACGACAATTGTTTCAAGACAAACTTGAGCAGTTGTTTCATATTTTCCACAAAAACAAACTGAGCTCTCACAACACTTGACAGTCTCTGACATGGATGAAGATGACTATATGAGCTAATGGTCCTGCTCTTAACCGTTCAAGCCCAAATCACATACAACAATAAAAACAATGTATTACTTTCAAGATTAATTTCGTCGTCCTTTCCACTCATTAACCTTCGTGTTGTATTTCGACCTGTTTGCCGTCTTTCTAGTTTCTTCTGCTTCAAAGACCGAATTCCTATGCGATTAAGATCTCATGTTGTATATAAATTTACGTGCCAACGATATAATTCGTTGTATATTGGCGAGACTTGCCGTATTTTACACATAAGTGATAAGAGCTTCGGAACATATGGGTATTTCGCCATACACGGGAAACACTATCTTTCAATTAGCCTCCTCCACAGGCAACTCTGTGGCTTCTTTTTCCCGAGTTATATCGCTTCCAATGCTGTACGAGCAAATGTTTTAGCTGGGATTGCAGATTATCTCTTGCTCAGTCAATCTTCTTTGTCTATTATTTCTTCTCATATAACAGATACCACCACTGCCAGTGGCGGATCCAGGGGGTTCCGAGGGTTCCATGGAACCCCCTTTCTGAAGCCGAGCATGTTTTTACGCTCGAAATAGAATGGAATTGATTAATTGATTTTAGCATACGATAGTTACATGGTTCGATCGGTAAAAGTTTGTATGATTGCACTTTTATCTCCTCTTGAGTTTTTATAAATACTCCGTAGTTTTTTTTAATTTTTGTAATTAGTTATTCTACTTTGTTAAATAAACTGTTGTTCCGTTTTTGTAATAATTTATTCTACTTTATAGAAATATATCTTAAAAATGACGAGATACACTGTTAAAAAATGGGATTTGAGAACTTTATATTTTGCTCCGAAAGGGCCCTCGAAATGCATTTTTCCAGCGGCATGCCCCGTGTCGTCACTTAGGACTGAGCTTGGAACCCTCCTTTCAAAATCCTGGACCCGCCACTGCTCATACCGACTACAAGTAAATCAAATTCACTCATCATCCGTCGTCTATCAATACAATACTATACAATACAATGAACTTTATTTAAAGAAGGTTAAAACGTATTATCCAGTTACAGTTTTCTAACATACGGCCTTCTATATATACTAACTAATTATCAAATACTAATAATTGTATACAATGACAAAAATACTAATAAACTAGAACATGCAGACATCTTCTAATATATATGAAATACTATAACTAATAAAGATAAATTACTAGTTAGAAATACAGTTACAACAAAGTAGAAAACGACAATACTAGCATATTTTTTCAATCATTTTTTTAAGTTTATACTTGAAAGAATTTTACCTGAGGGACAAAGGGGTTGAGATAAAGTTAGAAACGAGCTGCTTAAAATCCACGTTCAAATCATTAAAAAGAATTGCAAGCGAATGTACGCTTGCCAGAATTAGTACGTGGAAAAGGTACACATAGGTCAAGAAAACATGGTGCGGCATCTGCCCGCATAAAAAGATAATAAGTTCTAAAGAAGTCTAAAATCCAATAAAACACCTACTTCTTTTCTCATAAAAAACGCGAGTCAACTAATAAAATACCAATCGCGCGTATAGTGGTTAAAATTCCTAGAAAACGCCTGCTGCGTTTACATTTACGCGGAAGTCCTCTAAAAAGTCACTGATATTACGAAAAGGCATTCTTGAGCACCTAATAGTCATATGGACAGATCTTAATATCTCGAAGGACAAACGTGTTCTTTGCCATGTGATTACCACAGCGTAAGGCTCCCCGTCTTTTCTTGAAAGTTTATATCAGCTAAGTGTTTCAAAAACATTTGACATTCAATTCCCATTCCGCCATTTGTGCCGAAAACCAGAGGTGTAAATTAAGGTCCCCATTTCGATATCCAGTTCTCGCTGTTGGTATTTCCTCTTCTTCTCGTTCTCTTGCTCTTTGAAAATCGTTGGCGTAGGTTTGTTCTGGTTGCACTTGGAGTTAACATGCGTTACACGGACGTCGACGAATGCTGTTACTCCTCGTGACCAGAACCCTCCTGCCTTTATGTCCAATCTTGCCTCGGGACATGTGACAGCGGTTCTCAGATCGAATCGTTCATTATCTAATTGTTTAAGATGTGGCTCCGCTTCGACATTCTTACACACCTTACTGATTAGCGAGGTTAGTAAGTCGCGAATACCATCATGCCTCTGGGCTACGAAACCTCCCTTCTTACACGAAAGGGCATGGCTGACTGCGAATTTGTCTCCACGTGCACAGTGGCTTCAGACAGAGGCAAGTTGTAACGCAATCGCATGCAGGGAGTCCCTGAATTCCTGTTTGTTCATGGCCAAACCCTGCTCTTCAATATTATATTAAATATTATATTATATTACATTATAATTAAATTATTTTAATTTATAGCATGTTTGTAAGTGCAGAAAAGGGCTTTCGTCAAACAAAGAACTGGAATGATAAACACGTAAAGAGTAGGAAAAATCGTAAAAAATTCATAGGCTAATGATTGTGTAACTAGATTAGTGTTACGTAAAGAAAAGCAATCTTTCATGACAGTAATGCATGGCTTGTTAATCTTGTCGTTCTTGGTCTATACGAAGGAAGAACATACGTCTCCGCGCTGACACCAAAATCACGAACGGGAAGAGTACCGGGTGTTGAATCAACCAGCAGAATCGTCTCCTTATTGCTTGTAGGGCAGCTAATAAACGTCCCAGGAAGTTCGCACAAGCTATCGTGTTTGAAGGAAGATTGAAACAGTAACACAAAGCAGTTATTCTGGAGCGATCATTCAAATTGAAATTTCACATCATGTGCAATCACAGCAAGTTAGGCAAAATCTTATAGGCAAAATCGTCTAGGCCAACTACAGATGGTAGATCAGGCAATAGAGAGATCAGGCGAAGGCGATGCTTCTATACCAATCAATGCATTTGTTAAAAGGCAATTCGAAGACTATCAATGCCAATGGTCCAAATCAATCGAAAATACAAAGAAGTTAGGCAAACCAATCAATGCTCGTAATAAAAGGCAATTTACGAAATAAAAAATCACAAACACGGATATAAACGTTCAATCAGTCGAGATAAAAAAACCAGACCAAAAAACCACAGACGATATGAAAATAAACCGGATGCTTCCGAACCGAGAACGACTTACGTAAACACATTACATGTCTTGGTGATGGGAAAGGGCGATATATCAGCGTACTGAGTAGTCGAAGAATTCGCGTAATCAAATTGCGACGCGAGTTTATCGTTTGTGCTCGCACTTTCGATTTGTTGATTTTTTACCTTAGTCGGCTGACCTATATGACCAACGTTATGCCGCGGATTTTTTCCAAAATATCCGCGCCGGCGGGTAGGATTTTGCCGCATGGTGATGGTTCGTGTAAAAACAACTTCGTTTCTTCATTAACTCAAGATCGTCCACCTTTGTTAACCGAAAATGATGCGGAACCGCGTTCGCGTTGTGATGCAAATTTACACTCGATTCCAGTTAGGATTACTTCCCGTCATTGTTCTTCACCAACAATGGCCTTTGATAGTAATATCACTGATCTCTAAATAAAGACTGGATTGAACTTTCTATTGTAGCTGATGAGCTGATTTTGAAGCCTGCATATTTGCATAATGTAAATTAACGAGAGATCATTAGAAACTCCGAGTTTGCAAGCAAATCAAACTGTGACGCCAGCAAAATAGGTTTAGTGTATGGCCAATATAGTTTCTTTGTTAACATAATTAAATGCATAAAAACGTCAACCTAATTTGACGTCTCATATCAGGCTTATCTCACTAGATAATTAGAGCCAACGGCGGCCATTGCTAAGGGACCAAAGTCGCAGTAAATCTGTAGGTAGGCGATGAATCGTTTTACCCAGTAATTTGAAAAATGTTTTCTGGTCCTCTTTATAGTAATATTATTTTATTTTGTCGATGGTAAGAGCACATAAACCATCAAAAAACCTCATAGGATTCTCAGTTGGTCCCTTAGTAATGGCGGACTTCCGGCTTCATTTTCTGAACAATAGTTGCTCGATCTTTGTTTAGAGATTAGTGAGCAATATGCGCAAAACAACTTTCTTCATTAAGTCAAGATCGTCCACCTTTGTTAACCGAAAATGATGCGGAACCGCGTTCGCGTTGTGATACAAATTTACACTCGATTCCAGTTAGGATTACTTCCCGTCATTGTTCTTCACCTTTTGAAAATGGAACAATAGCCTTTGATAGCAATATGAAACGTCATTTACTTTATAATCTTCGGAGCATAAGGTCAGCGCTAACCCACCATGTGAAAACAAAATACAATTACCCAGCTTTTTAAACGTCAATGTGAGGTCTTTGACTACATTTGACGAGTTTACTTTGCTATTGGGCCAACTTCGTGTCAACATCGCCGCTATCTCTGAAACGTGGCTACATGAAGGCATTGACAGTAGCATGCTGCAATTAGCTGACTAGACGTGGCGGGGGGTTTGTGCGCATGTATCTAACACAATTCCTAGCAAACGCCGTGCTGACCTTGAGAACGCGTCTTTTGAATGTCCATGGTTTTCGCCTTCCTAGATCTGTCACTGGTATCATCATTACCATCTTATATGGTCCTCCAGATAGATCAGCCCAACAGGAACGGGATCTCGTTTCTTATTTAATTGATACACTCGATGGTGTTCGAACCAGCTACCCTGACTGTGGGATAACCTCATTGGGCGATTTCAACAACCTCGATATATCCAACCTTTTAAATGATCATAACTTATCCCAGGTCGTTGTCAAGCCTATACTAAGGGTGGTGCTATCCTAGATCTGATAATTACAAACATGCAATCCCTATACAATAAGCCAGATATCCTTGCACCTGTTGGTACTTCGGATCATAATGTTGTAACTTGGTCATCTAAAGACAATTCTACTAAGCGTCGAGTGCGCCGGTTTCCTCAATCTGATTGTGACGCTTTTGACAGATGGCTGTCTACTCATGACTGGAACTTCTACGAACCCTAACTCTCTGCTGATGATCTGGCGTCGTCGTTTGCTTCAACAATATCTCAAGCCATTAATTCTTTCTTCCCTGAAAGAACAGTGAAATTACATAACACCGATAAACCATGGATGACAGCTTCTTTGAAATCACTTATTTTTGAGCGCCAACGAGTTTTTCATAGAGGCAATAGTGTTCTTTGGAGACATTATAGAAACAAGATTAAAATCGAAATTGTTATGAGAAAGAAAAGTTTTTACTCTGACAAAGTGCAACACTTACAACAAACTGTCAGTAGAAAATGGTGGAAACTCATTAACTCAATATCGGGTAAAAGTGCCAGGTTGTCGTCCATCTTGATTGAAAAGAACGGTTCTATTCTACCTATTACTGAACTCGTTAATGTTCTCAACAATTTCTTTGTTTCTATTAATGCGGACATCCCGGCTTTGGACCTGACTAGTCTGCCTGCATTTCTTCTATCAATTGATAAAGTTCCAACACTTCAACCATTCCAAGTCTTAAAGAAACTTTTGAATTTGAATCAATTCAAAGCTGTGGAACCGATTATATTCCTAATCATATTTTGAAGAAATTCGCTTACGAACTAGCGGATGCTATAACCCACATGTTTAATTTATCTTTATCCTCTGGCACAATGCCAGTGGTATAGAAGGTTGCTGATATATCACCCATCCCAAAAGAATCTACGCCCCCTACACAGGAAAGTGACTTACGTCCTATTTCCTTAACCCCTTGCCTTTCTAAGGTATTAGAGGAATTTGTAGTTGAGTGGCTCTTGGAAGATTTACATGGTAAAATCGATCCTTCTCAGTTTGGATGCCTGAAGGGCACCTCGACAACCACGTGCCTTCTTGATTTGGTCCACCCTTGTTTGTCTTCTTTGGATAGTTCTGGTAATATTTTGCGTGTGTTTCCTGGATTTTAGCAAGACATTTGACAGGATAAACCTGACCATGCTCGTGACTAAGCTCATTGATTTGGGAGTGCGTCGATCAATACCTTGGATTGGCAGCTTTTTAACAAATCGGAAACAGCGCGTAAAAATTGGAGACACCCTATCCGAATGGGTAAATGTCACCGCCGGATAGCTCAAGTTATCTGCCTAAGGATTTTAATGTTATGTTGGATGCTATGTTGAAAAGCCCTCATCTGAATCTGTTCAATTCTATATGAAAGATATTTTTGCAAACCAGTGTGCCACACAGGGCAACAATATTCCAGTATGGATCGAATCAACGCGATATGAATTTCAATAAGATGGTCTTGTGATACTCCACTCCGACAAAGCACACGAAGAATGTATAGACGCTTGGAAGCTTTCTTTGTAAATGTAATGATTTCAATATGATGCGACCATTTTAAATTACTCTGAAACTGGAGACCCAACACTTTGTGATTTTCTACCACTTGAATTGGGACATCGTCAACAATCAATTCCGACAAAACAGGTTGGTCACGAAGGAAGCATATGCGTAGATCTTTACATTTCTTGGGGTTTAGTCTCATATAGTGGTTGGTTGCCCAGGAGGAAATATAATCAGGGTCAAGTTGCATAGTGGACTGTCGACAAATCACCTCAGATATGGTAATATCGCCCACGTACTTCCAATGGTTACAATGTAGTTGGTGGTCATTAATCATTACTAGAAAAATGTTTGGACCTAACTTAGTGCCTTGAGGTCGGTAGAATGTTCCGATTAAAAATCCTTTAGAATTTGGGTACGTAACTTCAATCCAAACACATTCCAGATTACTCACCTCGAGATCGTCTCTCCTTTGCCAAGATATATTGTTGGAAATATACAACCCAATCCTGAAAGCCAATTTTTCTTTATGAACGTGTAATCAGCTATTTGTAGCTCGCCATCATATATTTCTTTGCTTAGATGAGTCTCACTACCTTACTTCTGTTCACACTTAAAGACTTACTACATCTTTCACATGGTACACCAGGTCCAGGGCAGGTTTCGATGTCACCACACATTAGCAATTTGTTTGTAAACTTTTTCAATATGACCTTTTTTACAGTTGTAAATATAAAGCAATTCACTGTATTAGTGCGATTTTATATTCAATAAACCATCCATTATTATTATTATTATTAAATTGCATGCCTTCTTTGTAAAAAAATTGTAAACTGTTTGTAAATTCACTGTCAATAGTTTGTATCTAGTTTGTAAATTACTGGGATTTGTTTGTAAAGAGTTTGTAAATTACTGGGAAGTTGTTTGTGAAATACGTGCAACTTATTTCAAGTTCATGCCGGCAGATTACAAACGTATTTGAATTCCTGACATGATCGAAAGTTAAATCCGATTTTACACACATTTTTTTATCATGGCAACAATATTTCATCAAATTTTACAAACTATTTACAAATAAGTTGCCAGTAATTTACAAACTATTTACAAGTAAGTTGCCAGTAATTTACAAACTATTTACAAACGAGTTGCCATATTTTATAAACTATTAACAAATAAGTTGCACGTATTTTACAAACTATTTATAAATAAGTTGCCAGTAATTTACAAAATATTTACAAACAAATCCGAGTAATTTACAAACTATTGACAAACAGTTTAACAAGTATTAGGAGAAACCTTGTGAATTTACAAACAGTTTACAAAATTTTTACAAAGAAGGCATGCAATTTACATGTATGTTAAACTACAATTAGTATGTAAATTGGATTTACAGTCGATTTCCAAAGAAATTACATACAGTGTGTATAAAAAAAAACGCTACCTGAAGAAACTGTGAATTAGCATTTTTTTCAAAGAACCCATTGTAATAGTTTGAAGGCTTAGACTATACATAACTTGGATTGCATTCGTATTGAAAACTGCTTTCTCGCTTCTTGATTAACGCAGCGCTTGGACCATCTTAATTTCCCAGGTGTATAATTTTTTTTAAATTACAATAGGTCTCTTTAAGAATGCTAATTCATTTTCTAAGGGTAGCGGTTTTTTTGATACACACTGTAGTATGGAAGAGGCTTCGTTTTTCCAGTGTAATCCCAAAGGGATAAGCTAGATCCTGGGAATTATCATGCGTGACAGAAGAAAGAAAACAATTTAGCTTTAGGCTGTGTGGAAGTTATCTTTATAATTGGTGAGTGAAATTTATGTATTGTGAAATTTAAATTACTGTATTACGGCAACGACCTTGTCGTGGTAATAAACTTAAATATAGCTTTGAAAACGTATATACCATGGTGATTGGTAATAACCTTAGAACGTTCTGAAAACTAGGCTGCTTATAAATACAAACACATTATAAACATTTTATCAAAAATCTAACAATGGCGTAATGTTGGAGCAAAGGAACAGAAAGAGAGATGAGTTCTTAGAAGAACAGTTTAAAGATTTGAGAAAAAATAGGCTTAAAAGAAAAGAGTACGACGCATTTCGGCAGACAACTTATTAAGTGATACGTCTGCTAACTAATCATAGAAATTGAACCGATATTTATAATAACAGAAGCGGGTATGACTATAGCTAAAATAAAGAGATTGAAACAAAATAATTTTTGTCTCCATAAATCAGGATCTGTAATCTTAATATAGATAGATTCCATTACCTTTAATTGAAAGGAATTACTGTATTACATTTTGTGTACATCACATGCAGTCATGCCAAATTACTGTAGTGCTTGCCATTTAGTTATTACAAGGGTTGACAACTCTGTGACAACTCATAAATCCATATACAAGTTATGGGCTATGCGTAGGCAGTGTTTTGGAGATGTAGCAAAGCAAAACGATGCTGAACTGCCGAGATTTTAGGAACGAAATATTGACGTTTTGAGCGGAGCTCTGATGAAGGGCTACGCTCGAAATGTTAGTATTTCGTTCCTAAAATGTCGGCAGTTCGCCACCTTTTCGCTTTGCTACATGAACTAAATACAAACTGTGCATCAATACATTGATTGTCATCTCATTCATTTTTAAAAAAACAAGTGCCTCTGGCAAATGACTGCCTAGTCAAATGACTACCTTAAGGATAAAATGACTTCACTAATGAGTAGACGTCTCAAGACAATGAAAATTCATCCTTACTCCGAATGGTGTAAGAGGCTAGAAAAAGTTTAAGGTATAAAAGGTTTTTCTCATGTGAGACATAATTGTGCTCTTACTGGCCCGTACAAGTTGCTGTGTTGGCTGCTCAGTATATCTACTCCAATTTTGCAGTCGCGTTTACCCCGAAAATGGAGTTAAAATGTTGAAGTAAAGTATTTTGTAACCCTACGTGACTGTTTTCTGTAACTTTTTTCTACTCCACTTTTGGAGTCAAATTTACACCTTGAAAATAACATATTGAGAAATTGAGTACACATATTGAGAAATTGTAATGGTTGTGCCATTGATCCTCCATTGAAAAAGCAACATGATTACCTGATGATGGAAGGTGATGAGAACATCTGGTTGTATTTTACACTGCAGTGGAAAGCGCATCGGAAGCCAAGGTTGTGGAAGCATTCATGAATAGATTACACTATATTAAGACACCGGTTAATAACTTAATGTTAAAACGTGTAATTTTGTACGAAATTTATGAATAACATGAAACTTATAAGACGAAATTTATCGATTGAGGTTCGAATCCCGCTCGCGCGAGTCGACAAATTCCCGTCGACTTAGCAGCGTTTAATCATGTCGATTTCACTTACCTATTAAAGACATGATATCTGACTTGGTTGAATTGGTTGAGGATGAATGCTAAATCATAAGATATGCCGCTTAAATATTCGTTTACGTTTGGCCCAGTTGCCTAACGACAAGTGTTAATGTGGCACTACGATGGAAATCGTCTACCTTATTTAGATTTTATTTAGAAGTACTTTTAAAATAAAGAATAAAAACGTTCTCGTTATAGTCAATACATCATCTTTGTCGCGAACTACCTGCCTCCCTTGGTTCGTGTCCACGACAAATCACATAACGAAAAAAGTTGGTTTATTCTCTCGTTTATTTACTTTCGCTGTTTCGCTAACTCTCTAAAACTCGACTGAACCTATCATACAGTTTAGCACTCTACCCTCAAGCTTACTCTCATTGGTTCTTACACGATTCCTATTTCCG
Organism: Chrysogorgia sp. JL179-B06; assembly: GCA_035772405.1. Lineage (NCBI taxonomy): Eukaryota > Metazoa > Cnidaria > Anthozoa > Scleralcyonacea > Chrysogorgiidae > Chrysogorgia > Chrysogorgia sp. JL179-B06. Next base: position 2,560,212 of record JAYKKM010000492.1, read on the forward strand.
GTTCTTGGGACTTCCTCGTCCCAGTTTCCAACACACTCCCCAATATACACTCCCCTATTGGGGTGTATATGTCTAATGGTGACTGGGCCTAAAATCTATTACAAAGGCTAAGTTACTCTAATGAAGAAACTTGTACTTAAACTTGAATATAAACGTTCATAGTCACAGTTTTCTCTTATTGTTCATAATACACTTTGCTCCTTCTCCGCAATCTCCCGTATGAGTAGATCCGCTGCGGCTGCGGCGGCTCTGCGAGGTCTTGAGTTAAAGGCTGGTGCGGCAGGATTGAGTTTTGTAGTCGGTACTCTGTCGCAAGACAGCTCCAGCGGATAAAGGTGTTGGATTGGCCTATCGAGAAACCCTTTTCCGGCTCGCATCCTAACGCCTCTTACTACTCCGTCGCGTCCTTCATATAGCTCCGTAACGACTCCCAGAGGCCACTTGCCACGGTTTCGTTCCTCGGCTTTGATTATAACTACATCTCCCACCTTGAGGCTAAGGGCTTGTCCCTTATGGTGCAGGTTATGGCGCTCTCTTAGTCCCCGGAGGTATTCGTTGGTCCACCGCGACCACATGGAGTCCTTCACTCTGCGAAGGTATTTCTCACGATTGCGCAAATTCTTATCATCGATGTGATGTGGTTGAAGCTCCGGGATGATGCTTGATTGAGGGTGCAACATTGAGTTTGGTGTGAGAATAGGTAATTGTATATCATCTTCAATGTAACTTAGAGGACGATTGTTCAATGTAACTTCAATGTCTAGAAGTACTTCTTGTAGCTCATCCCAGGTGAGGTGGCCATTGCCGATGGTCTTGTAGAGCGATCTCTTTACTAGCCCCACCATACGTTCGAATTGACCACCCCACCAAGGGGCTCGACTAAGATTAAACTGCCACGTTATTTCCTGGTTCGCCAAGTAATCTTGTATCTTCTCATCTTTCATGACTTGTTTTACCCATTTGGCTGCGGCGATGAACGTCTTGGCGTTATCAGAATAGATCCTTTTAGGTCGCCCTCGTCTGGCAACGAGGCGCTTGAGGCTTCCTAGGAACTCTGTTGTGTCCATGGACTTTGCCAGCTCGAGATACAACGCTCGCGTGATGCTGCATGCGTACAGTACAATGTACGCCTTGCCATCTTGATTCTTTCTCACTTTGTACTTGATGGGTCCGGCATAGTCGACACCCACTACTTGAAAAGGGGCCGTTCCCTCCGTCCTGTCTTTGGGCAGGTTCCCAGGTGGAGGTTGTTCCACTGCTTTTGCTTGGAATCGTTTACATCCTGAACATTTCCGTATCACTTGCTTAGTAAGGCGACGGAGACGTGGGACCCAATGCTTGGTTCGCACGTGGGCCATCGTAAGCGTTGCTCCCCCATGAAGAGTAGTAAGGTGTGCTTGATGTACCAACTTGCGGGTATACGAGTGGTCGTCTGGGAGATACACTGGATACTCCCCTTGCAGGCGGCCATGGCACTTGAGGATATGCTGCTCGTCCTCCTGTAGGTTTAAACGCATTTGGTTGTCTTCATTTTTGGCATTGGCCTGGGCCCGTTTTCACCCAGAACAGGTTCTGGCCTTGGATTTCTTCGGTTGTTAGTGGACCACATCTTTTTATTCCCTTACGAGCGTTATCTACAAATCTTCTGATCCATGCGCCGACTCGTAGAGTCTTGTGTAGTGATCTCCGTTCGATGAGATCGTCGAAGGCATCATGTGGTATCTCTGTGCGGGTTGCACACATGACTTCCCTTATCATCTTTGCTTCAACCTCTGAGGCTGTCGTTGATTGAGTTACTAAATTATCTGGCCATCGCCGCGGGTCTTGCAACCATTCTGGCCCTTCATACCAAGATGCCGGATTTTGAGCAGGTCCACCCCTGCTGGCGAGGTCTGCAGGATTTTCACTGGTAGGTACGTACCTCCACTTGATGTTTTCGTGTACTTGTATCTTTGCGACCCGATTCTGTACGAACTGCTTGTATTGACCTCCACTGTTAATCCAATGCAGAGCCACTGTACTATCGAGCCATGCGTAGACTTTTGGTGTAGGTAGGTTGTCTAGGGCGTTGAGTACATTGGTTACTAGGTTGGTGGCCATATGTGCTGATATTAATTCCAACCGGGGTATGGTCAGTCCCTGTTTGGCAAGGCGACTTTTCGCTGCTACTAGGCGTTGCGTTGTCCCAGTTCGTTGTCGGGCCACTGCATAAACTGCTGCTCCGACTCCTTCTTTTGAGGCATCCCCAAAGGCATGTAACTCTAACTCGTCCACTGGTTCACAGTGCTGTACAATTGCTCGTGGTACCCGCTGGTCCAGGGGTAAGCTCTTTTCCCATTTTCTCCACTGGCGCAAGTGCGTATGTTGCAGTTGAGTGTCCCATGGCGTCTTGCTTTCGCATACCCTGCGGTATATGAGCTTTCCCTCCAGCATCAGAGGTGACACTAGACCCAATGGATCATATACTTTGGCCAGCTTACTGAGAATGCCGCGTTTGGTTGGTGACGTATCTTCTTCTGGAAAGACAACTGCCAATGTATCTTGCTGCTTGTCCCAACGGAGACCAAGCATCTTCGTCTCACTTGATTTGACACTCAGTTGTTGTTTAGCGAAGGATTGTTCCTCTGAACTTTCCACTGCCTTGTCGTCTTCCAATGCTGGGACATTGGAGGCCCACTTATGTAATTGGAAGGTTGCATCACTCAGCATCTCAATGGCTGTATGTTTACGCTGCTGTGCTTGTATTTCGGTGTGACCACCGGTAAGTAAGTCATCCACGTAAAGGGATCGACGTAGCTCTGCGACGACTTCCGGTTGGCGGTCCTCCCACCTGTCTAAATGGGCTTCTAACACTCCTCCAAGGAGGAAGGGCGATGGAGCGAGCCCAAACAAGGCATGGGTGAATCTCAGTGTTTCCACGTCGGAATGTTCATCACTCCTCCAGTGGAAACGCAACGCGTCTCGTTCGCACTTCCGAATTCGTATCTGAAGAAATGCTTTCTTGATATCGCCCACCACTGCGACTGGGTAGGCTCGTTGTCGCACCAGGACATCCCATAATCGATTCTGTAGTGGTGGACCGGCGTATAAGCAGTCGTTGAGTGAAGGCGATTTGGAACTTGCTTTCGCGGAGGCATCATACACTACACGCATCTTTGTACTTTCTGCGGTTTCCCTCACAACCGCTTTGTGAGGTATATAGAACTCGTTGGCTGTTGGGATCTCTGGTGCAATTTCAACCACTCCAACTTTCAGTTGCTCACGAATAATGGAGTCATATTCGGCCAATTGACCATTGCGCTGTAGTCGTCTTGTCAGGCTGTTTAGTCGTTGCAAACTACCGGCCTTATTCGTTGGCAGTTGCGGGTGATTGCCTCGCCAGGGTAGGCCTGTCTCGTACCATCCCTCTGGCGAGCGTACCAGCTGCTCCTTGAATTCATTGTAAACCATAGTCTGATCATGTTCCGGTTTATCCGCAAGCCCAAGGACATCTAAGCGACATAGATGCTCGTAGTCGGTCTGCGTGGTCTGCGTCAACATCATTAACTCTCTGTCGTATTCGTTTCCAGGCGACATTATAAACCAGCCCATCTTCGTCAGCTCTGCGATGGGTTCGTGTTCTCTTCCAACTCTTGGCTTAGTGTTAGTCTTAATACGGGCGTACTCACCGCTCCCAAGTACAACATGTACAGGAAAATGTGGTTTGGTTCCATCATCCGCAATCATAATCCCCCGTAGATGTGCATGATTATCAATCAACGTGTTATATTGAGGATTGTCAACAGATAATAACTCAGCTTTGTCCACTTTGATGAATTGGACTTCCATTTCACACTTGTTGTCAAGGGATTCCAATTTCAGTTGATATGTCTCTAGTTTCGCTTTTTTGCTACACATAAGCATATCAATTTGCTTCGTTTGGACTTCGACGGGCTTGGCTTGGATGATCTGAATAAGCTTTGATGAAATGTATGAGCTTCCTGCACCAGAGTCAATTAATGCTCGACACTTCACACCATTGACTCTTACAACGACAATCGGGAATACGCCTTCTCCACCACCGCTGGCAGTCATCACAACCTTGTTATTAGATCTAGCATCGTCCGTTGACATTTGCAAGTTACAAATGGACGTGTGGTGTCGTTTATGGCATGATTGGCATGAGGTCTTGCTTGGGCATTCTGCAGCGCGATGATTGCCCATGGCACAGTTAAAACAGAGGCGGTGTTTCATTAAGATCTGCTTTCTCTCGGATATGTCCGTGACCTTTTGGCATTCTGTGGCTTTATGGCTGCTGTCGGAACAGTATACACAACCCCGGGATCTGTAGTCATCCTTACGGGCATGGTACAATTTGGTATGTTCTCTCTTCCTACCGTTGTGCTCCTGCTCTTTGTTAGGATGTTTCTCGTCGCATGGGTTGCGTCGAATCCAGAGGCCTAAGGCTTCAGACAGCTGGGTGAAGTCCCATGACTCCCATTCTGGGTCCGTTCGTACAAGGTCCCCCCTAATGGCGACAAGCTTGTCCAAGGTCATTGCAACATTTCCCTTGATCTCTTGTAACTTGTTCATAGTATGGAGTGATTGTACACAGTAGTTGAGTTTCTCAGCGAAATCCTTTATCTTCCGCGGGTTAACAGTTATTATGGTTGGGAGACCTAGAATCTCAGTTACATAAGACTTGATGATTTCGCTCTCCTTTCCATACTTGTCTTGCAAGATTGCCTTTGCTCTGTTATATCCCTCTGCAGTGTGGGGTAGAGCTTCAATACTCTTCTTAACCTTATCTTCAAGTAGCTCTCGTAGATATGCAAACTTTGTGTTTGGTGATATCCCGGTTTTATCAATTGTTTCCGTGTATTGTGCCCAAAAGCGCGGCCAATCCATGAATTGGCCATTGAATTTAGAGATTATTAGCTTGGGTAGCTTTGCCATAGAATCTCCCACGGGTTTTATCTGGCTTTGTGCTTGTTGTTCAGCCTGGAGTTTAAACTTTGTCTGGTGTAGTTTGACTTCATGCATTATTTGGGCTTCTCGTACGACCATTTCTGATTTTCTTCTGCTATCGTTTATCCACTCTCGTAGTCGATTAACTTCGCCGTCAGTTTTTTCGAGCTTAGCGTCTATGCTAGCGTTCCACACGGTAATTTCTTCAATCGATTGTTTTGCCGCTATTTTAAGGGCCTCTACGGTTCGCCGTAAATGTCCCACTTCGCTTAGCAGGGCTTTCAGGGTCTCGAGTTGCCGTAGTATAATATCCTCTTTGGACGATTCCAACGCGTTGTTGGTCCGCTCAGTGTTAATATGTAGCTGCGTTAGCTTCGTTTCCAGAGTGATGTCTTTTGCCTCGATGGCTTCCATCTCTGTTTAATCCAAAATAATCCTTTGTCGGAGGTGCCACGTGTCGCGAACTACCTGCCTCCCTTGGTTCGTGTCCACGACAAATCACATAACGAAAAAAGTTGGTTTATTCTCTCGTTTATTTACTTTCGCTGTTTCGCTAACTCTCTAAAACTCGACTGAACCTATCATACAGTTTAGCACTCTACCCTCAAGCTTACTCTCATTGGTTCTTACACGATTCCTATTTCCGGTTCTTGGGACTTCCTCGTCCCAGTTTCCAACATCTTGTTCCAAAGATGTTCATGTTTTCTGAATATGCAAATGTATTTATGACGTCATTTACTCATACGAACTCAATAAAGAAAATATCCAGCAATTTCTGTACACAGACATCTGGAAAGTTTCTATATAATCTACCAATTATTTCCGGAGATGTTCTTCTTCTTGAAAATTTGTCAGTAAATGATGTCATAATGTGTCCATTTGCACGTTTCAAAGACCTGAATATCTCCGGAATAAGATGAGTTATTGACTAAGAGAGAACGATATTTGTCCTCATTTCAAAAGTACTTCAATCGATATAAACTCAAACTTTGGATAGGCGAATATTCCATTGTAGTGCCACTTTAATTGTTTGGCTGTATGCATCTGTTTTTATCGTGAATTTCACATATGAAACGTGTGAAAAAGACTAATTTGACTTGGGTCTGGTGTGTATCAATGTAACAGCACGAGAGCATCTTCGGTACATCTGATGTGTACATCGGTACCACACTAATATGGATCTTTGGCAAGACTATATTATTTTTACTCAAGACGTAAAACCGAGAAAATATCATTTTCTTTTCTCAGGAGCACTTCGAGAATGGCCCGCGTGTCGTAATTCCTGATATGTCCAATTACTAATACGTCAAGGTATTACTAATGATAATCTGCTCTGATGATGTTGTGATATACAACGAAACGTTAGCTATAATAAAATGTTCGACTAAAATGCTGTGCTTAAAAGTCATTTGTTGGGCTTTGATTATTATATTGCGTTTCACTTGACGTCATGGATGCCATATTGGTGTGCCTCGACAACAGATTTTTAAATAGCTTCTTTTGTTGGGAACATTGAGTTAAAACGACCTATAGACATTTTGCCAATTGTCTACAATTCTCAGCGTCTCACTGGCAATCAGGTTACAGGTTAGATTCCTGTCCGGGACTCAGAAACATTTCCGAGGATTAAATTTAACTAATCGGTAATAGGGTAAGTAAGGTTAAGCGGTTGCTATTAATAGCTCAAAAAGCGGACAAACAAACCAAATTTGACTCACAAATGATTGCAAATGAGCTATTTTATTTTGTTATGGCCGCAATAATTATGGGTAAATGCGGACAAACATGGCTACTGATGTCATCTCGACAAAGTGCTATTAGTTGCAGCCGAGTGGTCATTAAGACAATAGCAAAAGTCGCGTAACAAATACGTCTAGTGGAAAACCGGCTTGAGTTACGTGTAAACCAACCGTTGGATAAGCAAACGATAAACCGCGCAAGACAAACTAATAAATAAATAATCACAAAACGTGTTATATATTTCTATTTAATTGCTAACAATCTCGACATCTCCTAGCACAAAGGTTGTTTCAGATCAAAACACCCAGTCCCTCCACCCACAACACGACCAACAACAAGCCGAGACGACGGAGAAACAAGTTTCTCCGTGTCTCCAGAAATCGTTGCACCGCGCAAGAAGTGCATCGTTGTTTCGAAACTCATTTTTTGGAAAGGAGAAGCATTCGATTCGATCCCAATACGATTGAAGGCCTTGATCGATCCTTCGTACGTCATGTAATCAGCAACTAAGGAGAGATGTCGTGGATCCACCTCAATACCATACGCTCCAAAAACATTTCTGATTTCCTACAAAAGCAAAAAAATACGTGATGGATGAACACCTGAAGCTAAATGAAACAATAGGGCAAGTCATGGCGGACTGAAGTTGGATATTCGCCCAAGGAAAAATTTTAATGGTTTTAATTAAACTTTGCCACATAATACATCTTGTTATATCAATAATAATAATTAATAATTAAGTGGCGAGGAAACCCAACTAGAAACCACAAGGGCTTATAAATTATGGGTTTCCTCATAAGAGAAGAAAAAAGAAAAAGAAATCATTTAACTCTTTCCTGTCCGGCCCAGTCAAAGAAGACCCCGAAGTCGTGAATCGAAAAACACGGCACATGGTAACGCAAGAATAAAAATTGAAATTCGACAAGCGCCAAATTTGATTTGATTTCATAAACAACTCTGCGATTGGTGGTATTTTGAATTTTCATGATGCTACGCGGGCGTGCAAGATGGTCTTTTCTAGAAAAATGGCAGTTTTTCAACCTGATTTATGATAATTAATGCTAATTTATATTAACGTAATGTGTCTTGTTCGGGAAATTCAAAAGCATTGGTAACAGCCGGTTTATTGGACTTTCAGAAAAGGTATATGTTTCGCAACAGTTATGGATATTTCCCGAGATAGTCTTTCAATTCAATTCAATTCTATTGATATATTTAATGAGGGTAAACACTATTAATAGTTACCTAGTAGTTTTCATAGTGGCCCTCCTACCAATTTAGAATATTACAAATAATAAAGAATCTAAAAGAAAAGAACTAAGAAGTACAAGTTAATATGTTCTTGAAATTGTGAAATGTTCTAAGGATGTGTTCTGTTTCAGAGCATTATAGCTTGTATCCTTTCAAGAAAACTCTTGTGAGATACAATGTTTCTTGTTGACAAGTCAGTGTCATTCCAGAGACGGATGGAACTAATATGGACAGTTTTACTACTTGACATTCTTTTACAAGTTGGTAAAACGATATTGTTTTTAACTGCCGCTCTGGTATGGTGTTGATGAACTTCGTTGAGATAATTGATGTATGATGTAAAGTACTCGGGACAATGACCAAGACTAATCTTATGAAACATATAAAGCTTTTTGGTACGCACAATATCGTCAATTGGAAGCCATCCCAATTCAGTAAATAATTTTACAGAATTATCGTAATAATTTGCATTAAGTATAACTCTAGCACATCGTTTCTGAATTCTTAATAGTCTCTCCAGGTTACCGTTTGAGCAATTGCCCCAGACGGTACAACAGTATTCCATAATAGGCTTAATGAGTGCATTATATAGCAGTTTCCTACAATGGATGGTTAGATAATTTTTAGCTCTTGTCAAAAGGCATACTCTCGAGTTTAATTTGCTAATAAGATAGTCAACATGATTGTCCCATTTCATATGTTTGTCAAATTTTACCCCTAGGATTTTTTCGGTGATCGCCTCATTCAACTTGGTATCACCTAAGAAAAGATCCATATTAGGCTTTAAAAACGTACCGAAGCTTTTGGACTGTCCCAATAAGCATATGTTTGGTTTTTGTTATATTGGGTTTCATACCATTTAGTTCAAACCAACTACGGGCACTGTCAAGAGAGGTTTGTAGAGATTCTTCGATTTCAGGACAAGTATTACCGCTTGACCAAATAGTTGTGTCATCCGCGTAAATATCAACTTCAGATTTATTAATTGATAATGGTAGGTCGTTCATATACGTCAAAAATAATATATGGCCCAAAATGGAGCCCTGTGGTACTCCCAAACAGAGTTCCAAAGGGGTCGACAGGGAACCTGAAATATAACTTCTTTGTGACCGCCCATGAAGATAAGAGGAAAACCAATTCAAAGCGAGTGGGCTAATGTGGTATTTTGCCAATTTAGATAAAAGGATAGCATGATTTACAAGATCGAAGGCCTTACTGAGATCTAAGAATATGGCGCCCACAAGTTTGCTGTCATCCATGGCTTTCAGCCAATTATCGGTCATGCTAATTAAAGCGGTTTCACAAGAGTGATTAGGGCGATAAGCAGACTGTTTAGCATATAAAAGATTATGCGTATTTAAATGTTGATGGTAGGACAGTGATACATGCCTTTCAAGTGGTTTTGATAAAATTGACAGCACAGAAATTGGACGAAAATTAGTGGGATTTACTTTGGCCATTTTAAAATCATTAGGAAAAATACCACTTACTATACTGGTGTTATATATATCCGTCAGAGTGGACGAAATCACTGGCAGAGCTAATTTCAAAAGACCTTACTCGATGGCATCTTAGTTAAATCATGTTCGACTATATCTCCTTAGTAATGGGTGGAATATCAAATGGCTCTATAGAAGTAGTGTCTAAACGGGAATCAACAAAATGTTGAAGTAAAGTGTCAAGTTCTGTTTGAGAGACGACTAAGTTATCAGTATTGGATGTAGGAGTTGAAAGCGATCTAAAATATTCATTAAAAGAATTTGCCATTTCAACGGGTTTTGATATATGCGTACCATTCACTTCTATGTATTTAGGTGCGGTGGAAATAGATTTAGATGGAGCTACGCGTTTCAGTACTTTCCATAATTTTTTTGCATTATCTTTGTTCTCCAATATCTTATCTTTAAAGTAATTTGATTTTGCATTAGTAATAATCTTAACTACTTGGTTTCTAACTCTAGTATACATGGATCTAGCTAGTGCATTTCTTTTACTATACGTGATTTGAGTTGATCTCTTATACGTATCTGCTGTAAAATGTCGGGAGTCATCCACTCTTGCAGTTTTTTGTTTTTCACTCTGCGTGTAACAATTGGCGCATGGTGATTAATTATGTCAGTAAACAAGGTGTACCAGATCTTGAGTTTGTCATTTACGTCATCGTGAGTATCAAGTAATGACCATGGAGCTGAATGTAGATCGGATAAAAAATGTTCTTGAGAAAAGGTCTTTAGGTTTCTATAGGTAATAGACTCATGGCCATGTTTATTACGTTTTCTTCCTCCAATCTTGTGCACAAAACAAACCGGGTAGTGATCAGTCATGCCATAAATTGGAACGATAATATCAATTATTCTTTCAGGGTGCGTTGTGTAGACATGATCAATCAACGTTGATATTCCGTTTGATTCGCGCGTAGCTGATTTGACGATCTGGAATATTTTTAAAAGTTTACCGTTTGTATTTTCCAATAGATTAATGTTGAAATCACCTGACACAATGATTTCGTTACAGCGACACGAAGCTACCTCCAATAATTCAACGATATCATCATATATTTCAGCAGGCGAGTCTGGTGGACGATAGAAGACTATAAACATAATTTTTGGACCATGACGATGTTGTCGAACTTCAAGACAAACATATTCAGCATTACAAGCTTCATCCAGAAGATGAGTGAAGTTTTTATATAAATAGCAGTTCCACCCCCTCTGCTTTTATGTTTCCTATCGCACCGATATAGTTCGTATCTATCAATACTAATCTCATTGTTATCCCACGAGGAATTAAGCCAAGTTTCGCTCAGGAGAGTCAAGTCGAAGTTGTTCAGTTGAATCAGCGCCTGGGTCTCATCGCGATGACTGGGAAGAGATCGGACATTGAGGTGACAAATGTTAAGTCCTTTGTCCGACAGTTGGAAGCGAGGATGGTCAGCTTCGATATTTACTGAGTAGTTACTCGTGGTAGGTCCCGGGTTTGTTGAGATGTCTCCAGATTGTATAAGGCGAGATAGTTGAAACGTTGCTACAGAGTTAGGGAAGAATACAATTCTTTTCTTGTTATAGCCTTTACGTTTGACCGTTCGGTAGTTAAGCCACTGAGATTTCAGAATGTACTGTCTTGGGATTATTACCAGCGCTTGATCACATGAAATACTTGACAATTGTCCTTTTAACCATCTATCAAAGTAGCTTTCTTTATTGATCAAGCTACCATGTTTTAATAAAATAAAAATGATGATGGAGCATAGAACAAGGCGTGCACCGCAATAGAACAAAGAGGCAGTTCAATTTTGGATGTTTTTCAGCCGGATAGGAAAGAGTTAAAGGAACACAGTTGGAAGTTAAAGTTCACTAAATTCATGAGTATACTGTATCTTGAAAATAACACTATCATACAAAGAAAGAAAACATGGTCCATAACATGTAAGGGAACTGAAAATAACTAATACATACAATAAATTAATAAATAAGTATCATGAAAAAAACGACTTCAATTAAATTTAAATTTAATATCACTACTTCAGGAATTAAATAATTTAGGAAACGACAGTTGCAATCTTTAAAGCGGAACTAGAGTAAAAAATAAATATTTAAAGGAACGAAAGATCCAGTGCCGAACTAGACAATCACTAAATGACGTCAAAATTGAGAAAACCGCCGCTGTATATCGACTTTGAGCCGTCGAGTAAACTGTAAAATGGCATCGGTAAAGGGCCCAGAGGATACGTAAATATTGTTACTAAACAATGTCTATTGTTTTAAAACAATATACTTACGTGTCCTCTTATCTTAGGACCCAGTTTTCACTTGGTCGTTTGGGTGGAAAAAGACTCAGCGAACCGGGTCGTCGAGATAAGAATATTTCTATCTCAACGATCCACACGCCCCATAAACGAATGCTCTTCTCAGGTAGAAACAACGCTGAACGATTACAACGACCCGACGACTATTGATGGCCTAGTGGAAACTAGCCTTAACGACTACCCAAATGTACTATAAAACCTCTACAACCCAAACGACTTCAATGACAGAGTGGAAATTATTTTGTCTTTATTTTAAGGTCGATTGGGTTGTTGTTAAAGACTACAACGACCCAAACGACCGTGTCGACCAAGAGGAAACAAACCATAAGAGGACTTTATGCAAACGGAACCATAAAAGTATAAAATATGGACCTTAAGTTCTACGATGGTAACCTTAATGACGACGTCATTCAAAACAAAACAAGACACCCGCTAGGCGTTAACTCGGGCTACTTTTGGGCTGGCAGCGCGGCACACTGTATATATTTCATTTTCGCCAAATTTGTCATTTGTTTCCAGTTAAATTGTTCAGCTAAACTAGGACCAGTTGACTTCTTAACTACAATTTAACTGTTGTTTGAGGATTTAAATTGTAGTAAACTTCTGAAACAATGATCCTGATTTGCAAGAGTTACTCCCTGAATAACACGAGTTTCAGCTAACCTCCCTGCGGGATTTCCCCCATCCATGGTCCCCAGACCTCGCACGCCATGTACTTGTTGATCACAAATCGGAAAAGATGCATGTTTATTAATCGTACAGTTTGAACTCGGCCAATATTTAACCGATTTCAATTCTGAAAACAGATTTGGAAGTACCGACTGCAAATACATAATTACCCTTAAATCACCCTTCGTAAAAACCTGTTTATGCAATCGGCAATACGAAAGCCGCTTCGTCGTCGATTTATGAACGTTATCTCCATCAATATTTACTCGATTTCAATTCTGAAAACAGATTTGGAATTACCGAGTCCAAGTATCTATACTTTAACAAGTATCTATACTTTTGACATTTATAACTAACTTGACATTCATTATAGTCTCATCGAGATCGCGGACCAACCGTGTTGATATCGCTCGTAATTTTCTAGTATGCATGTAGGTCTACCGCGATCATCGTGTGAGCATAGTGAGCGTATTCACGATCGATTCAATATCAACCCTAGAACTAGCACTAATACTGGCTTGAGTAGGTGCTATATAGCGCATTACAAAGGAGGGTTCACAGAGTAAATGTGGGAATACGTTTCCCCATTTATATCTTAAAAACTTACAGCACAGATGACTTTTCCAGCAGCTTCAATACCATAAGTATTGGCAATCTGATGGGTGTCATTCGTGTACAATTTCTCTAAAGCCAGAACCTCGGGATGATACCACATGACCTAAAATTGGCAAACAATTAAGGAGTAAAATCTACCATGTGTTGAGGCATTCTACTTCGTCAAATTCTATATTCCAAGAACATATAATAGAGCTTTAAAAAATGTTGTTTCATAAGGTCATAAGGAACTTTATTAGGTTGACTTAATTTTATAGAATTGTTTTCCAAATTATATAGTATAAGTAATATCAAGCTTTTAGTTCTACTATTAATTCACGTTAAACAAGGAAAGAACACAGGTATAATGTTTCAGCGAATCCATGATCTGCTAATAGTTAAAAACTGTACACGGCACCACCAAGAGTTAAAAACTGCGGTAACATATGTACGCTTTGCGAACCTCTTGTTTAGTTGCTCTCGCATTATATATAGTTTGTTATAGAAATGGGAAAACGTCACACTTAAGTTTCGTAAGTTCACAATCACGAGTTTCTCTCTATATTCTACTTAACAAATGGCAACATGAATGACGTCATTTCAGAAGTATTTTCAGGTTGAAATGGCGTCATTAAAGAAATACCAAATGGTTTTCTGTGTTTGGATACTCTGATCCAAACACATGGATACTCTGATCCAAACACGCGGGATGTTGCGAGACTTGAGAAAAGCGTAAAAAAACACGAGCCGCCAGGCGAGTGTTTTTAGCTTTTCGAAAGTCGAGCAACATCCCAAGTATTTGGATCAGAGTATCCAAACACGGAAAACCATTAGGTATTTCTTGAATACAATTAGAAAACCATTAGGTATTTCTAAAATAACCACAGAGAAATATCATTAAATGTTATTAATATAATTAGATCAACATTGGAATTCTCCCAAATGTTTCATGTTCTTCTAAGCTAATCGGCCAATCATGGATGGTTTTCTATTATGATTTATGATGCTGATGACAGCAACATGCAGCCAAAATAAGTTTGAAGTGGTAAAAACATCAGGAAAACATGCTCAGAAAGATGAAAAAGATATTTCCAGATGGATTTAATCGCGAAAATATGCCGTTTAACTTTGTTGGATTGCTGCAGATGTAAAGTAATGTTGTAAGTTCATATTCTACAACACAGAATCTTTTTTGTGGTTTTCTCTCACTGTCGAAGTGTTGTTCGGTGATTTTGTGTTGGCTACAAGAACAAAATGAATGGTTTCTTCGTGAACATCCTGCTCGACGAGAGGTAAAATAAACATTTTACACCTTTTCCATGTTCTCTTGGTGGACTATATCTATAAAAGTGTTGTGTTTTGGGGTTTTATTGAAACTTTCAATAAGGTAAACGTCGCTGTTTGTCCACTATTTTTGCAAAATATTGTGAAAATTAACAGGGAAGATTGCTATATTTTATTTATAGTTATTGTGCATATGTATAGAATGTTAATAAATGTTTAAAAACGATGATGGGTCGGCATGATTTTCTTTTTGTGTGCACAAGATCGACCTCAAAATTCCCGTGTTTGGATACTCTTATCCAAACACGGGTATTGACCAATCAGAGCGTTTGTTGTGTACATGTTATTTTATAATACTCTTTCTAACACAGTACAGAGACACAGATGCCATTTTCTATTTGTTTTATAACTTAGAAAGTGTCTTACGACAGAGGCAATCTTATGCAAACTGAAAATGACGTCATTAATGTCTCTGTTTAACATTTTCAGCTTGAAGTGTTTATAGAGTGATTCAGTTCAAAATAAACTCTCTCACTTGAAAGAAAGATAGAAATTATAAAGATTGCCGTTTACAACTCATCTATATCTTACTTTGTTCTTGACATATTAATGTCCTCACTTTGACGTCACACTGCATAATGACTTACTGAAAAAACTTGTATATCTTTGGGTTTATCAAATTAAATCACTAGAAACGCAACTTCGTATGTTTAGTAGCATGCGACACACACACACTTTCATAATTTTGTTACATAATCCCAAGTAATACAGGCTTCTTCAATAAGTCATTATGCAGTATGACGTCATAGTGAGGACATTTACATATCAAACAAATCTTATTATATCACGATTGAAGTGAGATATGGAATAGTTGTAAACGTCAATCATTATAATTTCGATAGTTCTTTTTACAGTAAGAGAGTTTATTTCGAACTGAATTTTTCACTGCATAAACACTTTAATAAATCGTGAAACTAGATTTTAAAATAAAGACATGATTAACCAAATAAAATACACGCCAAAATCATCGCGAATAACAGTTGTATGTTACACCCACGTACCATTAAATTAACACCTTCAGTCTTGAACATGGATGGCATAGACGGCTTGTCTAGGTTTTCCACAAGAAAGGAGCGAGTAATGCCCGGAGTTTCGTAAATAACACACTGATACAAGAAAAAAGAGAACGTATAATGTGAAAATGTTTGCCAGGGATTTCGCGAATAACATACTAACACAGCCAGAAAAGAGAGAACACGTGAAGTGTTACTTTTATTTAAGTGTTAATTTAAGTTGATCCCTTAGTCAGAGCTTATCTTATCAATCCTTGATATGAATGATCAATTGTGTCTTTAAATTGAAAGACATGCATTAGAAAGTAATTATTTCTGTACTTTAAGACTCGCGAATGAAAGACCAAGGAACGAGGTTCAGGTTTCTAGTGGACGTTTATGGATTGTGAATGAATAGAAAAGCCTCTGCAGAGTTTTCTGAAAGACTCTCAGCAAATTTTCGGAGTATTACCACGTCAAGATGCCGGTTGGCATAAACGAAGCATGTCCAAACACTTCATTATCGTATGCAACATCCACATAAACACACAATAGATGACTATTTAAGAAGAGAGTTTGGGCACCAACCTGCGAGGCTAACTTTTCCACAACTGTTATGAGCATAACTTTGCTGCCTGTGACTGGGAACTGGACAAAAAATCACAAACATTTTGAGGAAAATACGACAGGTGTTTCGAGCGTCAGAGAGGAATTTTAGTTTATGAAAACAAACAAAACAAAACAACTTCACGCACCTTTAATTTTACCTCGCACCATTCTTGGTCATGCTCGTCGAAGCAATATGATGCGACGTTAGCATTACTCAACAGCACATCCTAAATCATTATCAAACCAAACTATCAATGTCAAAGGAAGAACTATTAAATGGCCTTAAAGTTTGTGATTGTAAGAAGGGTGGCCCTTGGTAGCAAGCAAAAGGTTCCTCGGGGATTCTTCAAAAAATCAATAATGACGCCTAGCTATAGTTAACTTGACTATCTGGCCATCGAAAACGAGAGCAAGCTGTTTCAATGTTAAACTAAGACAATGGTTCTGAAAAAACAATGAGAATCGTCTATATGCAGTTCAATCACAAAACGCATTATATGTGAAATGGATTCGATAGGCTGTGTCTCATGGAAAACTCGGGCTTATTGTCTAATCGTTGAATATATCACGTCGAGCTACCATTACCTCCATTCGTTTATTATGAGCTGGGTTTATCCCAGAAGGTTCTGGTGCTTCTACTCTGGTAGTATCTTCATCAAGAGTGTTCTTTTCATCTAAAACAAAAGCACATCAATCTGGCGGGATAGTTTCTACGTATTAAAAATAAAAGTAAAACATAACATAAACATGTTAGTTTATAATCATTACAAACGTCAGCATCATCTAAATCATACATTATTGTCATACAAGGTTGAAGGGATGAGTATTGGCAAAGTACGAACATAACGCTCTATAACTGTATTGGACTGTGCAGATTTAACAATAAAGTAAATGCACGGTTTATATATAAAAACATTTTTATTGTTCTACTCTCGTTACAACGGACACCTTGGACGTATTTTTCTCTCGACAAATGAAAACCAAGTTTTTTTAATTTTTATATATTTATATCTTGCCATATATTTGTCAGTGGAAGTACTTTGTAGATTCCGTTCGTCATCATTTCTGTCGACAAAAATGACAAACAGAAAAATCTAAAGTAAGCGAGAATGCTGTGAGCGAAAGATCACATCAAAAAAGCACGCTAGAGAGACACTTCATCACAGAATAAAACTTCGTGTAAGTTTTGTTACTGCACCTTTATAGCGAAGGAAAGAAAAGACATTTGACACTGATTCATGTTCCCGTTGTATTTTTGGTTTTGTAATAAAAAAATATTCGAGTACAAATTTTTGACTTGTATTTTGACTTGTACTGTGTACTTATGTACACAGTAAAACTAAATCGGGATATTTAGTCAACTAAATCGGGATATTTTTATCGCATCCCGCTATTGTGGACTCTCGCTATTACGGACACCAAATGGCGGTCCCCAGCGTGTCCGCTATATCGAAAGTTGACTGTATATTGTCACTACGAACTATATACCTTTTTCGTCTGCAGGCAATTCAGGTTCGTCTTCCGATTCGCCTAAAGAACGCAAAAATTTAGAATCGTTTAACTTTAAGCCTTACTGAGAAACTCAAAAGATGATGAGAAACTCAAAAGATGATGAGAAACTCAAAAGAGGATGAGAGTCTAAAAACACATATAAAAGTATTGTGCTGCGTAGACAGTGTAGAAATACAAATCGAACACTCTAAAAGCTTTGTACTGCCGAAATAGTTTGCAGCAGGTCCAACGTTTCGAGCGAAAGCGAAACATGGGTCCCTGACAAAGAACCTTCGCTCAAAATGTTCCACCTCCTGCAAACTATTTCGGCAAGTATTCGATTTTTAAACAAGAGTTTAAACAAAAGTTGTTTCCAATCTCCATGCTCCCGCAAGGCATGTACTGTAGTTTATGAACTCTCGTCGACTATAAAGTGTGGGAAACGCTACCGTATCGCTGAGATACTAGAACACACTCTAACATGTACCAGCGACAGAGCACCAAGTATTCGATCAAATTATATTTAGCGGGTATGCGGGTCTTTCTGGATCTTATGTAGTAGCGTCCATGCCTTTATGCATAGCTGACCCCTACAGTCGGCAGCAGGGCTGTAGGCCATGGATGGGCAGAGGGTAATCTACCAACGACTAGACATGCAGACAGAGTCGGCGAAAGGTAATCAAACAACGGCGACTTACTGCGAAACTGCTTATAGGATTTGCGACCACTTGCAGTTTTGATTTTCGCAATTGAAAGACATATTAGATGAGAAACTTACAGACCAAATACCGCGTCCGTTGGTGTTAAGCCAGGCTGGTGATGAAAAATTAGACACTGGTAGTGGTACAAGGATAACAAATCTGATGAAATGTAAAGAAACATTAAAGATTGCTACCATGAATGTACGAACTCTACGTGCTGAAGAAAAACAGGGAGACATAGTAGCGCTAGCAACGGAATACAACATCGACATCATCTGCGTTCAAGAACATCGATTATGCCACGAAGACACCATCAAGTACAATGACTTAGGTAATGGATGGACATTTGTAACGAGCTCTGCAGATAAGAATTCAGTCAATGCATCAGGTGAGTAGTATAGCAAGTGGGGCTGCGAGCCCAATCGACCTCAACCGTGAATATAAATACCAAAACATCACCAAATTTGGCCAAGTCACGACTCGACAAATTTGGTGATGTTTTGGTATTTATATTCACGGTTGACGTCGAATAAGCCCACAGCCCCACTTGCTATACTACTACAGCAATCGTTAGTCAATCTAAACACCCCTCCCACGTTTTCTACTAAATTGATGCCAAACACACGCGAGACTCACGAGACAACACCAAATCACTATTTTAACGAAATACGACACGTTTCGTCAAAATTTAGAGAAAGTTTTGTGTCGTCATTTTCGCATTTGTGTTTGACAAACTATGACTGACGCGCTCTACCATTGTTTCAATTCACGCGCGAAAAAAAGCCACTAGATTGTGATTCTAGTGACGATGTTTAATAAATTTCAACGAGAGAGCCACTAGATTGTGAGTCTACCTGCTATACGAATCAAGGTCACCTGTCGATGTTGCTAACAACAACATTCCTGTGCGCCCGGCAACCACAGCTTTTTGAAAAAGTTTTTGAAAAATATATTTTGAAATATTTTTTCAAAAAGTTGTAGTTGCCAGGCGCGCAGGAATGTTGTTGTTAGCAACACACCGCATGGTAACCTACGTCATGTGCTCGAGGACAACGACATAGTCAACATTGTGTCGTGAGAGACTTGCTATTTAAAGAGAAGAGTGACGGAGAATAAGAACGTTGTGTGAATGGGCTCGCGTGATTGTTATGAAACCACAAGTGGTCACCTGCTAGCGTAGCGAGTTAACCCGTTTATTCACTATTTTCAGTGTTTGTCGTCTCACTTTTAAAATGGTGATCGTACACATATTTCGACGTTGTGATTCCTCCCGACAACAAGCCCAAGAAAGGCACGTACGGCGTCACAATCGCGACAATGCTCTCAACGTCTTTTTTTAACTCGTCGTTTAGTTCGTCAGGATTTTCAATAGCGTTCAACCCGTTTAGTAAGCTAGCGAATTTGTTGATTAACAAGTCGGTGAGAAAAGCGTTTGCAATCTCGCACGCGTGGAGAGAGTGACCTTATGGGAATCACGTCGCAGTGTTTAAGGTATGTCTCTCACTACAATGTTTTTGTGACCATACGCGTAGGAGTCAATACCATTTTCTAAAAGGTATCGTTTATCATCAAAACAGGATAGCGACACTTTATTAATTTCGTAACTACCTAGCTGATGCTTGACACTTCTAATGGTCTTCATTGTGTGTCGCAATTGTTTCTGCTCAAGTAACACACTTTTATAATCTTCGTGCTTGATCACTTTTTTAATTATATTCTTTCTAATACCTTTAGCGGTTTTCCCACCACCCCCATCCTCTTTCAAATAGCTATACATTTTACTGCGCAACCCGACGAACTCAATAATTGGTGTTCCAGCGCACTCGTCCTTCATCTTGCCAATGACTTTCTTGTTCTCTTTGAAAGCGAATGGGTTGTCTGCAGGGTAATCGCTATTGTCAAACTTTTCGCGCTCCTCCATGAAGTCAGAGTAGACGTCGTCAGTTTTGATTGTGTACAACAGACTGTCAGTGTCGGTGAAGTGTAGTCTGCAGGTATCGCTAGAGTACTTTTTCATGATATAGTTGTAGTGGAAGTCATACATCAACGTTTTGCTCAAGTCTAGTATGCACATACCCACGTATGCAGGTCTATTTAATGTCAGCGTCTCTTTGACTTTGTGGACAGCGACTAAATTCTCGCTAAATATCTTGCAAGACACAAACGTAGGCTTTGAGATAAGCTTTTCTAACTTTTTCTCGGTGGTCACTAATCTTACATCCACACGCTTCCTCAAGTTCTCCATCGTTTTTCCGAACACACTGTTGTTCATCAACTTGAAGAAATCCTTCTCAAAAGCGTTCTTAGCCGCGGTTCTCTTGACTGTGTTAAAGTCGATGTACTTGCCCAACCACTTGGACTGGTCGAACTGTAGGGCCCTATGCACCTTTTTGATTTTCAATCCAAGATCCACATACAACTGCAGATTTCCATAGTGACACACGTACTTTTTTTTGTCCATCAAATTAGTCACCAGCTTCTTCACACCACCAACACTCACATTAAATTTATTTTTAATTTTCGTGCAGTACTTCGACAACATGTCAACGGTTATCTCCATCTTCTCAGGAGCCAGCGGGTAATCGTTGTGTAGGTTATGTAAATGAGCTGGATACTCCAAGTCGACTTCAAGCAGTAAGCCCTTTTTACTATCGTTGTGATAGTCGCATAGATTAACTTTTTCTATTTCTATCTCAGTCAACCACTTGAAGCCGCCCGTAGGTAGACTTCGACTCATCGCCCATCCATACAAATTGTTGGCGTCAAGGTACATCAAATACTTCGACTCTTGCTCTTTGTCATACCCTTCCATGTATTTATTATTCGCCACACCATGTCTGTTGCATATGTAGCTCACACCACCACGCATACCTAATTCTACGAACTGGAACATGTCGATGTCGGACAATAACTCAAGCTCCACTCCAGTCATCTTTAACATGGCATCCCAAGCCAATCCAGGCGACGTGAAATAGTGACACGGGTCTAATTTATACTCGCGATGGCATGTCTTTCTAAAGTTCTCAAAAACGTCGGCAAGCAAGAGCACATCGCTTTTCAAATACAGGTCGTGATACTCACCCATACTTTCAACGTCGAAGTAGTCCCACACGTCGATGGCGCGCTCGTGCATTTCTTCCGTGATGTGCTCATCATTCAGAATGCTGTAGAAATCTTTTTTGGAGGGTAGCTCACGCTCATCGAATTTATTAAAGGAGTCCATGTAATCATAGGGATAGACCCCCTTTCTTGTCATAAGTGCCAACCCCTCGTCGCGAAACACTTCTGACGTGTATTTGAAAGCGTTCCTTGGTAGGTTCCTCACCAAGTTGTCTAGACCACTACCCATGAACTGAAAGCTGTCCAAGAACACCAAGTTTTTCCCAAGCATGAACGCCATGTACTTCTCCATGTTGTTCGGTATCACATTTATGTCTTGACCAAACTTACCAATCTCCTGCATAATGAAATGGCTATCGTAGCCGCGTAAGTTATGAAAGATCACAGGGATTTTGTCAGTCAACTTAAAGTTCACGTTACACTGACGATGTGCGGACCCTCTGTACTCACCTGACACGTGACAGTGGTCTCTCACTCTAACGTCAGCGCTAGTGTACTCAACACTGCAAATATGGCAACTTTTAGCCTCGTCAAAGTTCCTCTTATCGGCATCAGTCAGTATCATTTCTTTGTTAAAGTGACTCTCAGATGTCTCTTTACAATATTCGACAATTTCTAACATCTCCCCAATGAACTTGTTGACTGCATTTTCACCGCGATACACTTTCACTGGCTTACTGTACTCGTTGTCATAACAACAAACCAGTTTATACCCATAACCACAGTCGACGTGCCTCTGGTAAGCATTTGTGTAGCTACTCTCGCTTGATGGTGTTGCTGTGCGCACCTTCTGTGTGATAGCCTCAAAGTCTGCATACACCACAAATGGTACGTTTAGCTGTCTACTAAAATTCTCATATTTCACTTTCGCACCTTTTTGTGGCATTTTAATAGCTTGCTTCCCATTGATGACCAAACACACTTCAATATGACTTTCAAGCACGTCCGCGCGGGTGAAACACTGCAAACAATACCTGCAAAAATGCTTTCTCGCCTTGTGCTCTGTCTGACGGTACATGAATTTGTTAAAATCGCGAATGTACACATAATGCTTGTTGCCCACGTCGTTAGTTATCAACAATAGGTCCATATGGTCAGGGTGCGTCTCTTTAGAAACGTACACAGGGAATGGCTGCAAATTTTCATACCCAAAAACATTTATGCTAATATCGTTCGCCTTTTCGATCTTGTTGTAGTCTTTGAGTGTGACTGGGAAGTCAACTCCGTCATAATTCAGCTCACCGACATGCTTAGCGTACTTCGACGTTCTATCGGAGTGTTTTCCAACAGGAAACTTATGCGCTAGGTGACACCATCTAAAACACTCATTGTCATCATCGTTATTTACGTTTATCAGACCCTTCATACTGTTGCGCAGCTCCTTTGGCAACACAATGTAGCTACTCCCGTGCAAAGGTCTGTAAATAGCGACATTAACGTAGTGTGCATCTATTTTGTCGATAGTCCATCCAGACCCCTCAGATAGCCACCCAGCTATCCGCGTCAAAATCTGCTCCGACCCACGATTGGCGACACCCTCGATGTCATGCTCGTTAATGACGACGAACGTTTCGCTGTTAAAGTAGGCAGTTTTGTACGTGGTCTTATCGAGTTCTAAAACTTTCTCAAAAGTGACCTTGACTGTCTCCACCACTTTCATTCCGTTGGTCTCACCTAATTCACGTCTCAAAAGGTTAGTGACAGCGCTTCTACTACCATTTACCTGATTGATGTCTCTGTCGTCAATTACTTCGACTCCATAGGACCTTGTGAACCCTCTCAGTGCTCGATCCAACAGATGTGTTGACGGTGTGAGGTCTTCGACTACAGGTTGTGTTTCTTGGTCTCCAAAAAAGCCGTGAACGTTGGTCGCTTCATCTGTTAGTGAATTGACAACGGCTGCACTCGTCTTATGCGTCCGTCTTTTTGTCAGTGGGTTTTTCACAGTCCGGCTCATTGGCTTCTATATACTACACTTGTTTTTTTCCTAAACCACTCGTTGTAATAACGATCGTCACTTTCGCACCATCCCAACTTTGGGTACACCACCCCAAACAAATTATCGTCAAACTTCTCTTTCACCTTCCCGTCTTTGAGGTCTGACACCTTCTTGAGTGTCTCTAATTGTCTTCTATGACACAACCTAATAATGTAGTATCCATATCTGCTGACATTTCTACCCTTTACCAAATTGCATGAGTACAACGCATTGACAACTTTCAGGAAGTCCTCTTTTATCAACTCAAGGTGCTCACCCTTCACAACATTCCGTAGTCTCCTCCCCATCCACCAAGACCGCTTGTGAACGCTTTTTAGTCGCGTGAGTCTCATGTCGCTGTAACTCTGAGTGTAACCCCATTCGATGTCGCCACACTTTGGACATGCGTACCCACCACAGTCAGTGACATGTTTCACAACGTCACAATCCGAGCAGTGGTGAATTCTGAAGGTGTCTCCACACTCAGTTTGCGTCTCACTCGCGATTTCGTCAATTGTGTAGCCGTAGCTCATCTGCCTCATAAGTTTGTCCATCGCTCTTATACTACTCCAACATTTTTCACCGAACTAGTACCCACACTACTATTCCACTACCCAAACCTAGCGCGCTAACAAACAATAATTGGTATTCCTTCATTTCCGCACTCGGTTGGTAGTAATCCGCAATCTTCGGGAGGTCAGTGAACACTCGGCCGCCGTACTGTATGGTCATCACGCTTCTAAGTTCTTCCAACGCATGGTTTGTGTCATTGATGTCAGCGTTAGCATCTGAGAGCTGTTGTCGCAAGCGCTGAATCTGATCTTTTTTAGCGACTTCATTCTCATACCACACTTCTTTCGCACTGGCTAGCTGTTCCAACGCGTGGTTGTGTCTTTTCATCTCAGCTTCATAGCCTGTGTGATTAAACTTCGAAAACATAAAGCCAGCGCCTGCAAAAGCCACTGCATTAAATATCCCTCCAGCCACAACACTCACCATTAACTTACGTTGATTTGAATGGATCTGTCGGTATCCACTTTTTTGATTGCACCCATTTTACTAACAGCGTTCCCGCACCAACAGCCGCAGCAAGTTTCACTGTACCTTTCACAGTCTCTGGTGTTCCCAATGGTTCTCCCAAAGCCTTTTTAGAAATCATACTCACTGCCACAGCACCAGTCGTAACAAGTAGCGCATCGTACAATTCGTTCATAAGTTCTTTTCGATCGATCGCGGACATATATACATTGTCGTGTGTTTTGTTCAAGAATCAAACGTGTCTAGCGCTGGACGACAAGTTCTACGATTTTCTGACGCGCTAACCACAGTGCTCGCAGGCTCCAGTTGTGTCTCTTTTTCATTGCTAATTGTGTACCATAGTGAAGCACCAGCGATGATTACACCAAGTGTTCCGACAACATATCCATAACCCCACTCACCACCCTGTTCTTCGTTGACTATCATTTCACGCATTTTTTTTTCTTTCGCGGCTTTCGATATCTCAGCCAACTTTTTACCAGCAGCGACGCGCTTTGGGTCCTTCACCTTAACACTTTTCACATCAGCCGTGATCTTAGCCTCAACAGCCGTCTGTGAGTCCTCAACCATCTAATACACTATCACGTGTTATCTTACTCACAGTTGACCTCACAGTTGTCTCACAGTTGACCTCACAGGTATCTCACAGTTCCAGACCAAACGCACTAAAAAGTTAGGATTTTTTCTGGGAGTATAACATGACTCAAGACCGAGAAGTTATTGACCGCTTGCTGAGAACGGCCTTTGTCAGTGTGTCTACCCCACGAGTCGACAATGGACCCAACGTCTTAAACGAGTACTTTTCAATATACGATCTGCTCGACCTCAGACGTGAAGAGGTGTTAATAAAACAGCCTATCCCCCAGGTCGACTGTGCGAGGTATCTTCACGACACTTGGATCGATCTTCGAGAAGATAGAGCCAAGGAGATTGCTGATAGATTAGCTAGCATAATCCCTGTGTGGTGTTACTCATCATTCAAGTACCTTATGTTAGCAAGTGATGTCTACTTGAACAACCCTAGTGGGTCCAACGGTACGTTACTCGGTAACTCCCTCCAAGTGTTCTTAGCGACCCTTATGTGGAAACCATGCCCAACCAAAGCCAAAGCGTGGCTAGATCTCGCCGCGAGCCGCGACGTTCACGTTTGCAAGGTTGGGTGCAAGGAAATACTAGGTGTGGACGATATCAGGGACCACGTACTCTCGCCCGCCCACAGACACTTTGCGAGAGACGAAAACGTGTACACCTGTCACCCATGCGGTGTGGTCACCAACGACCCACTGCATCGCTTGAGACACGAGAGCTCGAGGTCCCATCTTAAAAACTTGGAGCTTCAGCGGATATTTAACAACGAGCAACAGTTACCGCAACAGGAGAGAACATTTCTCTGGAGGTATAGTAATCATGAAGAAAATCGGTAAACTAGAGATCGTGATTGGTCCCATGTTTGCAGGAAAAACAACAGAGACTCTCCGCAGGTTAGTCACGTTGAGTAAATCAGGGCTCAAAGTCCTTTACATGAACAACACAGGTGACACTAGGCGAACTGACCACGCGTTCTCCACACATCGTCAGACCATTGTTGTTGGATCAGACAGTTTACCTGCGAAGTTAATCACCAACCTTCCGAGTTCTTCCGAGATAGTCGATTATGACGTCATCGGCATTGATGAAGGCCATTGGTACTCTGATCTACTCCCAATTATTCGCGAATACATTAAAGCTGGCATTCACGTCATTATTTGTGGTCTCATAACAACAGAGCATTTAAAAAGACTTGGTGAACTCGACACACTGTTCCCAATGGCAGACGACATCACATTTCTAAAAGCGTATTGCGCCGTTTGTCGTGACACTTACGGAACAACCGTTGAAGCACCATTCAATTGGAGATACAACCCAAGACCATCGTTCGTTGGTGGTGCTGAGCAATATCGCGCAGTGTGCAGACGTCATCATCCTTCCACACAAAATTAAGGGTGTTCTCGGATACCCCACTTTTTTAAATTTAGACATTGGTCACATGAAGCGTCCAATGTACAGTAGAAACATTTTTTCACACAGTGGTCAGAAGGTTTGTGAGATAAAGAGAGAAAGTTTCGCAGATATTTTTATCGAGTTAAAAAGCGTCTTTGAAAAATGCTAGAGCAGTTGTCGCTTCAAACGTCGTCTCAACAACGAGAACGAGTGCTAATTCGACTTATTACTCACTGTCTAAAAAGTCTCTTTACAATAACGTCTCTCATGGTTACTCAACGCTGATTTATTTTTAAATTTACGAAAACACTGAGAGCACTGAAACCCAACGTCAAAGAAATATTTTATCACTGTGGTAATAGCGTCGTCGTATGAGTCGCACAAGAGTGTTAGATAACCAGCGGATTTATATCTGAGCAATAGAGACTCCTGCTCTTTGGACGTCTTGCCTGTACCACCTGGATTCTTGAACTCAATCACGAGCCCGCTGTGCTGTCGGTTTGCATTGGCAATAATCAAGTCAGGCGTTCCACGTTGGTAACCTTTTTTCCACGAATTTATTCTTTTACTCGAAGTGTCTTGATTCTCACCACAAGCGGCTATCAAAATAGCTTCTGGATAATATTTCCTAAGAAAACCAACAACTTTCGTATGAAGATCGAACTCAGTGATCATTTTAAACTGATTGTGTTTGAGACCAACGTCAGCTAAACTTTTTTTAACGCTTGGTAAGACTTCTGAGTGCACCCACCTTCCGAAGTGTTTCGCGCGCTCCAATTTACTCGAGAACGTCAATGAGTAGACTCCAAGTTCGTTGATAAACGAGGCCTGCTCTATCTTCATTTTACAATCAGGTTCGACGTGGTCGTTAACTGCGTCTTTTGGTCGAGCGTAACCTAGAGCACTTGCGACTTCTCTTGCTTTGAACCATATTTCACCGTTGTGATTAGCCATCGTGATTTGGTGACCATCGAATAATTGCACCGAGTTGGTTGCCATTACTATAACCTCGCAAAAAAAACTACTCGACATAGGTGTCAGGTTTTTTATAGATCTGGTTTGTTGTGTACCAATGCAGCAGATGTGTTTTATTAGCCCTCAGTTTTCTACGTCGTCTGAAAAAGTTTCTAATGTTACGAGCCAGTTTTCTAAGCCAACCCATTACATAACTTAAGTCACGTCTCCTACCACTCCTACTTTGTCTAATTCTGGTAACGTGATAGGTTCGCCATAAGTCTTTTTAGACCTCATACCAATCTCAGCGTGAAGCTCGAGAGTTATGTCACCGCGGCCAAATGACCCACCAGCTTTGAACATGTGGTCAGTCGTTTTATTTATCTTATATATTTCATGGGGTCTTGAAATACACGCTCCCATTTACTTTACACCATATTCCTTCATCATTTCTCCACCCATGATTATGATGTCTCGGTTCGTCATGTAGCCACTCACAATTTTCACACCGTAGAACTCTATCAACGATGGGTATGCATAAGGTGCGAGTGGTATTCTTGGTCGATGTATTCCAAAAATTGTTCCATAGGGTGTGCCTATCTTTTTCATGTTTGCTATGAAGTCTGAGTCGGCTGACTTAACGTTGTTGACTCTGACGTGCGAGTTGTACATTTGCCAGTGTATCGATATCATATGCATTTTTGTGAGATCAACACCACTTGGAATAGTGCATACGCTCTCCATTGCTGGGATGCTACCACCATACGCGAGTCCGTTGGTCACACCAGTCTTGTACCCTATGAACTTGTCCCAACTACCATCGTCGTTTGATATAATTGTCTCCCAATTTGACCCAGCGGTGCGAGTAGGTAACCTCACCACAACAAAAATGGAAAGATCACACCATTGCATACTGGGACAATTAAAATGGAGACCTGACTCAAGTGGGATTGGTGTTAACACAGGGGATAGAAAACTTTGGCTTACACTGCTGATGCCGATAATAGGGCCATAAGCTGGGTTGTTTTGCACTAATTTGCTTGTTTCACCAATGGCTTTCACTTTGTTTGAACCATTGGTGTGAAATTCCACATTTTTCAAGGCGTGTGTGCTAACGTTGAAGTCGAGCACAATGTTGTAGGACTGACTCTTGAGGAAACCTGATAGCAATTGCTCTATAGTCCTTTTATTGGTAGCGTCTGAGTCGTCGACTGGGTCTGCTACGTTTTTTATCGCTGAGCCTTGCATGTCTATTAGTCCAGACATCCTTCCACCGGTCGCGCTTAATTTAGGATCTTCGTCCAGATGCCTTTTCGTTCTCTTTAGTATTTTATCGTGAGGGTCGTCAGACTCATACCCATAGTTTAGACTCATTACTACTTCAAGGTGTATTTGGTTAGCAGATAGCCAGATACCGCTGAGAACCCTAACACTATCGCCAGCGTTGTCGTGTCTGACTCGCTTGTGGTGGTGGCCACTGTTTTTCTCACAGGAAGTGGTGTCACGTTTTCTTGGTAAACTTTTTTAGCCACCACGTTTTCTTGGTGAACTTTTTTAGCCGCAAGACTCGCTGGCGTTACTAAGTTAGTCACCACATTTTCTTGGTGGACTTTTTTAGCCACAGTCGTCGGTGTTGTTGCATTCAAGCGAGTGTTCACTCCAAATCTCATGGACTCTGTGGCAATCTTTAATAAGTTGTTGTACCCAGCGATTTTATTCTTGAGTATCACCACGTTGCTTGGCATTAACCACGTACTTGGCGACACTGCAAGATTTTGGACAACGTTGGTGTCTCTAATCGATTTATTCATGTTGAGAATCCATGTCGATACGTCGTACTGTATAACACTGTCAGAAAACAACTTGCGGAATTCTTGTTGGGTCTCTAGACTTCCTGCAGAACCACCAACGACTGACACACGTGTTCTCGCTTGCGCACCAAGTGTGGAGTACACAAAGGCTTCTATGCTTTGATTTAGATATTGCAACCCAATGTTGGTAAAGCCGTCTGAGAGTCGTGCGACGTATCGTCTGTAATCGTTATGGATGTCGTTGAGTGTGAAGACTCTGGATTCGCCTAAAGTACCATCGCTCAGGACTTTATTCTGGTAGTAGTGCCTTCTGGGAATCTTGGAAATCTTACCATACAATTCGGAAGCGTTGAACTCTCTACTTATTGATCTCATGGTCTCACCACCTTCCATTCTTCTGAGAAGTCTTCTAATGGTGAAGTACAAATGAAATCTCATCACACTTGTGACCACGGGGTGAACTTCTTGCGACACTGATAAATGTTGCAGTGACACCCCACAACAGAAACTCGCACAATACGTTGCAAACACAACACGGTAGTAAGATTCGCTGTCGTCCCACTCTGATTTTGTCTTTGACGTAGTGACTCGCAAGGTTGGTAGCTTTGACATGAAGTAGCTATTTTGGTTAACAAAAACTTTGTAGTTATTCACTGGGTAATTCAACACGTTTTCTGTTGGATAACCATCCCAAAGTCCCCAGTGGTTCTTATGACCTTTTGGTAGTGGTTGGATAGTTCCACCGCCTTGCCATATTATTGGGAACTTACTATTGTGTAACCACTTCCACATGCTTTTATCATTTTTGAAGGTTGTGCTGGTTATGTCCGTGCTGAGGATGTCGTTGTTTCTGAAATATATGTCGACACTCATGATCTTACCATCTTGCAAAATATTTGGATTGAACTCAAATTTGCTTAAAGTAGCGTGGGGGTACTTTTTGATGAGGTCTGCCTTTGCATCGTGTGTAGCCTTTGATGTGTTAGCCATCGCACGTTTGTAGTACTTTCCATAGTACTCACGAAGGGCTTTCTGCATATATAATATACCGTATGTTATACATAATGCGAAAGTTGACGGTATTCATTGAAGGTGTAGAAAAAGTTGTGTCCTTTGACAACGCGATGATGGTCATACACGATAACCCATACATTATGGTCAAGACAGCCACTGTGTTTTGGGACTACCATAACACAACAAATGACGACAGCATTCAGGTCTTCACGCTGGATAGCTCTAGGGTTGGCTCTTTTAAGAAGATTAAAGTGGGTGAAGGGTACTATAGCTTCGACGCGCTGGTCAAAGTTTTAAAACATGAGTCTAGTGAGCTTAAGGTGGATCTTGAGATAGAGAAACTAGTGCCCACAGGCAAGTGTAGGGTTAAGGTTAGTAGCTCAGCTATGTTAGACACCATTGGGCCTCTACTTGGTTTCGCGAAGGGTGAGGTGATTCAGAATGACTCACAGTGGCACACTAGCCCGAACGAGGTCGACATGTACAGAGGTCTGAAGTACATAGAAGTTTCGTGTGATGTTGTTGAAACCGAGAGCAACGTGGGTATTGATGGGAAGCGTAGCAATGTGATCACAACGTTGCCAATACCCACCGAACAGTCTTTGAAAGGGTCAGTGCAACGTCATGTGGACATTGAGTCAAAGGTGAGTATTAAAAAAGGTGTTTACTCAAGTATGACATTTCGCGTCAAACCAAATAACAGTGGTCTCAAAATTGGCGCGGTGCTATTGGAACTGTATATTGTGTGAATTATATGGAGCTTGGTGTGGAAACAGAGCAGGGGTTGAGAGACATCTATTACAATCCTAAGACAGGGTACAGTGGTGTAGAGAGGTTGTATCAAAGTGCATTGGGAGACGGATTGAAAGTAACTAGAAAAACAGTGAAAGAATGGTTGACAGCGCAGGACACCTACACTAGGTACAAACCTATTGTGAGAAGACATAAATTCCGCGCGACTTTTGTTGGATTTCTTGGTGAAGAGCTCCAAATGGACTTAGTGGACATGAGTAAGTACTCAAAACAGAATGGTGGATATTATTGGATACTAACAGGCATTGAAATATTGAGTAGATACGCTTTTGGCATTGCAGTTTATAGAAAAGACACTAAGAACATGACTAAGGCTGTTGGAGAGCTATTGAGTGACTTTAAAGATCGGTTTGGGGTCACACCTAAGTTAGCACAATTTGATGATGGACTCGAGTTCTACAACGTTGGCGTGAAAAGTTTGCTGAAAGAACATGGTGTTGAATATTTCAGCACTAAGAGCGATAAAAAGGCCGCTGTTGTCGAGCGTTTTAATAGAAGTCTCAAGAGTGTTATGTGGAAGTACTTTTACACTCGTGGGACGTACAAATGGATTGATGCTTTGGACCAGTTTGTGGGCAACTACAATAGCAATGTGAATCGAAGTATTATGATGAAGCCGAAGGATGTTGATAAGTCAAACGAGGGTGAAGTGTGGACCACTTTGTTTGGTCACCAATTTGCAGACAACCCATTGCCAAAGTTTAGAGTTGGTCAATCAGTGAGAATTAGTAAATACAAGAGTGTGTTCACAAAGGGTTATGAAGCCAACTTCACTGAAGAGCTGTTTAAAGTGGTAAAGGTTATTCGTGGTGATCCGAATGTGTACGAAATTGAGGATCACACCGGTGAACAGATTATTGGTAAATTTTATGAGCAGGAATTATCGCTGGTCAATAGGAAACATGGCGACGATGTGTACAGAGTTGAAAAGGTGTTGAAAAGAAAGAAAGTCAGAGGGAAGAGGATGGCGCTGGTCAAATGGTTGGGTTATGAGAGCAAACATAATTCGTGGATACCAGAAAGCGATATTCAAAATGTGAGCTAATGTAATATGGCTGAAGGCGGCTTCGACGACCTCGAGATGGGGGGCTCTAATGAATACAAAGATCTCACTGACGATGAACTAGAGTATAGTTACGAAAAAGCCATTCAAGAGCGCAAGCTAATTGGGGGTGATCCAAACGCCTCAATGTTTAGGAGAACTAGACTAATTAAAGTGATGGGTGGACTAAAAGTCGAACGTAATAGAAGACTTCGTCAACATATGTGGAGGTTTTTTAGTGATCCCACAACGTGGATTAATGACAACGTAAAAGATCGTGAAGACGTCGCGGGGAGTGCGCCATTGTTAGACACCACACCCACAGAGCACGAGTCGATACCTGGACTAACACCAAATGAGAACCGCGAATTGAATGGCGCGCTCAACCCAAGTGTGGCGCCTGAATCAAGAACAGGTGACACTGGCGCACTACAAATAGAAGCGGATCACTATCAAGAAGCGATAGACGAAACGAATGAAAGAATAGCAGAGCTCGCAGTAAAAGACCTCACGGTTGAGGAGCACGAAGAGTTTATCAGTCTAGCTGAAAGAACGATTGGACTTGAAGAGGCTAGAGACACAACTATCGAACAGCGACAAGTGGAGGAAGTTAGAGAGCAACAGGAAGTCGATATTGACAGATTGCAGAAGTTCAAGAAGTGGGCTAGAGAAAATATGGTTGGGTTGAGTGCTTTAGCGATTGCAATAGCTGCGATTATAACAACTATTATTATCGCTGGTAGGTCCAATGTTATGAGAGGCGCTATGGTCACGAGGTCGTTTGCACAGGCTGTTAAAAACGCGATAACGAAGATGGGTCCATGGGCTGTTGGATTGGCGAACTTAGTTTATGACGCGCTGGTGACAGGCGCAAAGGGCCTCGCTTGGTTAGCTCAAAATCTGTGGGTGTTCGCGGTGACATTCGCGTGGCTTGCGTACAATTATTTAAACTAAAAGCAAACGTAACTTACGAGTGTCAGAAAGCGACATTCAAAATGCAGGCTAATGTAATATGGCTGAAGGTGGGGAAGGTTACGACGACCTTGAGATGGAGGACTTCGATAAGTACAAAGACATGAGTGTTGAGCAACTAGAAGGAGAGCTCACCAAGACTGATGAGTGGATCAGCAAGACAACCCTCGAGCACAACACGAGTGAGATGTCGAGAGACGTTCGTGTTAATTATGACAACTATCTCGACGACGCAAAAAAGATAAGAAGTGAGCTAGCTAGAAGGCGAGGTTGGAAAAAAGAGACGTCATTTATCGACACTGACGATGGTAGAACGGTGACAATAAGGGGGGGCACCAACACAGAAGTCCCAACGTTTGGTGTCGACGATTTACCATCGAATCCTGAGAACCAAATTTTGATAAGCTTAGAAAAGTTCATTAGTAACGAAACTGGGGTGCGGTTCAAGCTTGACATTCGTGACTCCGACGTGTCAGCGCTGCGACTCAGAACATCAATAAGCAAGAATAACAATATGTTATTCAAACCTAAGCTTGTTAGTAACGAACTCGGTAAAGAGCAAATAGTTCTCAAACGTGGGGAGGGTGGTGTTCTGCAGTACAACGAAGCTAAGGTTGCGCAACGTGCAGTTGACCAATTTAAAGACTTTTTGTATAGAATCGAAGTCAGCTCGAGAGACCGTGAGGAAACTGCGAGGAGTCAACCATTGTTGAACACCACACACACGGAACACGTCGACAAACCCAGACTAACGCCAAACGAGAACCGTGATCTGAGTGGCGCGCTCAATCCAAGTGAGAATGTGTTGCGTGAGTCAAGAGTAGGTGACACTGGTGCGCTGCAAATACAAGCAGACCATCTTCAAGAAGTGATAGACAAAGCGAGCGAAAGAATGGCAGAGCTCGAGGGTGGAGAGTATACTGATCCACACGAAAGAGTGGTTGGGCTTAGACAAACTAGAGGTAGACAGCGTGCGTTTGATGAGCTTATTGGTTTGCGTGAAAGAGTGAGTGAACTTAGACAAGCCAAAGAAGAAGTCTTAGAGCAACGACGAATAGAAGAGGTT
The DNA here is from genome assembly GCA_035772405.1 of Chrysogorgia sp. JL179-B06. Classification (NCBI taxonomy): domain Eukaryota; kingdom Metazoa; phylum Cnidaria; class Anthozoa; order Scleralcyonacea; family Chrysogorgiidae; genus Chrysogorgia; species Chrysogorgia sp. JL179-B06. Next base: position 2,594,143 of record JAYKKM010000492.1, read on the forward strand.
AGAGAGCAACAAGAAGTCGACGTTGACAGATTGCAGAAATTCAAGAAGTGGGCCAAAGAAAATATAGTCGGGTTGAGCGCTGTAGCAATTTCAGTGGCTGGGATTATAACAACTATTATTATCGCTGGGAGATCTGCTGTTATGAAAGGCGCTATGGCCACGAGGTCATTCGCACAGGCTGTTAAGAACGCGATAACGAAGATGGGTCCATGGGCTGTCGGGTTGGCTAATTTAGTTTATAATGCGTTGACGTTGGGTGCGAAGGGTCTCGCATGGTTGGCTCAAAATCTGTGGGTACTTGCGGTGGTACTTGCGTGGTTTGCTTATGATTATTACAAGCTAAAACGGTAGCGATAAAACATATGTAAAGTATATGAACGTCACGTCAGCAGAGTTGAGCCCTGGTTTTAGACGAGCGACCATGGGTGGCATAAAAGGGGTGAGAACGCAGCACGTGATCACGTTGAACCCTAATAAAGTTAGTCCTGGTGAGGAACTTTACGTTGACATACCGAAGCTTAAGGTTAGCAGCTGTTTGGTGCCTGGATCGTTGGGTCTAGTGTTCGACTTTAAGAACGCGAACGCCAAAAGCTGGTTCTTGAACAATGTCAGCAAGTTGTTGGTTGAGAAACTTGTTGTGAGACTAGCTGGGGAGACTGTGTACGACAACAATGGGGAAAATTACACTGGTGTTTATCGCGACCTTTGGGAGAGTGTCACTGCGCGAGACCAAATGATTGACTATGGTATTGGTGGTGAGAACTTGAGAAAGCTAGTTTCTAAGGATGACAGTGGTGCGACGAGTGGGAACGTTGCTAAAGTTAGTGACGCGTTAATGTTTGGTGTGATTGGGACGAAGCAGCGGATTAAGCTTGGTAAAATCATGAATGACCACGGGTTGTACGCTCCTTTTAGCATGAACAACAACTTGCAGTATGTCATCACACTTCCGAAGGCCACAGACATCATGGTGGCGCAATCTGGTAGCGCTGTGGGTGGGTACACTCTGGAGAACCTCGAGCTTGAGTATGAGACGATTGATAACCAGGAGCTCGCTGACGAAATAGCGTCGGGCTATGCGAGTGGTCGTAGTTTGTCATATGAGCACATCACGTTGATGAAAACCACCGAATGGGACAAAGGCACGACCATTGTGAATGAAAACATTAATCTGCCAAGAAAAAGCATGAAGGCGATTGTGTTGCTATTCACGAATAAGGTGCGAACAGACAGCGAGGAGTTTCTTTACCCAAATATTGATAGTGTTAGAGTCACAATTGAAGGTGTGCCAAATAGTGTGTACTCACAAGGCATCCCAAAGTCGAAGTTCTATGCAGAAGCGAAACGATTGTTTGGGTTGGGTGAAGAACACGCTCAGTTCATGACCATACAGAAGTTCTACAAAGATGGCTTCGCGTTGGTCATCGACTTGAGGAGTGTTCAAGATAATCGCAATGTCGCCACTGGCAAGAACATTGTAAACACACAATCCGGTGTGCTTCTCGAGATCACTAAGAAAGCGACGACTGCAAATGTCATGTGCAGGGTGTTTGTGATGAGTGACGGGTTGGTCAACTTCATGAACAATGGGTTGCAGTCAATCCAGTATTAAATCAAACGTGAGTTAATGGAGACTCCGTTTAATATGCTAATCGTTGGTATGACAGCTTGTGGTAAGACGCATTATTTGCTGGAAACATTGGAATCTGAGTACTTTAGTAAATTTGACTACATTGTGTTGATTTGTCCAACTTTCGAGTGGAACAAAGCGTATCAAGATTGGAAATATGTGCGCGACCCTGACGTGTTAGCGATAGACTGCACACAGGACAATGTCGACGCTGTTCTCAAGTGTGTAACAAATGTTTTTAAAGGCACTAACACTCTGATCGTGTTGGATGACTGTGCAAGCTCTCAAGATGTCAAGAATAGGACTAGTCAGTTGGTCAACTTAGCTTTTAGTGCGCGACATTTTATGTTGAGCGTTATTGTCATCACACAACAACTGACGTCGATCGCAAAACCGTATAGAGAAAACATTAGTAAGCTCATTTGCTTCTACTGCCCGAGCAGGAGTGATATGAAGGTCGTTATTGACGATTACCTTGGACACATTAGCAAAGTGGAAGCGTCGGCGATTGTGACCGCACTAAAAAATAATAAGTACGCTAGACTCGAAATCTCACTGCGCTATCCGTACAGTCACGAAGTTGTTATTCCGCAATAAAATATGGGTATAAGTAATAGCGTGATGGTAAAACGCAAAAGTGAGGAAAATCCTACGATTGAGGAATTAGTTGAGGAGACTGATGACACCTCAACTGTGGAAGACAATATTGACGTTAGGAGATCTGAACTTATTAGACTGTCTGGTGACGGTGTGGTGAGTCAGTCCGAAGCGTACATTAAAAAAGCGTCCGCAAAAGTTATTGATAAGATATGGCACCAATACGAGTTGAAGAGAATGGAGATCGCAAACGCTTTTCTCACCGACTTGCTAATCAGCAAATTCGCCAGCTTACTAGATGGGTTGAACGCTATCGAGAACCCTGAGGAACTAAATGACGAGTTGCAAAAAGATCCGTTACTAAAGAAAGACGTTGAGAGCATTGTCGCGATTGTGACGCCGTACGTGCCTTTCTTGGGCTTGTTGTCGGGAGGAATCACAACGTCGAAATATGTGTACGATCACCATTTTAAAAGTGAGACGACAAACACTGAAAATAGTGAATAAACGGGTTAACTCGCTACGCTAGCAGGTGACCACTTGTGGTTTCATAACAATCACGCGAGCCCATTCACACAACGTTCTTATTCTCCGTCACTCTTCTCTTTAAATAGCAAGTCTCTCACGACACAATGTTGACTATGTCGTTGTCCTCGAGCACATGACGTAGGTTACCATGCGGTGTGTTGCTAACAACAACATTCCTGCGCGCCTGGCAACTACAACTTTTTGAAAAAATATTTCAAAATATATTTTTCAAAAACTTTTTCAAAAAGCTGTGGTTGCCGGGCGCACAGGAATGTTGTTGTTAGCAACATCGACAGGTGACCTTGATTCGTATAGCAGGTAGACTCACAATCTAGTGGCTCTCTCGTTGAAATTTATTAAACATCGTCACTAGAATCACAATCTAGTGGCTTTTTTTCGCGCGTGAATTGAAACAATGGTAGAGCGCGTCAGTCATAGTTTGTCAAACACAAATGCGAAAATGACGACACAAAACTTTCTCTAAATTTTGACGAAACGTGTCGTATTTCGTTAAAATAGTGATTTGGTGTTGTCTCGTGAGTCTCGCGTGTGTTTGGCATCAATTTAGTAGAAAACGTGGGAGGGGTGTTTAGATTGACTAACGATTGCTGTAGTAGTATAGCAAGTGGGGCTGTGGGCTTATTCGACGTCAACCGTGAATATAAATACCAAAACATCACCAAATTTGTCGAGTCGTGACTTGGCCAAATTTGGTGATGTTTTGGTATTTATATTCACGGTTGAGGTCGATTGGGCTCGCAGCCCCACTTGCTATACTACTCAGGTGGAGGAGTTGGAATTCTGCTACGTCCATTTGCATCTCAGACACTGAACAACATCGAATCCATAAATTCCAGGATCATGATAGCTACATTTAATGGGAACCCTAAGACAACAGTAGTGTCTTGTTACATTTCAACTAATACGTCTGATCCGGAACTAGCAGTCAGGTTCTATGAAGACCTAACAGAACTTATAAAGGACATATACTTTTGAGACCCAACCGAGACCAGTTCCGAAAAATGCAACTTCAAAGCCTTCCGGCTGGGAATTGACCCCGCGATCCTTGATCTCTAGACCAACGCTATAACCGACTGAGCTACAAAAGCCGTTGACGTGAGCTTAGGCACGAGTTCAGTATATATGGTAATGTGGTAACTTTTCCTTCTTCTACATTCATTTAAAGTGCATATGAAATGAAAATTAAGTTTGTCTTATCTAAATGAACTCCGAAAATGATGATGTCGTTCTTGAGATATTTCGACTTTTGTACATGTATGACGTCAAGAGGTTTCTACATTTTTAGAAAATCAAGTATATTTTGATATTATTCAACGAAATCACTTGAAACTTTGTACAGTACGACACTTAGTGAAGCCTAACATCATTACATCGAAATAGGGATGCCAAATTAATTTACTCTCTATACAAGAACCTGTTTAGCCTAAAATTTGAAACCGGTTCTTATTTTCTAAAATCTATATAAAAAGATGTGCATTTACACTTGGGTGAATAAGATACAGATCAACATTTTTGGAGACACAGGTGCCTTATTACTCCAATTTAATACAATGTAAATGCCAATGTTGAAAATCAAATAGAATTGTTATTGTTGTAATTACACATAAATACTGTAACTGTATATATATTGTTTATACAGTATCTCCATGGCTACACATCAGCATATGGAAGAGTCTATTTTTTTCATTATTGATAGAACAAGCATGTTCACTATTGTTACCATGTCGTTGCTCAGCTTTGTTAATAATATTACAATTTGTATTTTTAAAACATTAGTATTGGTGGGTGGACAACCAAAACTAAAGTTTATTAGTATAATATTAGTATTGGTGTGTGGACAATGCTGCAACAACCTTGTTGACAACATTATTGACGCGGGGTGCCGCACAACATTGTTCACATGCAGTTGGCAGCACAACCTTGCTCACGCCTATTTTCAACTTCGTTTTTATACGCGTGTATATCACTTTATTTTTTTTCATTGGTTTCACATATGAAACATTGTTGCTTGGTCCATATAGGTTACTGTTGTTCGAAAAAGTGTTTGGAAAAGTTATTGGTCGGTCCTTATAGAAACATACTTGCCCTCTATCTCACAAATGACCTACGGCCTCGGACAGTTTTCGAGACCTCGGTCAAATATTTTTCTGTACGGACCTCCCAACCGGTATAATTTTTTTATTGGTTATTTTTTCACATGCATGTGAAAATTCAGAGCAGAATTTTGGAAGTCTTACACGTTTTTTTTTGTTTTTTTTAAGTCTTATTAACTGAAAACCGCTCTTTGCAATATTTATCCCCTTTCCACTGGACGAATAATAAATTTAACATCAGGAAACGAAAAAGCAATGATTAATAATGTATAATTTGGTCCAAGACCACCTTAAATTTACTTTAGTGTACTTATTTAGCGAACAGTAGTTCTTTGATTTTCTGGAAAAAATCGCAATACAATTTTTGATCTCAGTAGCACTTTAAGCCTCCCTTCTAATACGCCCGACACGATAAAGGTTAAAAATGAAAATAATTCTCCTTTCATTCATTAAGCCACCACCCCCTCCCTCAACAATCTGACTGAAGAAAATATTATAGAGGGCATCAATGAATTTAAGAAAGACACTGATGAGGAGGATGATGGATTGCCAATTTATTGTTTACTGACACTTTTTAACACTTACATTTTCTCGTGCATGAAGAATTTAAAGCTAAACTTATTACACCTAAAACTCCCTAGTTTTTTTTATTGAAATACATTGTAAATTATTTATAACCGGTAACTACTTCAGAAAATCGGCTATGCCTATTTTTTAGATGGTTTTCGGTTTCAGTTTTGTCTTTCAAAAAATCTGTTGTTGAGGTACACCAATTGGCTGTCATGACGTCAAGTGAAAACGCTCTATTAAGCGCACTGCTAATAACCCGTCCGTCTTGCCAAACAAAAATGAATAAGCCCCCGGAGGGTTAATGGAAGAAATATGCTAACTAAAAATAAATTAAGACAGAGTCCTTACTTTGCTCACTTTCTACCAAGCCTTCGTTAATTTCTTCTTCATCCTGGTCTGGTGCCTCGTAGCTGGCATGCTGTAAAATACGTTGACAGAATAGACGAATGTTTCGGTTATCACTGAGTATAATTGAATAAAATACAAAGCGATTGAGAGTATAGTAAACATTTTTATTTCTACGTTTCGACTACTTTGCAGTCATCACTGAAAAGGATCAACAGTGATAGTAAACTACGGTGATAGATCTTTTGCAGTAGCCGCCTCTAAACCCTGGAACAACCTTCCTAATTTTTACCTAACATTGTTTTACTATTATTGCACATCTTTATTTCTACTCACAGTAAAACGCATCGCAATTATTATTATTTGTATTAGTTCATTCTCAGCTAGGAAAATTTGCTATTCGGATCAGCCGAAGATGATCCTGATCGCCACCATCACCTCTGTCATCACCTCTGTCATCACTTCTATCATCACTTCTATTATGACCTCTATCATGACCGTCCTGCTCCCCTTTTTATCTATGTTTCATACTGTAGTTCAGCCGATTTTCTATTTGTTCCTTATTTCCTTTTACAAAATAAGGACTCTAATCACTCTCCTCCGCAGAGGCTTCTTGCGCTTTTTTTAGAGTTCGGGCAAATAGTTTGGGCAGCACGGGCTGGGAGGGCGCGCGCGCGGGGGGAGACGGGAAGACGGAAATTGGAGAAGCCTCTGCCATATAATGTTTCCAAAATGGTGTCGAATTTCCGAGAGAGACTGGTCATAATATATGGCTTATGGATGCAAATCAAGTCAAATATAGTCGCGTCATTTTATAGAATTATACTACATAATATAAAATGTCAACACGCGACTGAATTGCAAAATGCTTTTTCATGATCTTAACTAAACTGTCAGGAAACAGTGAAGATATTGGAACAACTATATGAACTACGACTTGAGACGGTAAGATTGTTCAATTGCTTTATTGTCAGACTTTTTTAGCCTATAGACATAGTGTCGGATATCAAAGCGTGTATAATTTTCCTTCGTCGCCGTCTGCTTGAATCAACAATAACAATGTCAATGCGCTCTTTTTTTGTTTTGTAGAATAGAAGACGTCTGAAGTCTCTTGGAAATAGGTTCATTGTGATGTCTAGACTCTGGAGTATAAGAGTATGCTACTATGCTTCTTAGAGATTAACTCCTTCTTTGGAGCGCTTGTCATGGGATAGCAGCCAAGTTCGTCGTCGCCATCATCTATAAACATGATTAACGGAAGTTTAAAATCAAACAATTTTTCCAATAGCGAAGCGCACAGTTACTTATAAACCAAAACTCCGACAAACAAACCAAATCTAACTCCCAAATGAACCTGATTTCGTGAATTTAATTATAGACTCAGACAAACATTGACAAATACTCGATCATCTGTGCGCAACACTATTGTAGACAAAAACACGAGGACACAAAACCGTTAAATTGGCTATCAATTTCGACCAAATTTTGTACACGTACCTTCAAGACTCATATTATGAAGGGAACGTTCAAGTTCTTCCATATTGCTGTCGCTTTCGTCCATGACCACAGAACCGCAATTTGGCCCACAACCGCACGTTATATGGCAGAGGCTTCTCTTCTCTTTTCCCTCTTCCCGTCTTCCCCCGCGCGCTCGCAATTCCGCGTCCCGATTCTCTCCACGCGTCCCCAAAACACCCTGTGAGCCCAATAATAGCCCACCTATAGTATTACCCGAACTCTAAAAAAGCGCAAGAAGCCTCTGCGGAGGAGAGTGGACTCTAATAGGACGAATGCTCTAATTGGTTATGATGCGGGCTTGATAACTCGGAAGGACCCGCTGATGTGACACGGTAGGTTGGTTGAAATGCTTTTGGAGGGTATTTATAACATTTTAGTATCGTAAAAAATACACAGAAATTATTGTGAAGCTAATATTCAAAATTAGCATTTTTAACTCAAATACTTGGATGAAATTTCATCCTTAAAGGTCATTGGTAACAAAAAAGTACATTGTATATCAAAATACGTGACTGAAATGTAGTTTGAGGATGTAAAAATGCTCATATTAAGGCGTATTTTAACATTTTAAACATTCTAAGCGATCAGTGTTCAGTGTTATTTTTGTATTCGCTGTTACAGCCAAAAAATGAGCAATACATGGCTCCACGATAGGTAGCACAACAGTGAGAAATACAATGCTTACCAGCACATGACGTCACGTTAATATTCAAAATGGCGGCCAAAGAGGCTGTTTTAGATGGTTTACTCAACTTATAAAATGTGTTCCATAGTGCCAAACTACTATATTCTGACTAGCTAAGTCATACATACTTCGATATGAAAAGTAGTTATTTTTGTTGCCAGGCTGACGCGTTAACTTTATTTAACTTTACGCAAGCAAAAATCGAAGCAGTTGCCTTATTTAATTTAATCTTTTGAAACATTATTTTATATACAGGACTTGGAAAGTAGAAACTTAGAAATAGAAGCTTGTAAAACACCCAGCTATCGCCTGGTGTTGTACATCAAGTTTCGATTGTGTTCTTTCCACTTTCCGCGTGACTTCAAAACTCGATAAAGGAAAGGGACGCGTTTTTTATTTCTTAAGCAAACAAAGCTTACTTGTTCTCTTCTTTTCCGATTTTTTGCCTCAGTTGCGTCACCATCAGCACTGGCTTCTTCGTCCGATAGGTCAGCATTATCGTCATCTTCGTCATATTTATTTTCGCCATCCTTGATAGAAGCATCTATAGTAGGATAGCGAATTCAATATATATTCAGGTGCTCTGTTGCTTCCCTGGCTTATTACATGATTGAGTCGGTTTTCTTTGATGTACCGCCGGATATATATAGCATACACTGTACATCGCTATGAATACTAATAAAAATGAATACTAATAGGAAAATCTTTGTCCAAGGTGGAAAAATGGACAAAACTTCGTTAGAAAACCTCCTTAATCATGTAATAAGTCAGATAAACACCTCGAACGTCGGGATGTACATGTATGCTATATACAGCCCTCGGACGCTGAGCCACCTCGGGGTTGTATATAGCATACATCCCTCGTTCTCGGTGTTTATCCTATACTTATAGTCTCCAAAGAGATGTTAATTACAAATCTGTTCTTGAGCTACACAAACATGGGGGTTATGTTTGTGTACCAAACAAAAGTTGCTAATTAAAAATCTATTGTTGAGCTACACAAATATGGCGTTTATATTTTTGTACTTAACAAAAAGATGTTAATTAAAAATCTATTGTTGAGGTATACAAATATGGCGTTTATATTTTTGTACTTAACAAAAAGATGTTAATTAAAAATCCATTGTTGAGGTACACAAATATGGCGTTTATATTTTTGTACTTAACAAAAAGATGTTAATTAAAAATCTATTGTTGACACAAATAAAGCGTTTATATTTTTGTACTTAACAAAAAGATGTTAATTAAAAATCTATTGTTGAGGTACACAAATATGCATGGCGGTTACATTTTTGTACTTAAAGGACATTGGCAACAAAAATTAAGTTTGTCTAATATGAAAGAACTCGTAAAATGATAGAGTAACACCTTTTACAACTTTTCCGTATTTTACTTCGTTTTTGAAATATTTCAGTTTGTTTGATATGTAAATGAGATGGTCTCTGACGTCAGGTGTGGGGTGGAGAATTTTCACTCATTAAAAATGTCTTATATCTCAGTGATGCTAAGTTTACAACGTTCATTATCATGAGGAGTTATAATACGCACATTTTCAAGTAAATTTGTGGAACAAAGTTGAGATGGAACTAATATTCTAAGTGTGAAAATTCTCTACTAACACCGGACGGTCGGAATTTACGTCAAAATAATCCTGCCTTTGGTCTTTTCGTATAGACTTTTCGCATAGGATTATTTTGTGGTGAAGACCACCCGCTCGGTCAATAAGTCTTTAGTAAGACGAATACATGTCTACGCAGTACAGTTTTATATGATTTCACCACTAATAGTATAGTCATTCATTGCCAATATTAGTATCCCGTTTCGACCTATGACACATACCAGCTTTTTCATCCGAGCTGTCTTGGTTATTAGTCGTGGCCTTTTCACTGGTAGTATCTAGTAACCTAAATGATAACAATATCTACAATCAAAATAAGCCAACATGCACCGAAAAGGCAGGGAAACGTTAGGTCACGCCGAGTAATTATTTCAAGTGATGCAGGAATGTCGTTACGTAAAGCCTATACTGCTAAAATACTCCGAGAATACATATTCTTCAAAATTGGATTACACTTGCACTTCTCGACAACATACAGATATAGAAGAGGAGTGGCATTATTAAGAGCTATGTGCCCGAATTCCCCAACCGAGTTTGCGAAAAATGCATTGACCTCGGCGGGATTTGAACTCACAGCCTCTGGATAACATGTTCAGCGCTCTAGGTCAATTGCATTTTTCGCAAACTCAGTTGGGTGATTTCGGGCACATAGCTCTTATAATGGCACTCAGAAAAATTCCTCTTCATCCAGTGTATATCAAAATACTCTCATATACGTGGATAATATCTTGAAGCGAGTAGATGTGACATGTACAGGAAAGATTCATTGAAGTCAAAATTCTTGATTTGAACTCATTATTATTTAATACGAAAATGACATGAAAAACGTGTAAAAATTCCACTCTGAATTTTCACATGTATGTGAAAAAATAACCAATAAAAAATATATATTGTTTTAATATCACGCAAGAAAATTTCTGTTAAATTATCCGAGAAAGCCTTACCTTCATTTGTTTTTGTGGTTGTTTACAGGTATAGTAACAGTGTAAGGAAAATGGCTGACCAACGATTGCGGTTGGCAATCGAAAGAAACATTATAAGTGGCTCGCTCAAACAATATTTAAGTTGTGGTCAATAATTAATGAAGTTTAGTAGAAAAATGTATATAAAACAATTTGACAAATCGCCCACGTTTTCTACAAGTTATAAGGGACTTTAAGATGGCAGCATAACGACAGCGGTTAATAAACAAACAACATCTCAGCATTTAAAAGAAAACACGGTTAGTTGGCTCTCGTATTTGATACTTGGAACTTTATTTAGACTTTCAAAATGCTCCAATACTTCTAAAAGGATCATTGTGGTGACTGTGCTGAAGGCGTAAGCAACATTATGTATCCGTGTTTGAGTTGACGTTGTCCTGAAGACGTGAAAATGCTCAGTAACTGGCGTTGACACAGCAATTAGTAATTATATTTTGGTTTGGAAAATATATTTTTTGAAGGAAGTCGTCGATGAGGTTAACATCGTACATCTTAAAGGTCCCTATAAAGGTCCCTATATATCTGCTCATAGAAAACTCGGGTTCGTTGTCTAATTGTTTAATTAGAAAACGTGTACCATTCTGCTGCGTTGTACATGCATGTGTTCGTGCTCCTTTTATACAAATCATGGAAAAGGCGAGCATCGCTTGATTTCTCTCCATCTTATACTCACTCTGCACGTTGTGCGGCCCTTATGACACGTGTAACCGCTATCGTCAATTTCTTAATAAACGATTTTTCCACGTATTTCAAAATGAATTCTGGATTGACGAAAAGTTCACCCTGCGATAAAAAAGTAAGGAACATTAACTAATTTTAAAGATATTCAATGGACATCAAAGTAAAATGGTGTTCTTGTTTAAAATTGTATATTCAAATGTTCGTTGTAAAGAAAGGACAGAACAATCAGTCGAAAATTCCAAGTTTAATTGCACTCCAACCGACTTCAAAAAATCAAATAGAACGTTGCTCCCTTGATTTTGTAGTCCCGAAATGTAAAATCTCTCTTTTTCAAAAAAGTTACTTCGTCCGAACTGTGATGCTCTGAAATCCGTTATTTACGTTATTTACTTACATGTAGTTACTTCCGTCAGTTACTTCTTTTAGATCTGCTCTATACGCTCACTACAAGTCTGCCCTGGGAAGCACCTTTAACTCAATATTTCAAACTGGAAATCCATCTGTTTTAAATGCTCGTTTACCCGTAATCTGGCTTTCTCATTTTCCCTCATCCTTCATTTTAACATATTTTTTATTATCTTCTCGCCCGTACACGGCATAATTATTCCCTCGCCCGGTCGCGAAGGCGCTTGGGGCGAGGGTGATAACCTCGACACGCGTGTGCTTAACTCACGCAAGTTGTCCAGACAAACAAATTCTGCATCCAGTTTAATTGTTTATTGCTGCCACAGGCAACTTCCTATTCTGAACAAATAGCTTGATTTTGTGTCCGGATGACAGAAAACTTTGATGCGGCCGCTCTCATCTGCGACTAATTTTTTGCCCAAGCATAATGCTTCTTTTACACGTGAAGCCGCAAGGACCTCGTACGGATTTACTTTCAAGGCCAAGGATTTATTCAAGTGGATTATTTTTAACTTCAAGGTAAGCTTGGATATTAAGATTATGTCTATCGTTCAATTTCCCGTTTTTAGTAGCATCCATCGACACAACATTTTATGTGTTAATATACACACTGCTGTAGTGAATGTGGGAGAGCTTGGAGTAGACAGACGATACATGGACGATCGTCAAGCTCGTATCCTCAGAAAAATGATTCTGAGTCCCGGACAGGATACGAGCTTGACGATCGTCCATGTATCGTCTGTCTACTCCAAGCTCTCCCACATTCACTACAGCAGTGTGTAACACATCCAAACATTATCGATCCAAACATTACCGATCCAAACACATCCAAACATTACCGATATATAGTGACTGCCGCATAGGCAAGTATACATATATCAATCGAACCGATTTCTAGAACAGCAGCGATGGGCGAGGCAGTACATCATTATAACCTTCGCTCTCCATCTGAGTCCCGGTGGCTCAATGGTTAGAGCGTCTTACCTGTCCGGGACTCAGAATCATTTTTCTAAGGATACGAGTTTGACGATCGTCCATGTATCGACAACATTTTATGAAACATTGAGAGGTAGGAAATGTGCTCATGTGTTTATCAGCATTATTGCGTCATCATCGAGATTCTGTTGATACCTGGAGTTCTGGCATTGTTGATCGCATTTTGCATCATGGAAATAACATGTTTTTGCATTATTTTGACCTTGGATTAATTCTAGATGGACCATTGTTATATGTAAACGATTTGCCGGTTGAAATTTACTACAGATGTCCTAACGAAACAACTTCTCTTATTCGGGAGAAGACAAACGAAGAAGGCTCCTATTTGGGAGAAGACAAATGAATCCCCTTCTCTTATTTGGGAGAAGAGAAATGAGACTCTAACTATACCTAAAAACATTTTGTTCATGTTCTATTGTTATTATGTTATGTTACAAGAATTTTACTTTTAAATACGTGCAATTGTATTAGGGTTAGTATTAGGCTAAGTAAGGGTTAGATTTCACTGTTTTATTAGCGTTAGCATTTGGCTTATTATAATGGTTAGATTTCATTTTATTAGGGTCACTACATGTATATATTGCCACAACAGTATTATGCTTATAATATACATAAACGTTCTGGTGACTCCTACACGAAGCTGGTGACCCCACTGACCCATCGTTTTATTATATACTTCAATACAACAGAACAATCAACAATTGTCGTAAACGTTTAATAAAATATTTAATTGATTATTTGATGGCAAAAATGTTTAAAGATTAACGCACTGGTTTTTCTTTAAAATTAAAAATTATAAAAATTGCCATTGTTGAAATCTATGGTAAAAATTTGAGAATAGGTTAACGAGGAAATATTGGAGAAAACGGAAATTTTACTCCTAAAAAATCCACAAAAACTACAACAAAAATAATTTAACTAACAAATGAAAACATGATCGCGGGCGCAGAACTCCAAGATATTTTGGCAATGCGATCGGAACTTTAACAAAATGGTGAATACTAGTTGAAACGGTGAAAATGGTGTATACTTCATGTAAATTGTCTACACTACCTCGTAAGCCGCGTGTGGTAAAAACTGCAATCGGATTCGATAAACGCGAGACCTGGATGGAAAAATGACATTAAGAAAATTAAAAGGTAATTTCTTCTTTCATGTTGTATGAAATATAAAAAATAGAAGGTTTCAGCATTTCGCCGGGAAAATGACGAAATGCTGAAACCTTCTTGAGGTCGATTTTTCTTGACTTGCAACAGGAAAATAGAAAAAGACGACAGAGTTATTTCAAGGACTAAGTTGTGTCCGCGAATATCCCTTGTCACATATCCTACGCGCGTCTTGCTCGCTCAAATCGCTAAAATTAGTCTACGCCTTTTAAAAATTGACCTGACGGATCGGTCCAACCATACAAATAGAAAACATCCATTGTAGGTTGGTCATGGCCAGAAATCGCGGACATCGACACTACGCATGCGCAAATATTTCTTGCAAAATGGCGATCAGTTGCCTAATATTAATGTATTAGAAAATTAAATATTCATGAAACAGAGTGATTTGTAGGTTTTCTTGAGTAAAATCTGAAATCCCGAGGGTATCCAGTGCTCTTCTAAAGTTCTCCGAACGAATGGAAATACTTAAGTACATTTATTGAAGTTCTTTTATCTCTCCTACTGTATATGCAGCTGTAGATAGCCGTCATATATTTGACTGGTAATGATAAGGGATAAGAGTGTATATTAGGAATTCATGAGATTGTGTAGGATCTTATGCGGTACACCACTCGCGATTTCTGGCGCAGCGCAATAATTCCAACATTTAACCTAAATTTTCGAATTTTCACTGCATTAAGTTTGATGTAATTGAAAAAATCAGGTTATTTACCTTACACCAGCATGCTTTGAAGATAGTGCTTCCCAAACTTCCACATTTTGCAATACCTAGCATTGACATAACACGAGGGTACTACATTACTAACGATACAACGATCACAGTACAGGAGTGTAGTTGCTTCAAAGGGGTAAATGGGTATACATGTATCTATAGGGGTCCTGTACGTCCTGGGAGCAGAGCAAGAACAACAAATAACATAAAAGTAAAAACGAACATGTTTATATATTTTGCAAAAAGTTCGTAATTTCATTCACTGTAAATTTGTAACGAGTCAAAAGTATAGTTATCTTCAAATACCGTAACAGGTGAGCAGTGCCTCTGCAAATGACTAATGTCTGTCAACTGTATTATATGAGGAGTAAGCGCAATAGCTGTACCGTTTGCTGGATAACCCGAATAGCCACATCTCTGCCAGGAGGCTCGCCGTCGCCATAGTTACCTCTTCTGTTTGGCGAAGCAAGCTGCTGCTCCATGTGGCAGCGCATTTTAGCGCCTATACTCTCCAAAAAGTTGATAGAGTTTTTTGACGATCTTCGAGGCGTTTTGGCGATAATCATGAAAAATAATCCTCCAATTTCAAACCCTCCGGAGTTACGGAGTTGATTTTCTTTGTTTTTTGTATATGAATTATTAATGAGTTTGAGAAATCTAGTTTCTTGGCTTGCTTTATTTCCTAATCCTTTCTAGAACTTAGAGTTACTCTTCCATAAGAATTATCAACATCTCGGTCACGTTTCGACAAATAACATTGACCTCGGTCTCGATATCTCTTGTTAGAATATACCAAAACAGTGGATAGTGCTTTTCGCGTAATTGGTTCCTCTAGCTCGGGATATCCGGCACTATTCACTATTTTTCAAACAAGATGGCGTCGTTCTCGCGAACGTTTGTCTTTTTGCGTAATTTCAGGCAACTTGTAAAACCAGGCAGGTAGAAAACAATTACTGTTTAATGTAGCGAAATTATTTTACGTAGTATTTATGGAAAAACAAGTTGCAAAGAGCGAATAAAAAATGCTCAGAAACTCGAAGAACAACGAATGACGTGCTCCGAAAACACCCTCTATTGAATGGACTGTTGTCAGTTTTCGTTCACATTATGCAATGTATTAAAACGAAGAAAACACCATACTTCATCGATATCCACCTTAGTATACGATTTGAAGAAGCTTTATTGCCTTTCGCATAGCATCCGATAACATTTACGAGCATTAAAATCATTGGCTTACAACAAAAAACACGCAACAATTAAAAATGACAACTTTGGCCGTAAAAATTACACAGTCGACGAACTAGCGGGTTACCGAATCACATTTGTTTTAATAATATATCTCAGCTTTTGAATAGAACAACTGTCGTTTAAGGCCCTGTTACACGGTGCAATTTTTCATTCAACTTGTCTCGCAATGCCGTGGCGAGACAAGTTGCAAGGACCTGCATTGCACCGTATAACATGCTGTGCAATGGTCAAAATCGATGCGATACGTTGCACCAATCGTTGCACAAAGTAGAATCGGGTTCTACTTTCTGCAACGATTGCAACAATTTTTTTCAGCGTTGCATCGTGAAACACCCTTTCAGTAACTTGTCTCGCAATGTTTCCATAACAACGACTGCGAACGCATGCGCGTCATCCAGTGTTCTCGCAAAACAAAATATGGCTTTTATCGAAAAAAATGCACAAACGCGTTGCAGCGTGTAACACCCCTCACCTTGCAACAGATTTTTCTGTTTACAGTATTTAAACCTTACATTTGGGATACAATCCAGTGGTCTATTGCCTTGCTTTGCTCCCGTTTTAAAAGGCTTTCAAAATGACATGTAAAATTTAGCTTTAGCTTGCGTTTCGCGACAATTATTGGCTACATTTTGATGAAACTAAAACAAAATTTCCCAATCTTTTATCAACTTGTTTTTGTATATGCTAAAACAATCATTGTTAATTATAATATAGACATCCACTAGATACTAGGAGTAATCAAAGATTATGTAACGACGCATGTGGACCAGCAAATGGTGAATGAAGATTGGTTTATAAACATAAAATTATACTGTAACGAATTATGAAAATAAAGCTAATAAATATATTACAGCGTCTTAATTCAAGGAGACACTATAACCTCAATGTTTTTGACAACGGTTATATCCCGCATGATTTCCGTATGTTATTTTAATATTAGAAGGGTATTCCCGCTCGTTTGTTCGATTTGGAATGACTGCTTGCGAACCGCCAGATAAGTCGTTCAATTCAGAAATATTACAAACGTGAAGTTCGATTTGGCAAAAGTGTCGCTTGAATGGAAAATTTATAACTTCGCGAGGCTTGCTCGTTTTGAGTAAATGTTGTTCGTATTAGATGTATGGCGTCCAAATGGTCAGGTTGAGTTTTGACATTATAAACGCGCCATATGATTACCGTATGTTATTTTAATACTAGAAGGCTATAATGGACCATAGGATCGCCTTGATACGTGGTTTAGATTGTTATCGAGTGGAACACGGCAACAAACGACAGCGTCTTAATTCAAGGAGACACTATAACCTCAATGTTTTTGACAACGGTGACATCCCGCATGATTTCCGCATGTTATTTTAATTAAGGGTATTCCCGTTTGCTTGTACGATTTGAAATATTACAAACGTGATGATCGATTTGGCAAAAGTGTCGCTTGGCCTTATCCTGAACACTGCTCCAACCTCGTACCCACTGCTCCTGTGTCAGTCCCAAGGCTAGTCTTATGTTATGCTATAAGGGTATGAGCAACAAAAATCAAAGTTTCAAAATGAGAACCAAAATAAAATAGCATTCGTGATTGTGTTAAAATGATCGTATATAATACGTATTTAAGTCGAAAACTCGAAGGATTTCAGATCAAGATACGGATACGCTTTCAAACTAATGCCATAATTTATTCCAAAACGGTAATTTATTCAAAAAGGGTAAAGCACGGAGGTAACACATGACATGCAATATTAGAATGCGTTCTCCTTCGTCGAACGCAATGAGTTATTCCGCAATCAAATCAGATCTTATATACTAGCATGTACGCAATCAGCTCATTTATTTATTTATTTGGTTTCACCACAAATATGAAAAAACAAAAAAGGCGGAATGTTTTGCTAAAATTAATGAGCAAGAAATCAGTTATTTGCTTGAAAAAACAACACGAAAAATACAATCAAATACCACGAGGCTCTATATTATAAAACAATTATATACTATGAGCTCGAGTCGTGTCTGAGCTCATATATGGCTATGAGATCATTTGCGACGAGTTGAATATCATGTTCAGCCTCATCCAATAATTATTCAATGATTAGAGATAATAACATGGTAACGTGACATCAAAAAATAAACCTACCTCTGCCAAAGTAACCTTGGCGAACTTTGTTTTCAGTTTCCTAGCTTGCTTTAATGCCTTCTTTCCAAATCGAAGTGGTACCTCCATGGTCGGCGTCTTGATATTAGCACTGGCAGTCATTAATATCTCTCTGCAAGAAACCAATTCATTAGAAAAGCAAATAAATTCGGGGTCAAAAAAGAATACACTATTGTTCTTTATAATAAAGTATATTAATGAGAAGTTGCTATGAAGAAGTAAACTCCTATTAAAAATACTATTTTAGAAACCCTCAAAATCAAACCCTTGAAGTTCGTTTTTGAAGCCGTTCAATAAACTCACAGTACGTGTTTTATCAGGTCTAAAACCATCGCTCTCGCAATTTTAAAAATGCGCATATTGCTCAAGCATTTAATCTCAGAAAATTTCTGAATTCCTGATGGCAATCGAAACGTATAACCCTTCTGATTGCCGGTGAAACGCTCTAACCATTAACTCCATCGCTCTACCATACAAGTCCAAGTATGGTTAGAGCCGGCAATCAGGTGACTGGTTCGATTCGGGTCATGGAGACAGAAATATTTTGAGATAAAAAATATATACAAATTATGACATGTCATACAGCAGTAGTTTTCGTTGTAAAAACCAAAATTTCGGATGCAAGATTCAATCAAAGGCAGGATTATCATCCACGAACATACCATGCTATTTGGCCGGCAGTGATTGGCTGTCACGCTGTTGTGGTTACCCTGCCAAAGTTTGTTAAGTCAGATCTATCATTTACCTCATCCTAGGTATACCCAAGGTGACGTTCATATCACCACGACCGGCAAAATGGAAAGTATTTAAAGTCATTTGAGTGGACGGCTCACCAATAGACTATATAAAAACAAGAGTTAAACAATAATTTATTTTTAACAATTAAAGAATATCTAATTATATTTATATGGCGTGGACGGGGGGGAATCCCGCAGGGGGTTAGGATGAAACTCTAGGGGTGTTAGGGTTATGATAGGGGTTTGACCTTTGACAACAAGAGTGTTTCATCATATATTCGACCTGGTACTGATTTCTTCATTTGTACTTCTAGTACGTATTCCATAAAAGGAAGTGGCCTACGAGCAAATACAAGGCATTGACGAGCAAATACAGCCCACTGGAGGGGCTATGTCACGACGCTGATTGGCTGTTATAAAAAGCGCAAAAACACTATGTGCAGCGGTGAAGTGTATACATTGAAACAATACTTGGTTTTAATCAACTAAAGATATAGGTTGGATTTCAATCCGTTTTATACTCTTTCTGCTTCATGTCTGTTCTGACGAGTTCTGCGTCTAACGAGTTGGTAAGATTTGGTTTGTCTGTCGTGGTATTCTTGCCGTTAGCCTGCTGATTGAGTTCTTGTCAGGTTTGCAAATGCAAGAACACATGTTCGACAGTTCGTGAAAAGATGGCGAAAAGAAGGGTTGTCACGGCCGAACGGCCGGTGTTTACTGTTCGGAGATATGTACGTGTGGAAATAAAACGAAGAAGTGTGTAAACAAGGTTTGTTTTATACTATACAGTGTATGCGGTATATGGTTATATTTTACCACACTAATAACTCCCATTGCCTTCGTTATGTGGTCATTGGCAATTCGCCTAACTTTGCGAATTTATGTATATATTGTAAATACTTCTACTTGGCTGGACTTGTCACGTTTCAAATCAGTGGATCTGATCATCTAAGTGTTTTCTATTTTTTAATAATCAAGTGAAGGTATGGATTGCAGATATTATTTACCCAATTTGATTATAAAAACATAATCATTGCCACATTTTATTATTTAAAAAGCACACATCTCTAACTGGTCAACTCATGCATGGTTTTGTTTTTATTTAATTTAGGACCATATACTTATTATTAGAAACTCAAAGCTGGTTCTTACAATACAAAACAGTTTACTTTTGCTCGAAAAATGAGACTTATTAGGCCTCTAGTCATTGGCTACTATAAATATAATATATAATTTACATACTTGACCTTGACTTAAAAGCACACACACATACATGAAAACATATATACACACATAAAGTACATACACATAAAGTACATACACACATAGTACATAACTGTATTTACCTTCTCCAATTTATAATAAGAATATATTTGAGAACAAAAATACATAGTTATTCACCTTGTATTGCTTTGTTTACTACATGTAACAAAACATTATCAGGCAAGTTCATTTGCCCTGATATAATTTGACCATTTTAAATTGTTGCAGTGGTGTTACATTTTTTACTGACAGAAGATAGGAGCACATGTTCTTTGTCTATTATTTGTATGACCATTCCCATTACTTCCACAAGCAGTTGTGGTGCTGTAGTAGGCAGATGTTAGTTAAGTATACTTTAGCCTAAAGACATACAATATTTGTTTGTATGATACAGATAATACTATATTATGGATGTGCAGAAATATGAAGTATGTTTCTAGTATTGACCAGTGTATCTCATAAGTGATACATTCTGATAAACACAAGAACTAAATTTCATATTTCCAAGCATCAATTGCTTATAAAAAAATTGCATTAAATTATAGTGATGAGACAGTGATAATTGTCACATGTGCTATTACCCAAAAGAATCACACTGTGATATCACTTTTATTAATGGTGAAAAGATCAATAAAACACTCTACTCTGTAATAATTTTTTTATTACATGAAAAAATACATATTTTCGTTTAACGCATACATCTTATCTGCTCGGCTTTGTTTCTGTATCAGCATTTACCCTAGTAATACTCAATTGAACAACATATTTTTTATCAACTTAATAAGGATTTCTCAACACCTTGGATACAGACATGATTAGTCAATTAGAACTCTGTTGTCTCCAAAGAGGGGTTGGCAGTATGGACTATATGTTTATAGTATGATGATAAGGATGTACATGTACAACAGGGTCTACCAGAGGGTCTCAATCAAGCAGTCATGATAGAGAGGAACCTGTACAGGAATGATGCAAAAGTGGTTGCTGCTATATCATAGTCAATAGAGAACAAATATTGTAAGCACAAGAAATGTGTTACAAATATAATGATTGCCCTTCGTATTCGAGGCTTGATCATGATCATGTTGTCTTGCATTTCATGGTCTTGTTGGCGGTGCTGTAATGTTTATACAAACACCATGTAATAAGCAATAAGAACATAAATAAACTTTAATCGAATAAATTATAAAAATACGGAGCTGTTATTTACTTACTGCGTGCCTTGGTTCGATCAACAATAGCAAGTGTTTGACGAAAGCTGTGTCGCAACAACTCTTTCATTTCCTCCGAAGTTTGGTGCACCTTCTTTTCTATAACAAGTTTTCATTTGCCCTGACCTTTTGCAAACGAATCTGGCGACAAGTAAGGTCTACCGCTTCCAGCTCGCTTACCACCAATCCACGATGCTTACTTGCTCTTGGATCCATTGTTGTGCAGCAACTCTTTCATTTCCTCCGAAGTTTGGTGCACCTTCTTTTCTATAACAAGTTTTCATTTGCCCTGACCTTTTGCAAACGAATCTGGCGACAAGTAAGGTCTACCGCTTCCAGCTCGCTTACCACCAATCCACCATGCTTACTTGCTCTTGGATCCATTGTTGTGCCGAATTTGAGCATCAAATACAAGCAATTCCACCACAAAATGTTTTTAAAAATAATAATACACGTTTGTAAAAGAATAAACAGCACGAAAACTGTAACTACAATCGAGGATGTGAACGATTCAAGACGATTTCGAAATTCGAGCCTTTTGTTCTTCCTCGTACCCAGGCGTCTCAATCCTTCCAAGGCGGAGGAGCCTTCCCAGCAGCCCAGCCGCTCCTCCGCCTTGGAAGGATTGAGATGCCTGGGTGCGAGGCAGCCTTTTGTTTACAACTTGATTAATTGTTGGCAGACACTTATTCAAGTTCGCGCATATTTTGGATGCGCAGTCGCTTAACACGTTCGATATGTTCAATTATCCGCTCTTTTTAAGAAAACTACATGTACGTTCGCTAGCCAGATAAGCTGTACGCATATTGCAAACAGATAATTTATCTTTGTTTTAATATATATTGTAGCTTTGGGAGCTGATTATTTCTCAAGAAAACGTTCGTCGAAGACAGCTGTGTTTTTGTTTACAAGATGGTATCCGTATTACGAAAATTATATTTTTGGGCATGATCGATTATCCGCGTTTATAAAGAGAATTAAGTTAGCTACCGGGATAAAGCCGTACGTATGTTGTAAATAGATCATTTAACTTTCCTTTGATATATTCTATAGCTTTGGGGGTGGTTTATTTCTCAAGAAAAAGTTTGCCAAAGGGTTAGGACCTTTGTTGTTTTGGGGTCGGTTACAATCCAATTAACTAGGAGGCTGGTACGAGGGTTCAATGTGTCAGCTATTTGCTCGTTAATTCACTCTATTTGCTCGTCAATGCCTTCTATTTGCGCCTCCTTATAAGGAATACGTACTAGATACCCCTATCGATTTCTTTACTTCGATTTGTTTACTTATGAATTATTAATGATTTGAGAAAAATAAGCTAAATTGCACACACCGGCGATCTCGGGGGTTACACTGCAAAAAAGCAGTCGACCAAAGCAGCTTCTTACTTAGTTTTGCTATTTGGGGGTAATTCTCGCCAATCTGGTTCCGTGTTTCAGAAGTTTACAACAATTTAAATACCCTAAAGCAGTTAAACTGTAGTTTAGCTGAACAATTTTAACCGGAAACTTCTGACAACTGACAAATATAGCTAATTCAATTAAGGTTGTCCTTTAAGGTCAAAACTCAAAACCGGAAAACCTCAAACTCTAAGCGCGGAAAGCATGATGGGAGCTTGCATGTGCAGGTTAGGGTCGCTGTATGTCGGTGGTATTTTGTATCACATGCACGTTACCAGCCCAAAAGTAGCCCCAGTCAACGCCTAGCGGGTGTCTTTTTTACAGAGTAAAAATGTCTGTCTAACAACAACAAGTTTTTAGTTTCTCATTACTAGTCTGTAAATAATTAACTCAGTTATCTTGTCTAAAAGGGGGAAAATACTTTTAGAAGTTTCCAACGTAATTATGTGAGATTCAAGAGTATCCGGATTTGTCGCTAAAACTGTTTGGGATTCGCCATTTCTCATGTAAATGGCAAAACGAATCCGGCAACGGATTTACTACATAACCTGATATGTTTGCTCTTTTGTGTTAACGGGGTTGCGGTGTGTGTGTTGAGGGGAGGGCTATACTGGCATTTTAAAGTTCTTTCAGGTACTCAAAAAAATGTCGGGTCTTAATGTAAGTCAGAAAAAATAATAACAACCAATACCTGTGCAGCCAGCAATCCCACACCTTCGCCAGGCTCCGCCAAAGAACGAAGTACTTTTAAATGCATCAATATTTGAAACTTCTCCGCTGAGAGTTTTGTCCTACACAATAACAAAGTCTTATT
>JAYKKM010000492.1:3252500-3440000 GCA_035772405.1 Chrysogorgia sp. JL179-B06
ACGAGTGAGAGTGTTGGTAATATCTCTCACGAGTGAGAGTGTTGGTAATATCTCTCACGAGTGAGAGTGTTGGTAATATCTCTCACGAGTGAGAGTGTTGGTAATATCTCTCACGAAGATAACATTTGCATAGATAAAAATGATATATTCACTGCTCACAGTCAAGATATCATTTTTATCTTCACAGGTGAAGATATAATTTTTTCTGAATAGGGAAAAGCTATTATTTCATCGATATCTATATAATAAAGTAGATTATTATTTACCTCCTCACAAATCGAGGTGCGCGTCGTTTGCACTAATTTTGCCAGTTGTTTGGTGAAGTCAGCCTCTGTATAGAACAAATAAAATTAATAATTATTTTTTGATTTATTAATTGGGAACGAAATTCGGGAAGCTGTTTCGAGCTGGCTAACACCTTAGTTGCTAGAGCAGCAGATCGATGACCCGACCTCGATCCAATAACTTTTCGTTCTCTAGAACCAGTCTACGATATTCTTGAAAACGTATTGGCGGCATGTAGACTTGTCACAAGTCGACTACTCTTGTCTTGTACACTTGTTCTTGTCTTGCAATATTGTGTTGTGTCGCCACAACGAGCGACGAAGTAGTGAGTCGTCGACTTGTTTCACTTGCAGGGGATTTACTTTCCAGAATACTGGAAAGGACTTTGGGAAAGTCTAATTGGCATGATAAAAGTTGTCTATCTCATGTTTGGGTTTTTTACATATTTATAATCTTTGGCACATTCTGATAAAACTTGCTTAATATTATTTAACAATTATTCGCCGAAAGCGAGGTGAATATCGGTGAATAAAAACCGAGACGAAGTCGAGGTTTTTATTCACCGATATTCACTGAGCCTGAGGTGAATAATTGTTTTAGTATAAATACACATTTTTCCACTCTTAGGATCAGCATTTCCTTCAAAAATACTAGTTTCTTGACTTTTTTCTCCTGTCACTTTGACAAATCGGCTGGCGGCCATCTTGAAAAAACGCTGGAGGTGATTATCGAGAAATAATCCGAGGTAGCTCGACCAATCAGCGCACGCAATTTCTATAATCACCTAAGTATTTATACTAACATCAGTTAATTGGAGCTGCATCTTCATGCCTGGCGCTGCTAAAGATAGCTTACTACTCACAGGAAGTGACGTCATCCAGGGACACGCAAGGACATTAGTGATTCAACAGTGAAATACGAAGAGAGTTTGTTCTGAACTTTAAACAAACGTACAGTATTCAGACACAATTACCAAACTCTTCTCAACTCGTCTTCGTAATTCACTGTTGAAATAGAGACCTATAAATAGAAACCTGTATAAATGATGTATTGTTTTATCGACGTGGTAGACGAAACATATATCCAAACAAACATCCAAACGAACAACTGCGACGATAACATAGCGTTTGCTGATTACGCAAAAAATAATCCAACCACATCAAAACATAATAATTAGCATACATGAAGTAGCTTCCTTAAAACGTTATTAGTGCGAACTTTTATGCTAAGAAATTCTTCCGACGACGATGTCTTTTTGACTACTGCCCCTTAAAGCTCCTACTATATATAAAATGAAAGCTTGATTAACAGACTCTTATATACGTTACTTTGTAACAAATGCAAACCTATTTAGAATAACGAAAACGGTTGACCTGGATTCGGACGCCATTTTTAATTATATAAATTACGTGTGTTTTATCAGGTTTTATCGAGTTGACGAAAACATCCAAACGAACAACTGGGGCGATGTCTTAGCGTTTTGCTGTTTCACAGCAGTCTCAAAAAGCCATCGGGCGATCTCACTTACGACAGGCGTTGCTATTCGTTTTTCTTCAAGTTATATCATGGATAGTAGATAATAGTAGTTTCTTTTTATTATCCATGGTTATATAAAGTCGTTTACTGAATGCTTACCTAATTGAGCTCTCTTCTCGATGTAATTGGCGATATCTTTGACGTATTTTGACCAACATTTTGTCCACTTAGAAACGAAAAGGTTTACAGATTAGATCGTTTTAAAAATACACACAAATCGACGTTACGACACTCGGGATATTTACCAAATTATACCATGAGCTCGAGTCGTATACAGGCTCATATATGAGCTCATGCTAATATACACATTAATAGTATTTTTAGGTATTTTCTTACTCGTTTACTTTAGCAAAACAGTCTGCCTTTTAATTTTTCATTACTAATAGCATATGAGCTGACAGCCTACTACTTATAAGAACCAATCATATTGCAGAATAGTTCATATCTAGTGAATGTCTATAGGGGAGCGTTCATAATTAACTTAGAGGGGGGGGGGGGGTATGGTGATTTAAAAAATTTTCCCCTATATTTTTTGGAAGCCCCCCTAATATTCCCAGGGAATTTACTCTCCCCCCCCCCCCCCCCCCCTAATGCGATACCATTCATGCAAAGGTAAATGTTTGTGATCCCCCCTACTCTAATGTTGATCAAATTTCCTCTAAAATGAGTGATAAGTGTACAGTCATTTTGCATCTGAGTATTTTAAATGAGTTAGTACTGTATTTCCATCATTTCTAACTAAACTTTATTTTCACAAACAGAAACCCTTCACTGCATGGTTTCCAATACAAATAATCTTCCCATACTTTATACAAAAACGACTGTACTGAATTTTATCGTTGTTTAATTTAAGGTAATTTTATGTGCATATCTTGCAATTTTCATGTTTAAAGGCATTGCAAGATAATGTATATATTCATCTCTCATTTTTTCATGGTGGCCAGAAATGAACTAAACAACAATGTACAATTTCAACTCTAATAATGTGTCTTCATGTTCACCTTGTGTGAAGTGTATGACTATTTTTAATAACGGGGTCAAAGATGGCCAGCTACAACCATATTTTTACATCAGGTGGCTTGATGATGGTAGTTGACAGAATGTCTGAAACCGTTTTTGATGACCCCCCTTGTACTCTCTTTTATTTTTAGGTGATTTTCGAAAGCCCGCCCTAAAAATTATTGATGAAAAATTATCACCCCCCTTCAAAATTTCCATATGCCCCCCCCCCCCCCCTCCAGGTAAATTATGAACGCTCCCTAACTGGCTTCTACGGTGTGTATCAAATAAAACGAAAGCGACATTAAATTATTTAGTATTCTTTTAGCCACAGGAAGAGAAAAAGCTTTTAAATACTTTAATATAATACTTTAAAGTGCACCTAACCCGAAAAATGATAATGCTATGTTTGAAAGGGTACTTAAAATGATGAAGAATGGCGCTAACAGTTCTTCGATATCTATTTTCATTCTCGAGCTATTCAGTTATATATGATGTTATCATTAATACAGGATGACGTAAAAGCAGGTAAACGACATTGTGGCAATTCTAAAATGTGTGTATATTTTCAAAGTTATCCAACGAAATTACTTGAAACTTTGCACGTGGTTACATACCAACCAAACAAAAGAACAAGGTTCGAGTTATATTATTCTTAAATATTTATTACTTTTATTTTTATTCAAATAAACTCAGCCATTTTCCCGCCAAAACTTACCGATTCGGGAAAAAGCTATGGTCACATCGTACGCGGGCCATATCGTAGGGTTCGGCACCAATCAACGTGCTTTATTTTGCGTAAGGACCTGAAAACTAGTTCAGCCATATCATAACTAGGTTATCAGTAAGTGTTGCGCAGAGTTCTGTGCAATTTTGGAGTGCTGAGTGAACCCGAGTAAGGCAACAGAAGGGCGTAGCCGTATCCTGAGGTTATTTTGGGTGGATTTAATTAAGTCACAAGTGGAGAATCAAAGGCGAACTGAGCGCAATTGTTTGTGTGTTTTTAATGAGAACTGAACGACAACGGTGGACTGCCAATGGCTAACAAAATATTGAAATTATTTATGGCTCAGTTAATCTGTTTATAATGACACCCTCACAGTTGTCGACAGGCGTATGGACATGGTTTCGAGTTCACTGATCCTTTGACGAGTAACATTATGCACAGTATATGAAGCTCATACATAGATGGTATTATATGTCAGGTAGTTTCTCGATACTTAATACATTGTTTTTATTGTTGATGTGTGAGACAAATGGAGGTTGTACACGAGTGCAGAGAGACACAAAACAGAAATACAAAACCTGGTTTCTGATGACACGAGGCAGAGAGACACAAAATAGAAATCTAATGCTGTTTCGGATTGTTGATCGATGACACGAGGCGATAGACGAATACGATAGTCGTCTCCGGCGCAGAATTTATCTAAACATACTGTATATGCGGTAGAATTGTGCGGTAGAATACATAAACACATTATTGTAATTCTATATAGATATATTGAGCAATTAAGCCATAGATCAGAATGGGAGACTCGTCTGATTTAATAGAAATTATATCTGTGTTTAATACAGCCGGAGCGAGAAATCTGAAACCCACACACGCGAAAACAACTGGTATATAGTTGTGATTGTTTTAGATAGATGAAAGAAAATGGTTTCCGCATATTTCAAGTTAGAAATTGAACTCACTCATCTAAAGTTTAAGCTTTACAACGCTTTGCAACTGTGGCACTCACTGATGACTGACAACGGCGATCGTAGAAATGTGAAAGATAATCCCGATTCACGTGCAAAGGATTTTATATGGGCTGTGCAAAGGATTGTGGTTGATAACGCAAAGGATTGTGGTTGAAAATCGAGTCAAGATTTTTTGCGCCTTGAATTATGAATCGCTGCTACACTCGCTACGCTCGCTGCGCAGCAAATATATATGTGAAAAAGTACCTGCAAACAGAAGTCCACACCCGATTCCATTCCTAATAGTACTTGGATAATGTCGACTTCAACGTCTGAAAGCTTCACGTCATCATCTACACAGACAACGAGAAAGTTGTTGTGGTTCGACACACACATACCTACTACAGCAAAAAATAAAGAACTAGGCTAGATTTATTTTCATGTTTTAAGATTTATTTCAGAATTAAGAAGTACGTATGTCGCACGTACGAACTAGTACACAACGTAGCCTTCGTTCTGCCATCTGAGTTCTGGTAGCTCAATGGTTAGAGCGTCTAAGCAGAGATCATGAAGGTTGCGGGTTCAATTCCCGTCTGGGGCTCAGAAACATTTTTCTGAGTTTTGCGTTTAAAGAGTGAGTGTCAACCGTGACGCATTGCAAGCTCGGTCGGCCATTTTTCGAAGCACGAAATTCCCTTGGTGAACTGATGCGTACATATTTTGTCAATCCTTGACATAAATTGTCCATTTTGTCTTTTAATTGAACAAAAACATACCTTAGAGAGCAAACTTAGTTCTAATAGACAAATAGGACAAGCTGAAAAGCTAAAACGAAACAGCATAACAAGAATCGGCATTCGACGGCTATGATTAACAATTCGATTCCCGCATCTCTTCGACTGTTTGATCATCCTCGAACCAAAATTATGCCGACTATAAACAGTCATCCTTTGAAAGTTTAGCAAACACTTTAATAGTCTCGTTTACAAAGAATACGTTGAGGCGGCTGAGAAACAACAAACATTGAAAACGGAAGTAGTTCTTAACCAACACGTATTAACTAAATTTTCTAAGCGACCAATCATGGTCTACTATATAAATTCCTTATAGTAGCTACTCACAGAACACGATTAACGGCGCTGGTTCATAGTCTGCACTTTTCAAATTTCACAGACTATGACGTAGGCTAGGTTCTGCATGGACGTATTTGGATTGTGGATCTATAGGGTTTTCGGAGAAGACTTGGCGAATTTCCAAAGTATTTACCGCGTCAAGTTGGCAACGAAGCACTTCAAAACACTTCGTTATCGTACGAAAAGATAACGACAAACGCGCAATGCACGACGGTTGACACTCACTCTTTAAGTAGCAAACAATCCACTAAATTTATTTTCATGTTTTAAGTTTATTTTGTTGTTTTGAGATTTTAATTTCTGCTAGAAAGAGAATCTTGACAAGAAAATAACGGTAGATATTTTTTCTTGTTTTAAGATTTTTTGGTTTTACGATTTTATTTTTTGTTGTTCGAAAAAAATTTGATAAGAAAAAGGTGGGTATTTTTCTTGTTTTAAAGCGCCTATGAACTATTTTTGAGTTTTGCGTTGTCAGGCATGTTTTAGGAATGTTATTTTCTAAAAAACATTTAAGACGTTTTTAAGCAAAATCGACCAATTTGTTAAAAAATCTGTCACAGAGACTGGGTCCGAATTTAGCTCTGATGACGTCAAGATGTTTGATACACTGATCTCAAAAATAGGACTGGATCGAGCTTCTGTTGTTACAAAAATGAAGCCAACAGCGGCCATATTGGAGTGACCACCTAAGGAGTACTGTGGCATCACAGACATGTTGGGGAGGATTCTGACATTTGCTATTTAACTTTAGCAAAGGAAACATACTCGCTGGACAGTTATTAAATGTCAGAATTCTGCCTTTCCTCTCCGATTCACCACTGTATTCGTAATGAGGTCACTCCAATATGGCCGCCGTTTGCTCTAATTATCCAGTAAGAGAAGCCTAATATGAGACGTCAAATTAGGTTTAAGATTTTATGCATTTAATGTCAACAAAGAAAATATATTGGCCAGACACTAAACCTATTTTGCGAGCGTCGTATTTCGATTTGCTTGCAAACTCGGAGCTTTTGATGATCTCTCGCAATTTGCATTATGCAAATATACAGGCTTCAAAATAAGCTCATCAGATACAATAGAAAGCTCAATCCAGTCCTATTTTTGAGATCAGTGGTTTGATAAGATAAGATAAGCTTTATTTAAACAGGGGTACACATCAGCTACGAGCTGTTCTCCCTAGTGTCCCTAATCGTTCCTGTCCTAAAAGTCTCTTAAAAGTTATTATGCTGTCCGTTTCCCTAACATTCACTGGTAGGGAATTCCACGCTAAAATCCCCGAGTAGACGAAAGATTTCTTTAACTGATTTGTTCTTGGTTTAGGGAGTACAAAGTTTTCTCTCTTCCTGGTGTTAAAGTTATGCCGCTCAGTATATTTCGTAAGCTGCATATCAACTCCATCCACTTCCTGGTGTAAATATTTATACATTGAGGTTACTTTGTGGATCTTTCTTCTTTGCTCGAGAGGTTTACAATCCAGTTAGTGAAGAGCCGCATTAGATGGTGTTCTACTATCTACACCTAGGATTAGCCTTGCTACTTGATTCTGTAGTACTTGTAGCTTGACTGCTGATGTTGAAGTACAAGTATCCCAAATTACATCACAGTAGTCAAAAGATGGCAACATTGTGGTTTTGATAAACCGAGAACTTCAAAGAGTGTGTTATTAAAAAATGTCAAGCGATTCGGCAACTAGCGTAGTTAGGAGCGCCAGCAACGCAATATCTTCCACCGTGTTTTGTAGCGTTCTCGTTAATTTCTTCCTTCTTTACACTACTGTACTTGTACTATCCAAGTTAAGTTTCAACGATATGGTTCTACCTGCTTGCTTACAGAAGAAAGTTCAGCGGCAGCGTGTCCAAAATGCAGCTGCCAGTTTTGTGACCAATCATTACTCCACAGAGAAGGATGTGGTGAAGTTAGGTTTGCTCCCCACCTTAGAAAGATCTCAATTCAACATACTTAGAAGCGCCCATAAGGCAATGTACAACTCATCTTGGCCCGAATACCTAGCATTAGAAAAGCATGAACCATCAAGATGTTTACGCTCCAGTGCTGCTCCTCAATTAACTATACCTTTAATTAGGAATACCTTTCAGGACTCTGCGGCGAGTTTATTCGTTCATTCGATCGTGCTCTGATGAACATTGTTTTAATAGTCAAGTAAAATTATTTTTAATGAACAAAGCAAGGGAAAGAATTTGTTAAGAATTTATATTTTAATAACTTCGAATAAAGTATTTTGATTATATTTATTTTTATATTTTATTTTTATTTTTAGTGTTATTATCACAGATGTAGAGCTACTACGTAGACATTATTATTATTATTATTATATTATTATTATCATTATTATTATTATTATTATTATTATTATTTGTCAAGGTTCTTATACCAGCCATAACAGAGCACAACACCACCGAGCTTGACCGTGAAGTCTTAGCATTACCGGTACGAATGGGCGGTCTAGGACTCATAAATCCATGCGAAGAAGCAGCCACAGAGTACGCAGCACCTCTGGTGGAAAGAATTACATCACAGACACAAGAATTGCCGGATGACTCACGTATACAAGAATTGAAGAAAATAGCGAGAAAGGGGAAAAACTATGCTTTAAATGAAAAAGTTAAAATCTTGAAGAATACAGTATCTGAAAAGACAAAAAGATCACTGGAATTTGCAGCCGAAAAAGGAGCTTCTACATGACTAACAGTGATTCCAATTTTAGAGATGAACTTCAACTTAAATAAGGAATTTCCGTGATGCCTTAAACCTACGGAAGCTGAACTCTTGAACATGGTATGCAACGACGTTGAGATTGAACCTAATCTACAGAATGTCAATGGAGAGACCCTAAACTTGGGAGCAAATATATCTGCTGGAGCGCGGCTAAATGTTCATGCAAGGGGCTTTTGGGAAAGACAAAGATCTGCCTTTTTGATGTCCGGGTTTGTCACCCAAACGCATAATCTTATGAAGATCTCACTCCCCAACAGATTTACAGAAAGCACGAGAATGAGAAGAAACGTATGTATGGCAAAAGAGTGACGGAGATTGAACAAGGAACGTTCACACCACTCGTTTTCACAACAACCGGAGGAATGGGAGAGGAATGCTTACGATATCACAGCCAGAGATATACTCACACACAATATCGTGGATAAAAGCAAAGATATCATTCTCCATCCTGAGATCTGCCTTGTGTTTAAGAGGCTCGAGAACACTTAGAAGAGTACAATGCAACATTAAAGACAGACTTACAGACCGTGATGGCAAGAATTCATTAGTTTTGTAAATTTTTATTATTATTATTAGTTAGTTAGTTAGATATAATTAGTTACATATTAGTTAGTTAGTTACATATTACATTGTTAGTTACATATTCTTCGCTTGCACGATGAGGAGCTGGTGAAAACATACGTCCTGTGTTCGCCATCACATGGCAGAAGAAAGAGAGGAAGACCGCGTACATCCTATCTAATGCATATACAGGACCTTTTTGGGTGACTATGATCACCTTCTACAACCAAGTCAAATATCAAGTTTGACCAACGACCGAGTTACCTGGAGGAAGTTTATTACAGCCCTACAGAACGGATGAGGAAACCAATGTCGCTATTCTAAATCTTGGTTCAGCAAAACTTTAGTTTTAATATTTTTAATTTTTAATTTCTCATGTGTGGTCGTCTGCGATCCAGATGAAAGATGATGAGATAATCTTATATATATTGGACCTTAGTTTTAATTATTATTATTTTTATATTAATTTATTGTAAATAATTATATATAATATACTTGAATGTAAAATATTTTGACATTATTGTTATAAAGGAAATTAAATATTATTATTATTATTATTATTATTATTATTATTATTAAAATCCAAGAAAGGTGACCTGAATGAAATTAGATACACATCGCGCACATTGCGTGATAAGCTGCGTAATCACAACAACAACAACGGGTTAACTTCAGACAGCAATGAGTCATTCAACAACGACAAATATCTCGGGCGAAACTTTTGTTGCTATGTTAAAAATGTTATAAACAGAAAAGAAGCAGTATTACCATCCTTTAACATGACAGACTGCCTTGCTTATTTCTCTCAATCTCTGGCTAAAATCATTCCTAAGAAACTGTTTCACATTCCCAGCTGGATTCCAAAGTTATCCGATCCTGAAGTTCAATTTAACCTTGACCCCCCGACTTATCAACAAATTACTAATGTTATACGTAGAATGAAATCATCTGGCTCTCCTTGCCCCTTGATCAACTCTCTGTAATATGTTTCAAGCGATGTCCTTTTCTGAGAACTTACCTCACTGCACTAATACGCGATATTTGGTTATCTGGAACTATCACAACTGAATTGAAAGAGCATGTACCATACTAATCCATAAGAAAGGCAACACAAATGTCCCCTCGAACTTTCGTCCCATAACACTCGAGACAATACCTTTGAAGGTATTTACATCTTGTGTTCGAAACGTAATATATTCCTTCCTTACATCAAATAACCTCATCGAACATAACATATACAGAAAGGCTTCACACCTAATTTGTCTGGCACTTTAGAACATACTGCACAAATGGCCCACATTATTAATAAAGCCCGGATCAATCAACGCTCTCTTTTCATCACGCTACTGGACCTCAAAAACGCTTTTGGCGAAGTCCACCACAACCTAGTTCAATCCGTACTTGATTACTGCCATATCCCTGACCACATTAAATTTGTTATAAAAAGTTTATACACAGATTTTAAGACTTCGATAGTTACATCTGAATTCCTCACTCCTTTTATATCTGTTGGCCGTGGCGTATTGCAAGGAGATTGTCTGAGTCCTCTTCTGTTCAATATGTGCTTTAACACGTTTATTCAACATATTAAAGCTGACAAGTACCGTCAATTTTGTTTTTCTTTCAAACTATTAAATCCAATTCATTGTTTCCAGTTTGCTGATGATGCTGCTGTAATTACTGGTCAAGAGTCAGAAAACCAGCATCTTTTAAATCGTTTTTCCATCTGGTACCAATGGTCAAATATTTTAATCCGGGTTGATAAATGCAGCACTTTTGGAATCAAGAAAGCCATTACAAAGTCAGTACAATACTTGCCAAAACTCCTTATCAACCAAAATCTTATACCAGCGGTCAACATTGGAGAATCATTTCAATACTTAGGACGCTATTTTGATTTTAGCATGTCGAATCAAAATCATAAGACTGAGCTGACTACTCTCGTTGATGAACTAATGTCTGACATTGACTCAAAACCACTTCACCCAAAAAACAAACTTCTCCTCTATAGTCGCTACGTCTTATGAAATTATCATTTCACCGTTGCTACACTGTCCAATACTTGGATTTCTGAAAATATTGATTCTGTAATCAACCAATACATCCGTAAATGGCTTGAAATACCAATATCAGGAACACTAAGTACTATATATCTAACACGTAACAAATTTGGTCAAAGTATCTATCCTCCATCAGTAAAATTTTTCAATGCCAAACTGTTCTACGCAAAGCTTAAAATATTCTCCAAATGAAGCAATTAACGAACTGTGGAAATCCACTAATAATCATACTAATATTCAACTTATAACTCTACTAAAGAAGTTCTGAAAGATTTCCGTTCTGGGCATGAAGATAGACTTCGAAACCACTTGACTTGTCAGGGATCCTTTTTCTCTAACGTTACAAAGTTCTCCTTATCACAGCTTAACAAGGTGTGGTCAATTGCTCAATCAAAACAGCCCAAAAACATTTATAACTTTACCATACGTTATTTGAACAATTCTCTTCCGACACGCAAAAACCTTCACAGATGGGGAATATCTTCAAGTCCAGAATGCTCCTTTTGTCTGAGCCCAGAAACACAACTACATGTTGTTGCTGGTTGTCAATCGTATCTTGAACGTTTTACATGGAGACACAATTCAATTCTTAACTTTCTTGTAAATACCTTACAAACTGTTAACGGTTCAAACCTCTTTGTCGATCTACCTGGATTCAAAAGCCCATCTATCCTAACTGGTGACACGTATCGTCCAGATTTGCTATTGCAATGTTCAAACGGCCGTCTTTATGTTCTCGAACTTACTGTTGGTTTTGAATCAAACCTCCAAAACAACGTCAAACGGAAAGAAGAAAAATATAGTGAACTAGTAAAACAGCAAAGTGAACATTTTAATGATGTTAAATTTATAAATCTCTCCATGAGCTCCCTAGGTGTTTTTGCGAATGAGTATTCTACTTTTTAGATATGCTAGATAAGGTTGGTCTTGATAACAAGCACCAAATGTACTGCGTAAGGAAAATGATGACTATAGCTATCAGAACTACATATTACATTTTCTGCTGCCGAAATAAGGAATGGGGAAACCGCGAATTATTAGCTTTTTGAAATATTTGTATATAAATTTGCGTGTTTTATTATATAGTCATTAGTTGTTATTATATATTATTAGTTGTGATTCAAGTAGCCAATTGTAAATTACCTTCAAAAACTCATTAATATTCATTAACCAAATTGTCCAATCACATTTCCGTATTTAGTCACGCGAAGGCTTTTATACCTGACAAAATCCATGAATACTAATCAGCATGAAAATTATATAAAGTCTCTACGAACTTTATATAAAATTCCTGCTAATTTGCATTTCATACATCAACTCAAAGACCATATTTGCATACCCAACTATGCGAATCGAAAACAAATCGATTTACATTGTTCTAAATCAACCCAATTTACCTCTAATAGAAACCAGTACACTCCCTAGTGATTACAATCAATTAAATATTACTTAATAAGCGAGATTTATAATTGTATATGTAGAAAAGAAAAATATTTAATAAAGTTCCCATTATTATTATTATTATTATTATTATTATTATTATTTATTATTATTATTATCAGTTTTCGCACAGCTCATTATCTTATAGCTGGATTTTATTGCTAAACATCAAGGTACATCCACCCTTAGGTGTCTAGCACATGTCTCAATATTCTTGCAGTTCCCAACAAACAAGCTTTTTGAAGTATCTGGAAGTCAATTCTAATGTCGAGCCCTCCTAGCCACATATCGAAATGGTTGCTTACTGTTCCGAGTGTTCCAATAATGATGAGTACAATTGTTACTTCTTTACATTGCCATATCCTCTTAATTTCTCTTTTTAGATCTTGATACTTTTCTACTTTTTCCTTTTCTTACTTCAGAACTCTTGTATCACATGGGCATGCAACATCTATTATTATTATTATTATTATCTATTATCTATCTATTATTATAGATTATTATTATAGATTATTATATTATTATATTATTGATTATTGTATTATTATAGATTATTATCTATTTATTATCTATTTATTATCTATTTATTATTATTATTATTATTATTATTTTTTTATATATATAATTATATAATTATATTATTATTATAATTATTTATATTATATTATTATTATTATTATTATTATAATTATTTATTATTATAATTATTATTATTTTTATTATTATTTATATATTTATTATATAGTTTGTAAACAATAAATAGGTTTAAGTAGTCAATTATAAATTACCTAAATTAGTGAGATTTATAATTGTATATATATAAAGAATTTCAATAAAGTTTCCATTATTATTATTATTATTATTATTATTATTATTATTATTATTACTTGCAAACACCTCGACGTCACACCAACAAGTCACGTGGTATTTAGCCGCGCGTGGAAGTGACCACTTATTGGCTGAAATGTTCGTTCTTTTCTAGCCTATTTCAGTGACATAATAACGTTTTTAAGAATATTTTCTTTTCAATATGTTCTAAATGCATATTGAACATTTAAAAATTACAACAAAAATGTTCGTTTCATTTCCACATCAAATCTTAAAGTACAATTGCGAAGCATGTTGCATAGTGACATGCCTATAACACTGTAACTAATCTTTCAACGTAAACGCTGAAAACACAAAACAAATACTGCATATGCACATGTTGGGCATTTCTTTCCTGTGTTCGAGATCCAACCAGCATTGGACAAATATAGAAAATGCGTGAATTAGCAGGTATACGTAGGGATCGGAAGATCACGTATTGTCACTCACTGTTTGAATTTTGATTCTGAGTATCTGACACTGCCGTTTTATCCGTTTACTTTGGAGAAGGTTTAACTTGCTTTTGTTCAACGTCAATCCATTTTAGTATGATTTTAACTGCTGAATCGTGCAGTTTCTCTGCTTTTCTGACGAGAAACAGATCCATTCAATAAAAATAACACCAAATGCATATACATATAGGTTCGCGAGTGTATATAAACTGAATCTTATCTTTGTAGCTTAGCTAAACTTTAGCTGTTGGCTTCAATATTGGTTATTGACTTTGGTTATTGATTTAGTTGTGGGAGGAAAACATTGACGTATACACAGATTAGTGCCGAAATAATGCAATAAAGTGATCATTTATATATCACAAAAGGCCCTACGTCAGGCTCTACGTCAGTCGAGTTATAGTGTTAGTCCCGGATCTCATTAGTTAGACCACAATGACATATAATAATTCAAAATTCAAGATGTTTTTCAATGGTAAAAACGTACTAGGTTCTTGTATTGAAGGAAGGCTGTCGTGAAGCGCATATACTTCACTCGGATCTTCTTCGTAACCATCCTCGGCAAACTCGTCCACACAATCATCTGCATCATCAACGTTCTGAAAACAGAAAAACCAAGAAAGTCTAACACATGGACACCTTTAGAAATAAATACATTAAATTCTTCTCGTTAGGGAAAAACATGCCACAATATGGTCGACCAAACAGGGATTCGACGCCAAAATGTTTTTTGGGAAAACTATTTTCAAATCACTTTCTATACGATGATCGGCAATATATCATCACCAATTAGGATAACTATAGTTAGGAGCTTTACAGAGTTTACGAAGAATGGCATTATGAATATGTTCTTGTTGGTCGTGTAAATAAATCTGTGTGAAAAGCTTTAAAAAGCTACAAGCATCGGCCACATGTATCTAGCGGATAATAAATCTTGTTGTTCAGTTTCATATTCCAGGTAGTGGCGCTTTTAACTTTATTTCATGTACATGTATTCATATTGTAATTCACAGATAATACAACATCTTCTTTATATTGATTCTATTTACGCAAAATTTTTACTGAACTACTAGTTTTCAAACGGTCAGCTCAAGGTCGAAGGTCAGGTTTCCAGATATTGGAAGTCTGACTCTGATTGGTCAACAATTGGAAAGGAATTTGCTGCTCGGGTAAGCAGCCGGTAGTTGAGGGGGAGTGAGAACGAACTCGAACTGACGGCTGCGAAGGAGACTACATTTCCCCCAGCACTGACCGCTTTACCCAGCACATGACGTCACAAGTCATGTGATCGCGAGAACCCTAATTCACCTTTAATAAGCGTTACGTGCATTTTTACAACCTCAAACAACGATATTCCGGTTATTTAGGTCACATACTTATCACATACTGATCTAAAAATACTTATTTTTTGTTGCCAATGTCCTTTAAATTCGGGCAACATTTGTGTGGGGAAGCAGAGCTGAAAGCAAGTTATTGGATAAAAAGGATATTAAGGGAGCATTCGTAATTGATTTAATGGGGGGGGGGGGGGGGCTATGGCTTTTTTATAAAAATTTCCCCTTGTATCTTTCGGAGACCACCATATGTGACATCCTGCAAACAAAGGTAAATTGCTATGACGCCCCCCCAACTTGAACTGGCCGATGAAATGGCTGATGCAAGTATATTTTGCATCTCATGAGTATTTTAAGGCCCATTTACACGTGCGATTTTTGCTGCGATTTTTCTGCTGACGTTTGCGATATAGTGGATTACTCACTAGAGTATTGAACGTCATAGATCTGCACACATGGTCCAATACATTTGTAAGACAATCCATTTGATCGCATGTGTTAAAAAGAGAAAAGTCGCGGCAAAAACCGCCTGTGTAAACGGGCCTTTACAGAGTCATGAACCGCCATCGGGAAGAAAAAGAATCAGCACTAGAAGTGGACGACGGAGACGGTGGGTCATTTTCACAACATGCTGTGACGACGTCTGAATGCGCGCCGTAAAGTAAGATTCGGGTAATTTGATAAAAAACAGAATATTCGTAAATTTAATGAGGTTAGAGAGATGCTACGATGCATACGCCGCAGGATATCGATGACGCACAAGAGTATGACACTCGAATGCAACGCAACCGTAATCCCATAGCATTCGAAGTTATTGTCACCATATTGTCACGCAATAAGCGCAGACGGCGGACGAAATACGCACCCACCATCCCAGCTCCGCAACTCATGTTTGAAGGGTACAGGTAAGCTCCGATTGGTAAGCGGATCAATAGGACCAATCAATCTGATCCTGTTCCAAGCACCACGGAACCAATCAATCAGGAGCCAATCGGACCGCCAGTTACCCAACCAACCAAACAGGTAAGTTCAAAGGATGAAATATTGGTAACACTCCGACAAACAGATTTAGTCGAGGTATGGTTTAACTGCACACCACCAATTTTGGTGCTCGATATCTACGAAAATTAGATATCCAGCAGCGAAATAATCAGATTGCAGCGCTGGCATCAGATTACATACTTCTGACTAAATAAATATTATTATGACTGGCTTCATTTTTCGTCTAGCCGTGCAATATACGTTTTGCGCACAGACCGGCTAGTTTTTAGGGAAATTTTTAACGGGCGGATTTCAAGAGAAATAAAGAAGACTTATGAACGTTTTAGGAAAGATTAACAACAACAAATTGCCTCAGATTCGTAATGCAGTTCCTGTTCGCTGATTTTAAGTAATGAAAACAGACGTGAAGTGATGGAGTGATATATGAACCTGTAGTGTACGAGTACGTATCGGCCTAAGTATACTATAAGCGTTCATATGAGACCGATCAGACGCATCCCGGTTGTTGAACCAAACCGAATGAGGTAATATGTCTTCATGTAAACTCAAATCTGAACTCATACCGGACTGAGTCGATGGTTATACGCACGCACGCACTGCTTTGTTTTGACTGAGTGCATGTGTTCCAAGATGGCTGACAAAAAAGATAGTCTCAGCTATTGAGAGAGAGGTGGTTATTTACTGATGAAATGGTTGAAGTCATTTGGAAACTACTGAAGTTGATATGGAGGAGGAAGAGGTTTTGACTTTGAAGGAAATCTAGTGGAGCTGTATCCTCTGACCTGCAACGATGATGGCGGGGAAGCATGATGTTTTGGACAGTTTTTGATGCTTTTTTAAAAATATAGTTCTTTGCAATATTTGTTCTTCTGCTATCCATTTAACTCCCAAAAAGTCAAGGCGGATAAAAGACGCGAAAATGCTTGTTGGAAATGATTATTTGGAGGCGCCAAACTCGTGCAAAATATTAAGCAATACAAACACTGAGTGGACTGGTAAAATATAATTTAATTCCTGGAATTCGTGTTGCAGGCAAATAATTATTACATGCGACGTTTGAGCTGTCAACTCGATATAATTTGTACCGCCAGTAGTGGTCTCATATAAACTCCTGGTCTATTCGTCCCGTACCGACACAAACTCGTACCAGTCCAAGTCCATACCGGTCTCATGTAACCAGGGACTAACTCTTCTCGCAATCTCGTCATTCAAATCTAGTTTTTTTTAAATAAATTATTCACTTGAATATATGTCTGTTTACATTGTTTATGTACACACATCTGTTGTAGCTGTCAGATTGTCAACTTTAATATTCCTCTGATTATGTCGCTGTGTGCTTCTCCAATTCTCAATCTCATCAGTCATGTAAACATGGACCTCATGGTACTGCCCGTGAAAATCAAACATAATCTAGCTTTATATACCATAGCAATCTATGTGAGCAAAACACGTGCCACACGGTCAATGCCCAGAAACCTATATACTATACATAAACAATTACATCACACGCAAGGAAAGCAAAAAAAAACAATAATCAAGTTATCGTATTATTGCTGTATATTAATGACATGTAATGCCGCAGCAAAAGCAGCGCATTATGTATCTCTCATGCATGCAACGATACCAGGTGGAGACACAGAAACTATAACATTCGAGAATATCACTACACTAAACAAAAACCTTACCATTTCACTTGTTACCATACTCAAGCGAACTGCTTGCTTAAGCAACCCAGACACGGCAATAAAGCTCTCCGTCGACTTCATGTCGACACCATGTACGACGAAGCTTGAACGAGTGAAAAGTACGCTTCTGTCGCTCGTAATTCTTGTCCAAATCTAATAATCCTGCATGGTTTTGGGAAGTAAAACACCCAAGCCTATTGGAAGTATCAGTCAAATTTCTGTTCACTTATATATACCGGCATAACACGGTCGCAAAAACACATATGTACTGATAGGTAACAATGTGTAATCGGAGATGTCTTATGATTACGTCTGGAATTTCGACATTCCTTGCTGTCACAAAAGCAAAATACCCCACAGCAAATTGCTCGTTTCTTTGAGCAGTTCAACGAAAGCCTTTAAAAGGGGTTAAACTGGTCAAACAATTCACTAAATCCAAACTCTAAAACCTTCACACCGTAAAACATATTGTCGATTTGACTTCATTCTTTCTGGGCGCATACTCGCACTATAATAATAATGTAAACTTTATTTATTCATAATTGATATATACTACAATGATAAACCTCTCTTTTACAGGTAGTTCACCAATGTCTACTTGAATTAACGATATATATGATATATAATATTAGTTTTGCATTAGTGTTGGGTTGTCCCAGGTTTTGTTACGTTTACAGAAAATATAGTATGAGGTTCTTATACAAATGTTAATTATTCTTTTCATGAAGTACTTTCGGCAACGTTCGTCAAATTTGAGATCTTTCAGCATTTCAATAAATTCTAATGATGGTTGACTGAAGACTCCGAGTGAGCTGATGGACAGATTCACAAATTTAACTTGTTCATAATTGTTGTTCTGTTCCGTAATTAGTTCCTGATACTTCTGTCTCTTACGGGTGGCATTATTGAGTAGATTGGATTCAAATCCGACTGTGAGTTCGAGAATATATATACATTTGTTTTCGATTGTTACCAAAAGATCGGGGCGTAATCTATCTCCGGTGAGAACAGATGGGCTGATGTAGCCAGGTATGTCAGCGTAGAGGCTATAATTTTGTACGGAGTTGAGTGAGGAGGCAATAAAATTTAAAACAGAGTCATGTCGCCAAGTAAACCGCCCTTCGTTTAGGCTTAACTATGGTTTAGGTATGTTTGGCAACCAGCAATGACGTGAAGTAGGGTCTCAGGTTGCAAGCAGAATGAACAGGCAGATGTAGGTGATATTCCCCATTTCACAAGGTTTTTGCGAGTCGGAAGCGTGTTGTTGATGTATCGGATGGTGAAGTTAAATATGTTCTTAGGGAGTTTGCTTTGGACTGAGGACCATGTGGAGTTGAACGAGAGAGTCGAATATTTAATGATGTTGGAAAAGAATGAACCTTGTGAAATAAGGTGATGTTGAAGCCTTTCTTCGTGTTCTTTTCTGAAAGTGTTTAGTACGTCCTTTGTGTTTTTGTACTTGTCGTATTGCACATTCTTGTGATTACTTGTGACAGTCCATAGGTTTCTAATTTCTTCATTTGGTGATAATTTTAAAGCATTTCGCGAAACAGTTTGGCATTGAAGAAATTTCGTTGAAGGGAGAATGATATTTAGACCGTACTTACTGCGAGGAAGTAGGACGTTGCTAAGTGTTGCTGAGATGGGAAGTTCAAGCCATTTCCGTATATATTTCGACGCAATACCATCTAGTTTTTCATTCACCCAGGTTTTACCTATGTCAGAAACAGTGAAGTGCCAAGAGATTTTTGCAAGTGCGTAGCGGCTGTACAACATAATTTTATTTTTTGGATGTAATGGCAGTTCGTCAATTTCATTCATGATGTCGGTTAGTGTGTCGTGTAGCTCAGATTTGTGATTTTCTTCGGACATATTAAAGTCAAAGTAGCGGCCTAGGTAACGAAACGATTTCCCATTTTCAACACGTGGTACGAGATGGTTATTTACAAACAGTTTGGGGAGATATTGGACCGATTTTGTTGAATCCTTTTTAATGCCAAATGTTGAACATTTATCCACACGTATAATCATGTTGGCCCACTGACACCAGATCGTAAAGCGATTGAGAAGCATTTGATTTCCTTTTTCTTGACCACTGATAACGGCAGCGTCGTCTGCAAATTGTAACCAGTGGATTGGGTTGAATAAGGTAGTACTATCGTTTGGTTTCCGGAAGCCAAGTTGACCGTATTTTTCAGACTTGATGTGTTGAATAAAAGTATTGAACGACATATTGAACAAGAGAGGACTGAGAGAATCGCCTTGGAGCACACCTCGGTCAA
Source organism: Chrysogorgia sp. JL179-B06 (assembly GCA_035772405.1). Taxonomy (NCBI): domain Eukaryota; kingdom Metazoa; phylum Cnidaria; class Anthozoa; order Scleralcyonacea; family Chrysogorgiidae; genus Chrysogorgia; species Chrysogorgia sp. JL179-B06. Next base: position 3,272,553 of record JAYKKM010000492.1, read on the forward strand.
CAGTGATGAATGGGGTGTTGAATTCATCTGTGATGATGGAAGTTTTGAAATCGGTATAGAGGCTACTAATGAGATTCTTTATGTGATCAGGGATATGGTGAAAATCAAGGACTTCGTGAATAAGGTTATGATGGACTTCACCAAATGCGTTTTTTAGGTCTAGTAATGTTATGACGAGAGATCGTTGTTTTGTGCGCGCTTTGTTGATTATATGCGCCATCTGAGCTGTATGTTCTAGTGTTCCGGAAAGTTTTGGGGTGAAGCCTTTTTGGATATTCTGTTCTATATACTTGTTTTCCGCAAGAAATTGAAATGTTTTATTGCGAATGCACGATGTTAAAACTTTAAGTGGAATGGATTCAAGTGTTATTGGTCTAAAGTTTGCTGGTTCGTCTGTCTCTCCTTTCTTGTGTATAAGTATTGTACATGCTTTTTTCCAATCAGACGGGACAGCGCCGTGAGACCAGGCTGAGTGGATTATGTCGGATAGATAGGAACGTAAGTAGGGACAGCGTTTTAAAACAGATTATAGATATTTGGTCAAGTGGACATGGTGAGCCAGACGGTTTCATTTTACGGATGACATTGGTAATCTCTTGATAGGTCGGGGGGTCGAGATTAAATGGCTTTTGAGGTGAAGCAAATTTTGGAATCCAGCTTGGGATGCTGAACGCTTTATTTGGGTTGATGGCAGAGAATGTCTTAGTGAAGTATGATGTGCATTGAGCCATATTAAATGATGGAAGTGAGCAAATTTTCTTTTTAAAAACTCTTTTAACGTAACCCCAGAAGTTTTTAGTAATTACACTGTCATGATCAATTTCCGCTGACTTTTGACTGTTGATGTTATCTTGATCGGCATTATTAGGTTTAAGAAGGTTGCGCAGTTTCTTGGCTACGAATTTGATTTCTAGCACTTCTCCGTTTTCTGATTTTAATTTCTTTAAGGCGATTTTCAGGTCCTTGACCGAGGATTTCGCATACTTTTTTCTCAAATTTACATCGTTGTGGTTATCAACGTGTCCAAAATTTTCGCTAAAGTAGTTGTATATAACTGTTGCCATGGTGTTGATGTTGTTATTCAAATCGTGCGGTGTGATTGGGTGGTTTAAAAAGGTCAGTTTGAAAAAGTCGTTAGCGGTTGACCATTGTAATGGCGATTTCGGTAGTTTAATTCCTTTTTTTAGGATAGGGAAGTTTTCTTTGCAATACGAAGTTGGAATTTCAGCATCGTCTTGTTCTACGTTGTCCTCATTTTGTTGATCATTTAACGCTTCTGTCATTTGCTGTTGTAGTTCGTCTTGAAGGTCATCAATAACTCGGCAGCTTCGTTGATGCATTTTGAGGCCGCGAGGTCCTTTACAGACTTTACCACAGCAACATTTAACAGCTGTGTACGATATGACTGGCAGACATTCTTGTGCTGGCATTTTCATTGTTGGAGTATCATCCGTGGTGGTTTCTTGCTCATAGTTCACTTCATGGCCGTAGGAAGCAGGGGGGCGCGGGGGGCCGCGGCCCCCCTATTCGTCGGAGGAAGGGGGCCGAGCCCCCCTAAAATGTCAAAGTACGAGTTTTCCACAGACGTATGGCACGGACGGCGCAGAGGAATATCTGATCTTTCTTTGTCCCGGCTCCGCCGCAAGATACAGCGATTGAAGTTGGTTATAGTTAAAACATTCAATTCTAGCTAGAAAATCAAATAAGTAATTGCTGCTGATGCTTTAGACTGCACCAGAATTAACCTCGGAGCATATAGATTTCAAAACAATTGCAGGGGCGGGTGGCACTTGCTCCGCGTACACAAGTTTCATACTTTCACACAAAGACCAGTGCAACTATAGTTTCCAGAAAAGTCAGATATTGGCGAAGGAAATAAAGGTAGACAAAAATGATCTTGTTTATGATCATAATATTTTGTTGTAAAACTGACATCAAAATGCAGGAAATCGTGTTTCAGAGTGGAAAAAAATAAATAAAAAAGCCCCCAAACCGACGTGGAAAAATCACGATATGATACGAAATATTTTTCTATGGGATATGAAATATTTTTCTTTGAATTACTGACTATTTGCCCACTTATCGTATAGAAAAATTGTTATTTTATGACCTTTAGAATTGTCTTAAATCTACCTCAGAATGCAGGAAATGCCATTTGAGAGACTCTAAAATTCAAAATTTTCCGGGGGAGCATGCCCCTGTACCCCCTTAAAAAACTCGCGCCTGTGGCGCTCGACTCGCACCGCCCGCGGCGCTCGGCATCCCACGTTTCAGCCCCCCTAACCCAAACCATCTTCCTACGGCCTTGGTTCACTTTGCTTTTACAGCGCCATGAGTGTCTGCCCAGCGATACGAAATCTTTACCACAAAATCCACATATTATTAGGGTTGCGAACAGTGCAAGTAGGCTTGCACGAATCATTTTAGATTCAATATTAATAAAATTATCAATATACGACGTTAGTGTGTCAATTCAAGTAAAAATTTTCGTTGAAACTGAGGACATGTACAGAGCGCGTTAACACACGTCTGCTCTATGTCTAATAATAATAATAATAATAATAATAATAATAAGGCAGCATTTCACTTCTGATAAGAACTCCTAGTAATGATAATAATAGTAATAATAATAATAATTGCAATAGCGCTGTTTCCCGAAGCTCAATAGCACTTTAGATTGTTAAATTTACAATAGTTAGTTATGAAATATTTACAATAGTATTAAAAATAAGAGTATTTACAAGAAGGATTTATTACAATCATAATGCTAAATCAATATAAATAATGGGAATATTAATTAAAAGCCACCTTGTACAATTCGTGGCTCCCTATAGTTATTCTAACGGGGGATTGGTAACTAAATATGGCGTCGTCATTAGAGAAGTTGCACAATTTCAAACGTCATTGTTGCTATGGGAACAACCATATTACTCCTATTTAAGAAAGTTATTAGAAGAAGTATAGTTATTTAACACTTCCAAAGCCAATAAATTGCGCTATCTAAATTGTGACAGCGAGTAACATGCTCAGTTCGCAGCCGTCAGTTCGAGTTCGTTCTCACTCCCCTCAACTACCGGCTGCTTACCCGAGCAGCAAATTCCTTTCCAATTGTTGACCAATCAGAGTCAGACTTCCAATATCTGGAAACCTGACCTTCGACCTTGAGCTGATTGTTTGAAAACTAGTTCAGTAAAAATTTTGCGTAAATAGAATCAATATAAAGATGATGTTGTATTATCTGTGAACTTACAATATGAAGTTAAATAATAAAGTTAAAAGCGCCACTACCTGGAATATGAAACTGAATAACCTTGAGCATCACCGTATTACAGATTTATTATCCGCCAGATACATGTCGCCGACGCTTGTAGCTTTTTTAAAGCTTTTCACACAGATTTATTTACACAACCAGCAAGAACATATTCATAATACCATTCTTCGTAAACTTTGTAAAGCTCTGAGCTATAGTAAGCGAAATATTAGCTTTCAAGTAAACAGGCAGTTTACAATCTTAAATTTCTCTGAACGCTCTCTGACATTCACGCCTATTTGTTTGCATAGGCCGCAGCATGAACATAGTCAAAACAATATTCTTCGTAAATTTCGTGAAGTTCTAGGCTAAACATTTCAAAATATTAGCTTTATTTATCAACACCATGCACCCAGGACGGCTTTATTTAGCACAATGGTGTAATTTCATTGGACTATGTATACAAAGGGAATGGAATGCAGCTCTCGGGTGAGCAGACGTTAGTACATGGCGAGGTATTAAGCGAGCTATTAGAACGTCTGCGAAGGAGGCTACATGCTCAGATGCGAACAGTGTATTTTTGTTATTAGTAAAAGCTATAACTATAAGGAGCCACCTTAATCTAGTTACGCCTTACATTCTCGGCAAGGCGTTCAATATTGAAAAATCGTGGGCAGGATAATCTTGCCGTAAAGACTTCCTCCCGCTCTGTCAATAAGTGTTTACTATTTGCCTGAGTTTTTAAAAAATTTGGTTGCTAATTAAGAAGAGCTTAACTCTTTCCTGTCCGGCCCAGTCAAAAGGGGTATAGAAGACCCCCGAAGTCGTAAATCGAAAAACGCGGCACACGGTAACGCAAGATTAAAAATTGAAATTCGACAAGCGCCAGACACATGAGATCCACTCACACGCCAAGTTTGATTTGATTTCATAAACAACTCTGCGATTTGTGGCATTTCAACCTGATTTATGATAATTAATGCTAATTTATATTATCATGTGTCTTGTTCGGAAAATTCAAAAGCATTGGTAACAGCCGGTTAGAAAAGGTATAGATTTCGCAACAGTTATGGATATTTCCCGAGATATCAATAGAACAAAGAGGTACAGGTAGTTCAATTTTGGATGTTTTTCAGCCGGACAGGAGTTAAGGTGGCTCGATAGGAAAATGTTTTATGTGTAGAAGTAAGGCTCTAGTACATTCATCAAAAAGTTTGATGCATGACATTAGTTAAATTGCCCAAACGCCGCAGACTTAATTCTGACCACGGGTTTTTGGGGTCTTTTTTCAAAAAAAAGTTTTTTTTGAGATTTTTTAACTATAGAGCCAGCTAAATCAAATGAGGTTCTTTCTTAATGCAAACGGCAACCGGAAATCACTAGTGGCGTATTTTTCAATAAAAATAATCGTGCAAAACAAAGATAATGAAAGATTAGAAATCCTAATGGAGGACTAAAAAACCTAAAGAGATGACGGTGTTAAATAGCAAATTTGAATCGCTGAATTCAAACCACAAAACGTTGAATGTAGAAAATGAAACATAAGTACATTTTGAAGCTTCAAAGTTTCTGAAAAATCCATCTTATCAGTGAGTCAACGTTTAACTTTACTAGCTGGCCTTTGGAAAATTTGAGCAACACTTTGCTTTGAATGAACTATGCAAATTGCAATGATTTTCGACCGGTTTGTTTCACACGTCCTTCGTGTTGTCGCCCAACGTCACTAGCCTTATCCTCAATGTTTTCAACTCTTGAGTCTAAGTATTATATTTATAATATTAATTATATTCAAAGCAGGTACAGAAAGGATCCCAAAAAGGCCAGCCTTTTTGGGATCTTGTGGACCTGACGGCATACCCGGGGGCGTTACTTAAAAACACTGCCCAGGAAATTGCACCTTCTCTTTGTCGTCTTTTCAATCTGTTCCTCTCCCTTGGCTCAGTCCCTTTAAACTGGAAGCGCGCGAATGCCACCCCTGTTTTTAAAAAAAGATGATCCCTCCCTCGTCGTGAACTATCGGCCTGTCACTGTTATGCATTGTCTCAAAGACTCTAGAACGGTGCGTCTTCAATCATTGCTATCAACATCTTGCTCCCATGTTTCATCACCTGCAGCATGGCTTTCTAAAGGGCAGATCAACTGTGACAAAACTTCTTGTAGTCTACCACGACATCTTAGAACACCTTGCTAGCGGGAAGGAGGTTGACAGAGTTCGAGCATTTGACAGAGTGTCCCACCATCTGCTCCTAGTCAAACTTGAGCGATACGGCATATCTGGGTCTCTTCTCAAGTGGTTTAGGAGCTATACCTATCTGTCAGACAACACCGCGTGGTCCTTGATGGTACATTTTCAAACTGGCTTCCGGTAACTTCAGGCTTCCCTTTTGGATGTATTCAGGCATATCGTTTGCGAATACAAGAAATAGAAGCGGACCAAGTATAGATCCTTGGGATCTATACTTGGTCCGCTTCTATTTCTTGTATACGCAAACGATATGCCTGAATACATCCAAAAGGGGTCGAACTTGGCTCTGTTTGCTAACGACTCGAAGCTATATAGACCAATGAAGTAAATGAACTTAGAAAGTGCCACACACGGACTCCAGTCTAATCTCGACTCTCTACAAAAGTGGAGTGTTGACTGGGACATGTCCTTCAACGCCTCCAAATGTAAAGTTATGCACATGTCTCGTAAAACATCTCCAGTTTGTAAAAACTATGCCTACCAACTCGGAGGAAATTCCTTGGATTGCGTGCCCTATATCACCGACCTGGGAGTAACTATTACCCAGCACCTATCCTGGTCTAAATATATTGAAGAGACATGCGCAAAGGCAAACAAGTCACTTGGTCTGATCAAAAGAGTCTGTGGCAGAGACCTATCTGATATCAAGACCAGAAAACTGCTCTACTGCTCCCTTGTTCGGCCTCGCCTAGAATACTGCTCCAACGTCTGGTCTCCACACACTGTAAAATACCGCTGACTGATTGAAAATAACTATCCCTCCCAGGAGTTATCCTACAAAGAAAGACTCACTTCACTAGACTTACTTCCCCTTGAACTTAGACGTGATCAGTCTGATATTGTACTACTTTTTAAATATAGGAATGGTCTAATCAATGTCAACCTCGATAAATACTTTACACCTACTCGCTCTTCTCACAACACTAGAAAATTTGACTCTAATAATTATCATCCTCTGACCACCCACAATCAAAATTATTTTAGATATTCTTTTTTTCCGCGCACCATCAACCATAATAGCCTACTAGTGGAATAGCCTGCCTAGTCTACTCAAGTGCTGCATTAGTATTAGTCAATTCAAACATAAGCTAAAGTGTTACTACAAGGATAATCTCTCATCTTACCAGCCTTACATAGTCAAATTAGTTATTTACTTAGTGTTATTAGTCCAGTGTTTTAGTTTCTTTATTAATGTTTTTACTTGTAATCTAGTAAGCATTTTACTATTTCTCAACTTGTTTGGGGGAAAATGTCAATTGGGGCGAAAGCCATGTTGCTCTCTCCCAGCCACCTGTCACTTTTATCTTCTTTTTTTTTACTTCTCGTTACTTTGTTATTTTTATGTGTAATTTTAATTTTGTGGCGAATGCAATAAAAAAATTAATAAAGTACTTTTTTGAATAGTAAAATATTATTGATTAATTTGATAGATGTATGGTGATGGTCGAATAACCACAGTCATGTCAAGACTTTTAAATGTTGAAGTAAATAAAGCATATTATTATATATTCAAACTTCATTCTCGTTTCTTATTGGTCAACATACTCTAGTGAATTCTCAATGTCCGGCAGGCGCGACATCATTTCCGTCGAATACTATGAATTATTGGACGGAGGTATCCAAAAAAATTATTGGGCGCTGATGACGTCACTAGGAAAAGCGCGCGAAAATTTAAAAAAAAATAAAATAAAAATGGCTTGTAGTAGATTACTACCAGACTGTCACTTTGTTTGTATATTTTTAGTAAGACTATTTTGAACAATGTATAATAAAACAATTATTGGATTCGGCTTACGCATGACATCAAGAATTATCCAGACCTCGGTCAATGTTATCAGCCTTCGGCTTCAGCAGATAACATTGACCTTGGTCTGGATAATTCTTGATATCATGCTCAGCCTCATCCAATTATTGTATAATATTGCCAGGTAGAAAATACGACGACAAATTTATATAATTAAGGGTGTTTAAAGAATAAATGAATTTAATATTTAGAGTAAAAGATTACAATGTATAGCATTTAAATTACGTGCTTTATAATATTGCAGAATAACAAATGTTAATACAAGCTTTGAATTGTATATTTTGTAATTTTACCTCACCACCTCATTATATGATGGAATAATTGTAATGCTTGATAATTATGCCTACATATAGAGTACTGGTAGTTAATGTGCTTATGACACGAAAATTAAATAATGAATAAAAAATAATAAAATAATGAAGAATATCAATTTACAGCTTTTCCAAATTTTACTTAGTTTTTGAGATATTCTCATTTATTTGATATGTAAATGTCATACTTATGACATTACACTGCATAAACGACTTATGCTGTATATCATGGCAATTATTTGATGAAATAACTCGAAAGGTTTCACGTAGTTAGTGTTGTAGAATCGACACATGCAATTACTCAGTGATATCAAGTGGTTTCGTTAAATAATCACAAATAAAGACACTGGATTTTTCAAATAAAAGTGTGCAGATGTCATAAGTATGACATTTAATGAAGTAAGTGAAATTTGGAAAAGCTGTAAATTGAAATTCTTCATTATTTTAAGAGTTCGTTCAAATAAGATAAACTTAATTTTCGTGTCATATGCACTTTAAGGATGTAAAAAGTACAGACTATAGCTGTTTTATAGGACCAATTACCTGGCCTGGCTTACATTTTACTGACTTAATAGTATAAACACGCACCATACTGGCTATCTATAGAGCCTAACAATCTGGGTTTACGCTCATCTGATGACACATGTTAGCTGGCGTGGCTTTGACTTAGTGTGTCTGTGTAAACACTTTTATCTTGGATTAGGCCTGGATAATGCCGGTCCTAGACTTGCAATGTATTTACAACTGTATAATGTATAATTGGGTAGGTTAACACTCATTGTGTCACGGGAACATGTTAGGGATTAAACAAGTGGTGTCAGCTCACTGACGAGCAGGTGAAGGTAATTCCATCCTGAATTAAGGTTATATTGGTGATATAATTAGATAGTAAGCAATGTCGTTCTTTGTTGCATATGGGCTTTTGTCATTTCATCTTTTTGAAATATGTATTACCGGTATTTGAATACATTAAAATACCAGTAAATATATGTACATATAATTAATATCAATAAAAGCAACAGAGGTCTTCTAACAATATAAAAGGTTTATTAGGTTTATTAGTAGTCAGATAACACTCTTGGTCTACGATAAATTTAGGTATTGAATCTTTTGGTATCTGTTTATACCCACAATTAGACAATAAGGAACACGCACGAACACGTTCATGTTGCAATGCAATGCCAGTATTGTAATCTTCACAAGTTATGCAGTTTCATGAATACAGTGTACTTTGAGTAAAATTATGAGTAACCACTGTCAAAACATGTTTGTTGATTATATATTATGAAAACCAAAACTGATATAAGTAATTTTAATGAAATTAATATTATATAATGATAATTATAAAATTAATTAATAATCACGATAATTATAAAATTAATTAATAATCAAGAGTTACACAATTGGTTTTTAATTACCCTGTCTGCAAGACAAGTTATTTCTTTCTTATGCCTAATGGTAAATGATGAATGGTGACTAATGGTACCAGTAGACTTTCCCACTCATGTTTTGTTCAGTGCATGCCGACCCAAAACGTAAGCATTTTGAAAATCTGTTAAAGTGCTACTACGATCAAATTTTTACCTATCGATATTTTTACGCATTTATAAAGCAGAGCTGCTAAATATTACTCGGTCGAAACCGTTTTGCGATTCGACGATGGCAAGTATTATTTTTCTGACTCCGAATCTGGAGTTATGTCCGCCATTAATCGTTCATGTTCCTGACCAGCGTAACGAAGTGACGTCAGATTCTCAACGCGAAGACTCTACATGGGCATGGCTAATTCAGTAAATCAAGGTCGTTTTTTTCAAATTCTTCGTCTGAAAGGCTGAACATTTCATCTACTACTCGAAGAAAACAAGTAACCTCGACTGAAATTCAGGCGTAGCTTTGAGAATCTGACGTCACAAACAATATTACCTTTTGAAATTGCGGGCTCACAATTGGAACATGTTTTTAGTAATGGTGGCCTAAATAATAGTGATTTCAGAGCTCAAAATACTTACTTCAAAATACCATTTTTTAGTTGTTTTTTACATCGATGATCAATTTCGACCCTGAAATACTATTCTATGGTAAAGAAAATCTAAAAGACAGGGGGTGAATTTTCATCGTAGTGGCACTTTAAGATTGCCAAATGAAAGCGTTGCTTATTTTGAAGTAAAAGAACTGAGCACTACATTATTAAAGCTTCAAACAGTGAGCAGGCGATGGGGTTGTTGCGCACACTCATAGTCTCATACAAGTACATGCTTCCCATGATGCCGCGAAAGCCTGCGGAGCAGGAAGACCACGACGGAAATCCCGAGATTCTTACTGGGGAACGTTCATAACTATAGGAGTTCTTATCAGAAGTGAAATGCTGCCTCTGGGGTACGAGGTTGGAGCTAGTCGTTTCGCCCCCAGTGTTCAGGATCAGGCATGCGGCATGCCAGCAGAATGATGCTAGCAATTTTCTATAGCATAGAGGATGTAGAATCTAAACCAGCGTATCAAGCTAAGGCGATCATTTTACCAACGAATATTTTAGTAAATTTATATATAAGGCTTATGTTTTACCTCGCATGGAATTTGTAGCCGGTTATTAATGGCAATAAGCAAACCACTTAAAAGTAAACTTGAGAGTACTAACCACTATGGTCTAAGAACATTAATGCAACTAAGTAACAGTAGTTATGAATCAGGTTTAAGCTTAGCCTCTATGCGTTCATTAGAGCACAGACGGCGTGAACAGTCATTAATTCTTTTCTTCAAGAGTTTTAAACTAGGAGGTCCAACTTATATTTCTAATTATTTTAAACCTCGTATTACTCCATACACTTTAAGGCTTAAATAAAAAATCAATGCGTTTCTTTGTTGTGTTGACACTGTACCTGCCTAATCCGAAGTGGTTTGCCGTAGCGTAGTTACGCTACGGCAAATTTAACGTAGCGTAGTAGTGTAAATATATGCATATATACGCGTTTAAAATGTTAGCAGGAAATAATGTCGCACGGTTATTTTGGTTGTTTATCGGCAGCAATTTTAATAATTTTAGCTGGTTTATGATTATATGCAAGCATTAAACCTCTCTTATTAAACGGCTTGTAAACATACTTGACATCAGCTTTTCGCTTCGCCATTTTGTAAAATATGTAGTAAAAAAACTGCTGATGTCAACGAAAAACCTCGCTTTGTCCTTTGCAGTGTAAACAGAGGTAAATTTCACAACGGTACGCCAACCTATTCCGGATCACTTACCGTACCGTACTAGTGTAAACCTGGCCTAAGAGGTAACGGCCGTCGTTCAAGATTCTTATTGTAGTCGTTTTAAGCAGAGTTCTTATACTTATATTATCTCTCATATCTGGAATAAGTTACCGACAGCTGCTAAATCTGCAACTTCATTATCCCAATTTCGAAACTCTATTGGTCTTTGTGAACTAATTAGGTTAATTTTTAAAATATTTTTCACTAATTTTAGTAGTTTTAACTAATTTAATGTAGTTCAGTATTTTTAGAATGTAGTTTTAATGAACGTATAATGTATGTAATTAACATAATATGATTTTTACATAATTCTATTTATGATTGTCGAGCATTTTTATCATGAGCCATTGGCTCGGGTGATTGGGTAACCACACCCCATGTAATCGACATGAAATAAATTATTATTATTATTATTATTATTATTATTATTATTATTATTATAAGTTCTTAACTCTTTCCTTACGGCTGAAAAACATCAAAAATTGAACGACCACGTTGTTCTATTGATATCTCTCGAAATAACCATAACTGTTGCGAAAGCTATACATTTTCTGGAAGCCCAATAAACCGGCTTTTACTTGTTCGTTTAAATTTCCCGAACAAAACACATTATGTTAATATAAATTAGCATTAATTATCATAAATCAGGTTGAAAAATTTACATTTTTTCAGAAAAGGCCATCTTGCACGCCCGCGTAGCATCTTGAAAACTCAAAATGCCACCAATCGCAGAGTTGTTTATGAAATCAAATCAAACTTGGCGTGTGCGTGGATTTCATGTTCCTGGCGCTTGTCGAATTTCAATTTTTAATCTTGCGTTACCGTGTGCCGTGTTTTTCGATTGACGACTTTGCGGGTCTTCAGTGACCCATTTTAACTGCGCCCGTAGGGAAAGAGTTAAGGACTTTCGCTCTGGACAAGAGGATAGACTTCATAACCATTTAACCTGTCAGGGATCCTTTTTCTCCAATATTACTAAGTTCTCCTTTCCCCAGCTTACGAAAATATGGTGTGCGTCTCAGTCCAATCTCCCGAAAAATATTTTTAATTTTACGATACGATATATGAATAACTCTCTCCCCACGCGCCAAAACCTTGCAAGATGGGGTATATTACCAACTTCAGATTGCTCTCTTTGTCTGGCAACGGAAACTCTTCTTCACGTAGTGGCAGGTTGCCAGTCGTACCTAGAACGATTTACATGGAGACACGACTCTATCTTGAACTTTCTAACAACGACCCTACAGACCGTAAATGGTTCAAGTCTTTATGTTGATCTTCCTGGTTATAAAAGTCCATCCATAATAACTGGTGACACATACCGTCCAGACTTGCTCCTATCAACTGCAAGTGGATGCCTCTACATTGTTGAACTGACTGTTGGTTTTGAGTCCAATCTTCAAAACAACATCGATCGTAAAAAATCCAAATATTCAGAATTGATTAGGGAACAAAGTCAAAGTGAACAATTCAGATCAGTTAAATTTGTAAACCTATCGATCAGCTCCCTTGGTGTCTTTGCAGCAGAATGTTCTACATTCGTAGAAATGCTAAATGATCTTAGTCTTGACAAGACTCACCAAAATTATTGTATTAAGAGAATGACGACGATCGCAATCAGAACCACCTATTATATATTCTGTTGCCGAAACAAGGAATGGACAAATCCCGAACTGCTAACTTTTTAAAATTATTGTGCTATATATTTGTTTTATGTTGTTATGTATAGTTATTAGTTATATATTGTTGGTGTTGATTCAAGTAGCCGATTGTAAGTTACCTTAAATAAGCGAGATTTACAGTTGTATATTATCTAAAAAGTCATTTAATAAAGTTTCCATTATTATTATTATTAATAGTATTATTATTAGTATTATTAGTATTATTATTAGTATTATTAGTATTATTATTATTATTATTATTATTATTATTATTATTATTATTATTATTATTAAAAAGACAAAATTTATCATATAGTAACAAACTTTACATCCCAAAGCCTCGTTATCAAAGCAATGTGGGGAGAGGCGTTTGCGGAGAATGTCAAACATTGGCAATCAACTATCAACAGTTTACCGAAAAATATCTACAACTTTACCACGAGATACCTCAACAACACCCTACCAACCCTAAAAAACATGACCTTGTGGAAGAAAACAACGAACAGTCTGCGCAGTGCTTGTTTAAACCCCCAAACACTACAACATGTAGTTTCCTCTTGCAAAGTGCACTTGGATCAAGGACGTTTCACTTGGCGTCATAACTCAATTTTGAAAACATTGGCCGAATATCTATTAAGTATTAAGAAAAATTCATTGATTTATGCTGATATCGAGGGTTTTGAAAACCCCTCGGTAATAACTGGATTAAAAGAGCGGCCTGATATGATAGTTTTAAACAACACTAAAGATAATATATATGTAGTTGAATTGACCGTTGCAGGTTTCGAGACCAATATAACTAAAAACTGCAGGAGGAAAGCGGTTCGTTATAAAGACCTCTGCAACTCCTTGAAACAACGCTTCAGTAAAGTAAAATTTCTAAATCTGTCTATGGGAGCTATCGGAACGATTGGCAAAGAGTGTAAGGACTTCTACAAATTTTTAAATGACATTACCACAAAAGAACAATCCAGTAAAAAAGTTGACCGGTTGTTGTATAAGGTCAACTTATTATCTATTTTGTATGAAGGATAAACAGTGGGACACACCTAAACTTTTATATTGGTAATAAGTGTAAATATTTAATTTGTTTTTGATAATAGTAAGTAACTTATATATTGGCATCTAGTAAAATCTAGGGCTAGCTTTTAGATAAACTTTTCTTTTTAATCTTGTACCATAACACATCCAAGATGCCTATCTTAATGTAGTGAGTCTTGGTTGCAACTTCTTATAAATAAAACTCGAGTTTTCATTATATAGCCTTGTACATGGCGCGTTTATAATGTCAAAATTCAATATGACCATTTGAACGCCATACATCTAATTCGAACAACATTTACTCGAAACGAGCAAGCCTCGCGAAGTTATAAATTTTCCATTCAAGCGACACTTTTGCCAAATCGAACTTCACGTTTGTAATATTTCTGAATTGAACGACTTATCTGGCGGTCATATTTCAAATCGAATAAACGAACGTACGGGAATACCCGAAACTGAAAACTACGTCACAAAACGTCAAGACTGGACATGTTCGCTTTACATCGTTCCGCGACTCTGTCTGGACACGAAACACATGAGGAACCCAAGTCAAGATTGGTGTGCTGCCTCCCTAGGGTTGGCAGCAATTATTAAACAGTTTGTAAGCTGTTAAGTTTGTTCTAGATATGAAGAGACGCTAACTACACCACTGACTGGATATCTTCACCGCTCTAGTCGACACAAAACTCCGACAACCACAAAAAGAGAAAAGCACACAACAAATATACTGTAAGAAAATATACTCCAGAAAAATTCACGAAGCAAGCCAAGCCATGGTTAAATAGAAATCATGTGTTAACCAAAGTCTAACGTTACTTTACACATTATCATCAATACCTGCAGTATGGTATGTCATGATACATTTATGTTAGAAACGATTCATTCGTATTTTAAATGTCAACGATTCATTAAATTCGTTCCAGTATTTATCTCGTTATAATTTTTGAAATTTAATCTATACATAGCAGTTTATGGTTTAACACACTTGTAATCTCGACGCTTGTTTTATCCCGCAATCTAAAAACGCCGCGAAATCCCAGTAATCTTTAATTTCATGCAATAATTGCCATGATTATAAACATACTATGATTTTAAATTTCTATTTTACATACATGTACTTGTAGTCCTTCCAATAGCACTGTTAATGCGATTGACCAACATCCCGCCATACGGTTTCCAGTTTCCATCACACAAACATAACGATATACTTTTTTACATATACACGTTCATGTTCATTTACACAAGTGTGTCTCATGCAGTTCAGAGTCGTTAATACTTAATAGGTATACAATTCTGAAAACCGATCTTAGAATATTAAAATAAAGGCGTGAAGCTACTCAAAAGCATGACACCACTCCCCTCAAACGACTCCCCCGCAAATTGCGATGTAGGGCCTCGCAATATATTTGGAAATATTAAATATACCGTACCACAAAAGGGCAAAACAAAGATAATACTACTATATTTATGTTGTGAGTCATGTTAACCACACGCCACGAAAATATCACGCATACATGACAAGTATAGTTTCCAGCCAGCAGGGGGCCGCTGTTTCTGAGAAAATTAACAATCTTAAAGCTTCCCCAGAACTAGAATGGTTTGCGTTACTATACACGTGTCTAGCTGTACGTGGGAGGCACAGCTACGAGTGAAACGTAAAGTATAACATATGTGATGTTTACTCTATACGTCAGTATAACATGTGTGATGTTTACTCTATACATCAGTATAACACGTGTGATGTTTACTCTATACGTCAGTATAACATGTGGGATGTTTACTCTATTTCGGCAGTTCACTGTCTAAATTCACATTTCATTCACATTTCAAATGTTTACGCTATTACGGCAGCCCACAACAGTATAATTGTTACATTTTATTCAGATGAAGACCCTCGCTCGAAATGTCAGCAATATGTCACAGTTCACTACGTTAATTCACATTTCAAGAAGAGCCCTCGTTCGAAGCGTCCGAAAACTGTTTACTCTATTTCGACAGTTTATTGCCTTAATTCACATTTCTCTGTGATGAAGGACCCTAGCTCGGTAATATGAAATATATATTTTTATTTAATGAAATATATATTAAGGAAGCAACAATCACCGAAAGGTACTTTACACGGAGGGCCCTCTGAAAAAAATATACAAATGACTATATAACATACAGTACATACATACAAACACAAATACACACACATATATACATACACATATACACACATACATACATATATAACTATTAAAGAGTAATCGATAATGATGAAAAAGATAGAACATTACTTATTCATCAATTTTCAAGAATTAGACTAAATAGAAAAGGAGGTCAATTTCTAACAAATAAAGGTAAATTATTCCAGTCTTTTACAAAGAGATACGAAGTTCTCTGTTGACCCCGGTTGGTCTTACATAGAGGCAATCTCAGGCTATTTTTTCGCCTAATATTATAAGAGTGAATATTCAGTTCATTATAAAAGTCGAAGTCTAAATCATTATTAAGAGATTTAAAGATAAATGAACAACGATGAAAAAGTCTTCTTACATAAAGATCCTTCCAGTTTAATGAAGATAGCGCCATTGTGCTGGAGGATGTTTATGTCCACTCTATTTCGACAGTTCACTGCCTTAATTCACATTTCACTCTAACATCGTGATGAAGGGCCCTCGTTCGAAATGTCAGTGTTCTCGCGTCTCGTATATCAACATCCTGAGTATTTACCTAATTTACGTATTAGTTATTAAAAATTAGTAATCAAAAGTATATAATTCGAAAACAATCAGTATTAATGTCTAGACTATTTCAGCAGTCTCTGATGAGGGGGGGGGGGGGGGGGGGGGGGGGGCTCTCTCGAAAAAACTATTACACAATCACACAGGTAAGTGCAATTGTCTCCAACGAATTGACAATCTCGCGTCCTCGAGGTCGACAAGGCGCTCATGCATGCTGTTCGGAGGGCTGAATACTGGACACTTCCGTTCCTGGCTTCTCCACGAACTCGTATAATCGTGTGGTGTCGTTTGATTCCCATGCTTTATACATGCTTCATGTATAAGGCCATGCTTCAGATCATCGGTCTTCCACTGAGGACGGCGAGAGTGGGTGTGAGCTCTGAATATCATGCATGGGCCAACAGGGCGAAATGCTGGCGTTTGATGCGCTGGTTCAGCGTCTCTACTGGCAGGCTCGGGGCAAGCTATAGCGCCAGTGATGACACGTAGCACCCTGTTTTTCGTGTGTGTGGTGGGAGTGGCATAGTCGGCTGTCGAATACACCAGCTGGACCAAGCAGATGTTCTCAGAGTGGAAACGTCAGTAATATCTCAATTCTATTTACGCTACAAAGAGACTTCCCAAATTGAATTTTTTCGACTGTTTTACCAGAGTTTTCATTAATATGACAAATATTAATGTTTTGTTGATTAAAACTCTGTTTTACTGATTAAATTTCGTTTTGTAGTTATTATAACTACCATCATAATATAGCATCTGAGAGGCGGAGGTGTCGAAACCGATATCAAAAATATTAAACATATTTCTTGAGAGTTACCGCTCTCTATACATGGAATGATCTTCCCCATGACTTGAAACTAAAATATTGATCGCCTAGTTACCTTCAAGAATAAGATCACTGATTATTACAAAATGAATCTTGAATATCGTTGTTATACCAGGAGAATGAACAGTGCATTATTTCCTGTAAAGTTTTAAAGTGCTTATATGAAATGAATTTTTTTGGAGTCTTTCAATGTCCAATATACACTTATAAAACATATGCATGTAAAGAGAAAATCGTTCAAAACGTTATGTCACTGAAATAGGTTAGCTATGAAAGAACGAACATCAGTCCAAACGTGGGCCTGGCCACTCCTACGCACGGTAAAGTGATGTCAATGTGTTTGCAAAGTATCAAGTATGCAAAGATGGCAGAAATCATTAAGCCGGAGCTATAATGAACAAATTCCATGATCCTGAAATACTGACTTATTCAAAATCGCTGAATATTTCATCAAGCACTCTCTCTCTCTGTGCAGGAAAACCGTTTTCTAGATTAATCTTCATCAAACACCTTGACGTCATCAGTTCACTTTCTAGCTACCTGTATATTCGGACCAGTCCCACTGTCCCCGGGCCAGGTTTGTTAAAATAAATGACTCGAAAGGACCTTCACATTCTCTACAACTATTAATCCTAACCCTAATCTCAATCCTAACCTTGATCCTAACCCTAACCATAGCTAACCCTAACCTAACTAAAAATAAAGACAGACAAAAACAGAAAGGTCCCTTTGAGTCATCCCTTTTAAGCCATCCCCCAATGACGTCTGTATAGAACAAAAACGACGTCATATTTATAGTTAGGTTTTAAATTATTCATTTTCTTTATTTTGAAAAATTCTATTGAAATAATACGACTTCCGTGGTTCTAGCTGCTTCACACGAGCGACATAAGCAACGAAAACAAAGCATGGCTTTTCCTCGGGGACTTACGAATACAAAACAACGAGAATTGTTCTGTTTCCTCTTTCTTGCCTTAATCCTTATGCTTCTTATCATTATGTCCATCTTTATGTCGCAGGTTTGACTTCATTCCTTTGTTTTGCCTTTTGTCTTGTCCTTATGATTATCATTAAGCCCGTTTTCCACTTCACCATTTCGCCGATGACATAATTTTTTCCCGTTTTCATTGGTCGACGACTGAAAAAATGATGTCATTGTGGAAATATTTCGCTAGCGGCGAGCAAAATCGTGAAGTAGAAAACGGGCTTTATGCTCTCGTGTGAACCAGGCTTAAGCTCTCAAATAGATTTTTAAAAACGTATCTTTTGTTAGGTATATACACCGCCAACATGGCCGCCATTCTGATATGAATCTCAGGGATTCAGTGAAAACGATATATATAGATTTAAATCGTTTATATTGAGAGTTTAAAAAAATAAAATGTTGGTATAATAATAGAAGTAAGAGAGGGCACTTAACTCACGACCTTTGTTCTATTAAAAAAAACACTGGCGCATGATGGCAAGCATCCAAACAAGTTATAAAGGTCATCCAAACAAGTTATAAAGGTTATCCAACAATTTGGGAGCAGCCCATGAATCACGAGCTCAAATGAAACCTATAATTATGCTTTTTCTATTTAAAAAAGTTACGCGAAATAGAAAGTAATATCCAAAATAACTATGCGAACTCGAACTTGCTATTTTTACACGTCGATTAACAAACAGGTAGGGGAGGAATTAATTGGACCCAAGGCTAGGGAATTGAGCAGATATACTGTGTCTGTAAGGCGTCTATCCTGGTTATATATTTATTGCGCTATCAGTGGAGAAAGCCAGGCGTGGATCAAACGAATGCTAAAAAGTAAGATGTAGAACAAAGACAACCCCAATGGAATAAAGTGAGAAGCCACTCCTTTTTCCGCCCATGCTAGACAAAGACAATACCTCCAGCGGAATTAAATAAAGGAAAGTGGCTTTTATACGTTTCAGTATATCTTGTCACCTAACCCAACTAATTTTTAATAACTGGACGATTATTGGGTGAACACTGGTCGTTGTTACTCTTTAAAGATTCCCTCGCAATTCGCCGACAAAATCTAGATTTGAACCACAGAACTAAAGCATCGAGAGAGAGTTAATTATTTTCTATTAATAGTTATTAGCTCACTGCTTATAAAGGTACTGTATATGCTGCTGTAAACGTCAATAGTTAGCATTCCTGATGATAACTTCAAGCTAGTCGAAACCGTTGAATTCTCAATAAATATGTTTACGTTATTCGGAGTTACCGTTATTGGATATTTTATTAAAATACTTAGTGGTTCCCGTACATTTTGACGAAAGGGGATATAGAACGACAGAGATTAAGAAAAACATTGTTCTTTCGATATTTCATAAAATATTATTGGAAACCTTGACAATTACTCGAGCGTCGACAGCAGTTCTGTTGGGCTGTACTTGAAGATGACAGGATATCCGTCATCTAGGCAAATTATTTTTAATTGCGTTAAAATATGCATTTCCGGTGATTATCAATATATATACAGGTAATGATATATACAGGTATATGATATATATACATATACATATACATCTACATCTACATCTACATCTACATCTACATCTACATCTACATCTACATCTACATCTACATCTATCTATATATCTATATATCTATCTATATCTATCTATATCTATCTATATCTATATATATATATATATCTATCTATATATATATATATCTATCTATATATATATATATATATATATATATATATATATATATATATATACACATTACACACTTGGAATACTATTGCCGTTCCTATTATGGCACCTTGCTGTGCACACCAGGAAGTTCAGAGGAACCACATCGATATAAGAAAAACATTGTTCTTTCGATATTTCATAAAACATTATGGGAGACCTTGACAATGACTTGACAATGACTATAAAGTTTAGTAGACATTCAAAGTCGGGCAATACTGAAATGTTATTTTGTAATAGCGCATTTACATGTCCAAATTTTTGAAAATAATATATTTCCTGGTTTTCTAGACGGGTTAATTGAGCGTCGACAGCATGAAGTTCTGTGGGGCTGTACTTCGCAGAAGACAGGATATCCGTCATCCAGGTAAATTATTTTTAATTCCGTTAACACTAATACTATATATACAATTATATCACCTGCAGTGCTATTGCTGTTGCTATTGTGCCACCTTGCTGTACAAACCAGGAAGTTTATGGGAACCACATGATCGATATAAGAAAAACATTGTTCTTTCGATATTTCATAAAACATTATGGGAAAGCTTGACATGACTTTCTCGAGCAAGCCTGCCTAATAGGAGACGTACAGTACAGCAGACGATAGTCGGTTTGCGATTTGTAGTTTTAACCAAATTCCGCAATAATTGCCACTGCGGCAGCCATATAGAATTTACGAAAACAGAAAGGATTAGTCCAAAGTTTCGGCTTTTAAAGTGATGAAAATAAAGTCGTCCCACTTCAAAGTTCAAAATTCGGTTTTATATATTCACTGCAAGCTCGGTCATGGTTAAACAAACGAATGAAGTACATGTATGAGTGATGTTGTTTTTTGTTCATTACATGCATGTACACGAGTATAACTGTGTCACAATTCACATGAAGAATATTAATTTTGACCATTTTTGAGTTTACATGAAAAAAGATAGGAAATACATGCTATATAATATTTATGATTACAATACTAAGGTTAGATAGTCCAATTAAACAAAGTTAAACAAACATCTATTAATAAACGATGGTTTAAAGCGTTCAGTTTTTACTTCAGGTAATAAAAAATTATGTCCTCGTTCACGCAATTGCCGTTTTCTCTGTGGTGGTAATAAATTGTACAGGGGCAGAGCATGACTAGGGTCCTCCAAGACGTATCAAGTCCTCAATAAAAAATTGTTCTAAAACATATCCATATTTAAAAGCGCGTTTGAGTAAATGATCAATTTGGTTAAGATACTTTTTATAAGCACCGCCCCATATTTCAATGCCAAATAGAAATAATGATATTATGAGACTATGAAAAAGCATATCAAGTTGTTCAACAGGAAATCCATAATATTTACAGATGCGCATAATGTATATTATGCTGCTTGCTTTACGTATTAAATATTCAAACTGCATGTCCCAGTTACAGGGATGGCTTTGGAATGTAACGCCTGCAAGGATCTTTAACCATGTCTTTCGGGTTATTGTAGGGAGTGGATTCGGTAAAGATAATGGTGCTTTGCTGTGAACAACCATTTCCCAAGTTTTTTTAAAGTTCAAGCTCATGCGGTTATTACTTGCCCAGTCCATTATAATTTTTGTTTCAGTATCCGAGGTGTCACCTTTTTTATTAACATTGATACTCACTGTAATATCATCGGCAAATGCTGAAGGACGCGGCATTTTCATTTTCATTGCCGACTTTTCGGCGCACTACATACATTATAGTCACTAGTCGTGTTCTGACGATATTAATATATCGTTAACCTTTTATATTCAAAAGAATTTAGCTGCAGTAGATAGGATAATGGCTAAACACTCTTTAGAAAACTTCATGGAAGAAAAATTAAAAAAAAGTATATTCACTGCAGGGTTAACAGTTTACTTTTATAATTCGTCAAAAAAGATAACTAACATAGAAGGATTTGTTACTTGACGCTGGGCACCCATAAGTGGCTTTAACACTTAAATAACTTGACCCATTTAAACAGGTCAAATATTTCAGACATCAAAATGCTTTTCAGTAGTCAGAATTGTATGTTGTATAACATAACCTTACCAATGTTTTCTGTAAGCAAGACATACGCAGGATTTTTAAAAGACATACGCAGGATTTTTAAAAGGGGGTCATTTTCCTGTCTATAATTTAAATTGTTTGTTTTACAAAAGGTCAGCTTTCACGGGACTGTGAATGTTTATAAACGTTTACGCCTAGAAACAATACAGTTTCCGCTTTGTGGCCACAAAACTCGGTGCCAGTAAATAAGTGTTTAATGGGTCAATGTTTAAAAAGCTTGATAAAGTAAATACATTTATGAAACCAAAAAATAATAATATAACCCTCACGAGATGAATCCAAATGGATCCAATCTGTACACCTGCAGATGTGTACAGTATCCATTGATACATTTGTGTTAACAGCTCTGGCTTTGAATTGACATACTGAAGTGTTACATTTCAAAGTCTAAAACATATGCTGAATACACACAAATTTTCGCAACTTGAAGAGCATGATAGTTGCATATAGAGCTCTGTATACATTCTATGATTCTACAATCCAAAAGAGGGGTACCAAAAAAGATGGTGGCTGTATATTTTACCAGAATGCTTTGCAACGACCTTAAATCACATGTAATAACAGCTAACATTGTTTACCTTAGAAACATGAATTAAATAAGTAAAAGCTTCCTTTTTACCAAACTTAATATTTTTGAAACTCTATCTCCTGCTATTTCTATGAGATTCAATGTTTACTGCACGCAAGGAATTATGGTTAAAGGTACCGGTCACCATATTTTTCTGTAGCGTCAATTGCACCCTGAACCCTTGTCCCTAAATACATATTGAATGTCCCTAAATGCATGTATGGTTACACGCACATGTAGTTGCATTTGCAAAAACAGCTTTCCTGTAAAAATGCAAAACAGCAACTTACCTTTGGACTCGGCTCTTGGTCTCCCATCAAAAAATCTGATATACTGCAATAAGCAACAGATCATTGTCAAGAGTCTGAAACAAATCACATCTCGAGCAAATTACTGAAAATGTTTTGACCAAATAATGGTTGTTTCAGAAACATTAGTGATGTCAAATTCAGAACCAAATTTTCAGGGGGTTTAAAGGAGTTGAGAATCATCTACAGACTCCAGTCGGTGATCTGTATATGATTTACAGTATTTTGTGTACTGTAATAAGTCAACCTCGCATGTAAGTCAACCTCACATGCAGTATTATAAGCTAACTCCTTATTTTTGACCTAAAAAATCGTGTTTTTTATGATAATATAATATTTTTACAAGTATACTCTAGTCTTTAAAAATAAATACAGTAGAACCTGAGTTTTACGACACCCCTTTTAACGACCACCTGCCGTTTACGACCACTTTTTCTGGCACGGACGAATTGTAGTTAAAATGTACCTGGAATGAGCGACCACCTGCCTAACGCGACCAGCGACCGCTTTTTTGGCGTCCCGAACACGATATATACCTGTCATGAGCGACTTTTTACGAGATAAGCGTTCATTATTTTTTGATAGCGCATCAGCGACCACTTTTATCGTCCTAAACGCATAATTTGATCGACATTTTCAACTAAAAACTGCCACTATGTAAACAAAATATGCTAAAATCAACAAGCAAGAATTTGACCATGTGCGAATACAGGGAACAAGAAGACGCAATTGTTGCTTTTTAAGCATTGTTGTGCTTCATACTTTCATAGGTAAGCGATCGAATTTAGAGAGTGCATAATAAATATCCTTATTAGCGACAATTCCAAGCCCTTAAACCATTATCATTGTTGAAGGAAATGTTTCTAAATTGACGAAAAGCTCGGATTAATATTATATAATATTAATAACTGCCATTTACGACCGCCTGTCGTTTACGACCACTTTTGCTGGGCAACAGGGGTGGTCGTAAAACTCAGGTTCTACTGTAGTTATGAAACACAGAATAGGAAAGTGCCAGCCATGTCTTCTTTGCGAGCTTACATGTAGCTGTTCTTCGATCTGCATATTTTGATCCACACATTTTCTCTTTGATAGCCTTATTGTTTACACCAAACTTGTGGCCAGCAGCAGAGTTGTTTGACTTTTCGACAAAATCAACGACCTTTAATTTTAATTGTGCTTTGTAATTTCATTGTTTTGGAGGCATGTCGAAGATTTGTTTATACCACTAGCACAAGGATTAAAAATACATCAAATCACTCAAATGCGTTGATTATTTGTTGACTCATCAGCGATAAGCTGATTGGCCCATTTTCCAACGCATAGAGAAGACTGGGTACTAGTATATCTGGTCTATGATTTTGTGCATCGTTTTATGACCCTTTGTATAAGTCGAGGTCAGACTTGATGTCAATTTAGGGTCCTAGAAAATTGACTTATGCAGTAAATGTGGTAAACACAGAGTCAGCATATAAGTATCCAGCATCACAAACCATGCATTTATGATAATTCCCATGTTTGTTAATTGGTACATCTTACAGTATAATCTAAAGTTTCTGTTGAAGTTTACAGTACATCCAGAAATTATTGTAATGCTACAGTGCTGTATGATTCATGAATCCTCCCACTGTGGAAGTTCCACAGGATCCTATCTGTCAGCAAGCCGATTTATGTAGTGGGGCAATTTTTAAAATTTCGCCAAAGCACTGTATTTAACGTATGCAGTGACATATAAAGTTCCATATGCTGGACCCACAATGCACTGTGCCAATTAGGTGAAGCATCTTAGATTTCTCCATGTCATGTGCTTTAAAAGCTTCAATTTCAATTTGGAGTTTGTGGTAAAATATCCAAAATTGTCAAGCTGGCTTTTCATGATGTGTTTTGATTTGTAAAGATGAATCATTGCATCTTTATCCCCATATATTAATTAGAATTTCAGTAAAATAAGTATTGTATATAGCAAAACAGCCTCATGCGGGTTATTGGATGAGGTCTGACTTGACAATTAAATCTCATCAACAGTTTTTGTGCATGCATTTTGCTAAAATAATGCCCCCTTTTAAACTTGTGTATATTATTTATTTATGTGCACAAACAGAAAGTTTGTTACTGGGTCTGATCAATTTACACTTTTATAGGCATTTGTTAAACCTTAAGAAAACCTTAAGAAAACCTTAAGAAAATCCACAACATATGCCCCTTCAAATTTCTGTCTGGTGTGGAATATGGTGTAATATGCGATCTGACACCATCATAACATATATCGCACTGTCAATAATTCTCAAGGAAGTAAAGCATGGCCATGAAAACAATACTTTTTAAACAACCATAATGTGAGATTTCAGTTTTCCAGTGAGTTTTAAATCAATGCGCATCTGTTTTAAAATTTGTTTCAAGTCTCCCAGAAAGCAATGTTCTGTCAGCAAGGTTTTTGGACACATTGAGAAAGATCGATTATCTTATGCTGCCTTAAGCACATGCTTATACAGTAGGTATAAAACCACAGCCATCGACTAGGAGATCCAGGTCACTTGAAACAGGCAGCATTTTGGTAACATTGCAGGTAACCTAGTATATATTCTCAGAGTCTCACAATATCCTCGTACATGTTTAAGTATTAACATTAACATAAAAAAATTTATATTTCTTTTATAAGACTTTAAAAAAGACGGGGAAAAAAGACTCTTTTTATAAAAAGACTCTTTTTATATACACGTTATAGGCCAACCAAAACTTTCATAAGAAGCAAATATTTTGTAGATACTGCTTAGGCACATAAATACTGCTTAGTAGCTACTGCTTAGTAGCTACTGCTTAGACACATACCTGCTGCTAAAAACCAAGGCGAGTTGATCGATGGACTGATAAAACTCATCAGGAATCCTATTTTCTTCATAGTTATGGCTTTTGATTTTACTAATCAGATGGCCAGCAGCTGCTAGAATTTCATTTGATTGTAAGGCAGGATATTCATTAATAACTTCTTTTAGGTTTGATAAAACTTTCCCCAAATGTTCATGTGCCTTAACATGCATGTCCTCATCTACATTGCCATTGTCTGTTAATTCTAAAAAAACAATGTAATGAAATGAAATGAGAAAATGTTAAGGCAAACAGCCTCATCGTGTTAATGCAGCTTTTCCTGGATGACATTTATAACACCAGCATATACAATAGAAAAGTTACATTTTACAGTACTCTCACCCAAATTTAACCTTCAGTATATATACTAATTTGTCATATACTTATTTATCAAATGAAATCATTAAACATTTATATTCCATGGAGATTTTGTTTGATGGGACTGAGGTAATTACATTAGATGCAATGCATAAATGCCCAAATAGATGGTCAAAATTTTGACTAGATCTGATGTGTTACTTTTTCTAGTTGTACTCCTGTTGTTCACTTGTTATCTGAAACACGTTTTTGGTATTGTGGAGAATGTTGTACTGTCCTGTTATGGTTAATTCCTTTAAAATACAGTATGTCATTGGAATGAACTTACATTCTCAAAACAAAGATAAAAGTGTATATATTTTATTTGACATAGCTAGTGGACATGAACTGAATTTAAAACACCATCTAACTTGTGTACATTAGAACACTAAACACACATTTGTGTACTGTACAATCTGTCATCATATTTAATATGCTGTATTATATCAGTTTGCTGTCTCAGGCTGCGCAATTGAACTGGTGTGCGTGCAGTTCTGCCTTTATCATTTACTATTATGTGCCATATTGTTAGCCCATTAGTTGTATATAAAATAGCATCATGATGGTGCCAGGTAGTCGGTTGGGTAGGCATCGTAATGTTTCTGTAATATTAATATTTCTGAGGCTATATTAATTCTGCATTGCAGTTACTGAATTAATCACAAGGAAAATTAGCAATATATCATTTTGGCGATGGACGAAAATTAAGACATCGCTAAGCTACCGTAAAAACATCCATTTAATACATGGAAGCATTATAAAGGTTATACCAGACTGTATTGGTCATAAAATAATGGCAACTACCTTGTAAGTATAGTAGGTACTGTAATAATATGAGAACAAAGTCGAAGACGTGTCTTTCTTTATATTTATAAATATTCCTACACAATTTGTTGCAATTCAACTTGAAATCCCACATTCCACAAAATATGAAGCAACTTGTCACAAAAAATAACCAATAGCTACATGTATGATTATTTACAAATAAAGCGTGATCGATGAATCCAATCGAATGTCATGTTGGCTATTTGACAGCGTGAGATCCGACACTCACAATTAGCTATTAAATGTCGTATTCTTTATTGGGAGTTGGCTTAGATAATGTCGTAATTGTTATTGACAATTTATAAACAAGTTATTGTGAACTCCTGAGTTCTGGACTGAAAAATAATATTAAGCAGACTAAAATCTTGTCACGATTACGAAGCAAATCGAAGCGAATGAGTATGTAAGACAGTAAGAGCGGGCAGAGCTTTTACGTTCTATTGTCCAAATTACCACAATAAAATTAATATTTGAAAGACAATTCAGTGAGCGTTCGAATAATTAGAATTGTTGTCAACACAAAACCGATAATTTACCCAACTACGACGCACACGTCTCGACAATAAATCAAGAAAGTTTGGTAAACACGTTTCGTATGCATGTCATTGTGTTCAAAGATTGTGACTGGAAAAAACGAGTCTTACCGTCCGAGTCCGTATCAGATCCACTCTCCGAAAATGCATTTCTCAGCTTGCTCAGAGCGACTGAGAAATGTCGCACATGAACCGTCAAGGTTATAATATCCTCTTGATCTACCATTTGAGATTCAGCATACTCCGTACTAAACGCGGACGAAATACTGTTCAGCGAGAAGCTTCTTTGGGACGAATTAAGTGACTGCAAAGAGCTTTCACTCGTATTAAAACATCGAAGTAGTTTGGGAAGATCTCCGGAACTGTGTCGCTTCTTGCCATTGCAGGATGCATTAATAAAAGCTTTTACATCCTCACTCGATTCACGCACATCAAGAGCCTCATTATCCGATGGAAAGTTAATATCATCTGGGCCTTTCAACAACGACTTGGATATTCCACCATCAGCTGTCGACGAATACGGTCTCCAAATCGAAGATGGGTCCTGAGACAGAGAAATAAAATACCTTCGTTCGACAACCTTTTTATGGAATGAAGGTTTTGAAATTTTAACTTATTAAATAATATAATCCGATCTTCAACTAACGTTTAGCTAATGATTAACTACAAGAGGCCTTACTGGTTCATAAAGCGGAAGTGTCTTTCGCTGTCTTTCAGTTGACGTCCTTTTGTATTCGGTACGCGAACCATTTTCCACGTTCGTCAAGGTTCTTAGATTCGGATAAACCTCTTCTGGCAAAGGAGCTCTGCGCTTTTTTACACTAGCTCGAACAGACATGTGAGAAAAGATACGTCTACAGCATCGTTATTATGTATTTCTACCCACAAGCGTTATGAGATCATGAAAAATCCAAAATGTAGACCTGATAATTTATTTCGTTTACTTAGTTGTCTGTAAAAATATCAAAACAAGGCTCTGACATTTTAATAGCAAGCACGTGATCCACAGATGACAGGGCTTTTACATGGATGATTTTAACCGGGTGACGTAATGGTTAATAGAGGAACATTTTCCTAGTGTTGACTGAAAGTGATTATAGAAAATCGCACACGCTGATTGGTCTTATTCGGATTATTTCACGATACCAATTTTAAAGAAAACGCTATTCCAAAAAGATCACCTGCGTATATTATATACTAAAACAATTATTCACCTCAGTGTCGGTGAATAGTGTGGATCATTTACCTCGCCATTTCGCGGCTCGGTAAAATGGCGGTAAATATCCACCACTTATAAGAACCTCAGGCTGAAATTAGGGATTTTGTGCCCCTCTCAATAAGAACCTGTTTGAGCCTGATATTTGAAATAGGTTCTTATGTCACAAAATCAATTTATAATTCCACTGTAGCAAAGTCCCAAATGAGGATGACACCAACATCTGGTTGCACTTATCTTTTATACAATAATGTACAATGCATTTACATGTTGACGTAGATCTCAAAATTCTAGTTCGGTACATCCAGTATTTCAGTGTTAAGGAAGATGTACCTTAATATTGTTATATACTAGTCTTATCATCTACAAAGAAAACTGAAAGTACTCTGCCTAGTTAATTTCATCCATATCATCTCATTGACATAAGTGTTTTGTGGCTTTATGGTTTATTGAGTTGTCTTTCTCCAGTTTTTTGCAATTCACGTCAGTGTCGGTGAATACAGTAAACACCCGCTATGAAGAACCTATATTTTTCCAAACCAGCCTGGGATAGGTTCTTATATATTTGATATCTAACAAAAAATCAGGGTGTTAGGTTCTTATAAATTGGTTTGTAATTATGTTACCAAATTGTTAAATATACCAACAATTTCAATGAATAGTACATATACTAATTTAACACTCGTGCAATTTTGCTCTGCATGTCATGTACTACGCTTCCATGCTTTTATCTCAACTCCAATACTAGCAGACTTCGTAAAGGCATTAGTAATCTACTAATCTTGCAAAAAACATTTTGAGTAAATCGTTCCGGGGGATTTTAGTCCAAGTAACAATAGAATAACACGTTTAATCGACAAACAGACAAATAGTTAAAAAGAAACGCAAAAATTGTACACTTTACGATTCCTTGTTTTGGACCGCGAGGTTCTCGAATTGCAGAAAAAGGCCTGGAACCTGCCCAAAATGGCGTCGTTCAATCAATCTCGTTCCCAGAGCCTTCGCCGCGTTCAATTGGTTCCCAAATTCAGGCCCCAGTGCTCCCTCTTTATTTATTATCTCTATGGTCGTG
This sequence comes from Chrysogorgia sp. JL179-B06, assembly GCA_035772405.1. Classification (NCBI taxonomy): domain Eukaryota; kingdom Metazoa; phylum Cnidaria; class Anthozoa; order Scleralcyonacea; family Chrysogorgiidae; genus Chrysogorgia; species Chrysogorgia sp. JL179-B06. The sequence goes on from JAYKKM010000492.1 coordinate 3,302,178, forward strand.
TCGACTGCGCATCAAAATGACGTGTTCTGCGTCGGGATAAAACTTATTTCAATTCATAACATCATTACATCAAGCTAGAACCACAATAGACATTTGTACTTCTATTTACACTTGCAAATTCGTTATACTGAATTCCCCAGCCTGATGTTATTTTATCCCGACGCAGAACGCGTCATTTTGATGATGTGCAAAAACATTGTGGGGCGAGCGCGCGGTTTCATATGGCGGCCAATGTTTTTACTGTTTCCTTGGCGTATTATTTCTCTTAAAAATCTTTCTTCCATATAACCTCATAACTTTACCTGGATTTTTCTTAACGTAAGACAGAGAAATACAAAGTAAATACGTTTGTTTAGGTTGGGAATGGCCTCGATAAAACGCAAGAAAGTCTGTAATACGGGCTCTTCAAAACAATGGCTAAAACACGGTCCAAGTTGCGGCCTAAGTTGCGGAACTTTTGAACTTTTTAATTTTATCGCCATATTTGATAATATTACATTGTGAATGAATGGCCTATGACAAAAATGTTCATTTGATCTCATATTCTAGTCAGGATAAGCAGGAGAAGTTCATTAATGTGAAGCAAAAATGTACAGGAAAGCGCCGAAAGCCGCCACTCCCTCAGCTGTAAGAGCGACTGTGCACGTGCAGGCTACTCCCTCAGTTACCAGTAGCGCTTTAAATAAATTCTAGAATGACAACAAACGTTATTCATACGACATTTATATGGGCTTGAGGGAATGGGTCTTCAGAGATTGGTAACAAAAAATGAAAATCGGCTTGAGAATGACATGCGCACAAACTAAAATACATTTGACGTGCTAATAATTGTACCAATGCGGATAATAAATGTCAAATGGCTCTGTACTTCTGGTCTTGTATCCTGCAAAACTCCCGAAATTCTCCTGAAGTCTTATTCTTTTTTCTACTGCATACTGATTGCTCAAACGTGCTGTAAAAACTGCTCTCAAAATGCAGGAAATGTCATTTCAGGTAGTGACATTTGGTCAGCAACCCTGTGGTTTTTCGCTATTTCAAAACACTAAAAAAACAGGGACATTTTTCACTAAAAGTAAAATTTAGCGCTGTTCCTTTCAATTTTTTCTAAATGTACGCACACATTTGTGTTTTTTAGCTATAGTTTTATCAGGCCACGCGGAACGCCTTAAGGCGGACACTTATTAGGACACTTAAGGCGGGGTTAGGTTAGCCGATTGGTGTTGTGTTGGGGTTGGGTTGGGTTCTAGAATCCTACACTAATGTTTACTGTTGTGGAATTACCCATTATTGGTAATCTAAGAACATTTGACAATTACCAATTATTGGTAATCTAAAGGCGCACGAAGCAACTCGCAGCTCGCTGCCGTGTCCGTGGTATTGAATAGCGTTGTGCACAGATGACGTATTTGTGAATGTTTATCTGAGTCTATAATTAAATTCACGTCCTAAACAATAGGAAATGGTTCTTTTGGTAGTCAGATTTGGTTTGTTTGTCTGAGTTTTGGTCTATATATAGTAACTGTGCGCTTGTTTACTGTGCAGTTGAGTTTGAGTTCGCATTTAGTTGAAGACTGCGATTAAGGTTGGAGTGGGGTTAGGGTTAGGGCTTCGGTTAGGATTAGGGTTAGGATTAGGGTTAGATTGGGGATTCAGGTTTAGTTTATATAGATATAAATTTACGTCACGATCCTCAACTGCGAGGGTACCATCTAGCAACGACCCTATATAATCGTCAGAATTTTGTCACTTAACCATGTAAATAATAACCACAAAATAACAAAGATCCAACCCTAACCCCCATCTAACGAGTTTTCTAACCCTAACCCCAATATTGGCTGCCATTTTGAATAAGGCCTAGTTACTTAGGCAGACTCAAAATGCGAGCCCAAAATATTATTATGCGAGGGCGACGGGGGTTCTGAAGAAAAAGGACGAGTCGAGTACGAGTCGAAGGAATTGTATTTGTTATTTTTCTATTGAGTATAGTTTCTGTGGAACCGAGTCTGATATTTTATTAAAGAGTTTAAAGGAGTAACGTTCTATCGAGTACAGTCGTATTATAACAGTTACAGAGACTAATTGACCAAATAGCATTGGTCAAGGGAAAATCAGTTTCAGTTGAACCCCGTTAAATGTAAAGAGCTTCGCAAAGTGGACTTTAGTAAGCAGACACATACATGTAAATGGAATGATCATGTTGATTGTATTACGCTTAAAGGGACACTCCGGCCCAAATACAAATGCAGTTCATATGAAAGATCTTACTGACTTTAGTTTATTTCCAAAGTTTCAGCATTCCTATCAATTTAGTTAAGAAGATATTGCTAGTTGAAGTTGAAAATTTGTGGATTTTGACGCCATATTGGTTTTGAAAATATGACGTCATTGAGTGATGCTTTATCGTCAGTGGAGTTGTTTTGATGGTGATCACATAGTGATAGTTATTGTGAATGGTCTTTGGACGAAAATTAGTCGAAATAAACTATTTAGTTCATCATGCAGGAAAGTAGAGGAGCTTCTTAGGCATAATACGAGATCACGTCACTCAGTGACGTCATATTTGAGAAACAAAATGGCGTCGAAATTGGACAAACTCTCCAACTTCAACTAGCCACAACTTCTTAACTAAATTGATAGGAATGCTGAAACTTTGGAAATAAACTAAAGTCAGTAAGATCTTTCATATGAACTGCATTTGTATTTGGGCCGGAGTGTCCCTTTTAAAGCCTCGAAACGCTTGTACCTTCTGAAACAGCTTAAGCGCGCTGATGTTGAATCATATTCCTTGGTGCAATTCTTCTGTGCATGCATTAGATCAATTTTAGAGTATGCATGCCAAGTATTTAACACCAGTCTTCCAGCTTACCTGTTGGATCAGATTGAAAGAATACAGAAACGAGCGCTCAGAATAATTTACCCTGATGTTAACTACAGAGAAGCCCTAAATATCGCAGGCCTACCAACCTTAATAAGCAGAAGGAATAGTTTATGTGATAAATTATTTTGCTCGATTGCAAACATCAATCAAGCTTGCTGATTTACTACCACCGCTTCGTTCGAATGATTGCAATCTTAGATCTATATCTAAATATAAATTACCATCAATGAAGACGAATAGATTTAGGGATTCTTTGAATTGGATTCTTTCTTATGGATTTTTATGGATATTATAGATTAAATTATATTATAACATATTTAAATTATAATTGTAGTCTCACGTAATTCAGTCCACGGACTGCGAAGTGTAGATTCAGTCATTTGATAATATTTAATAATTAGTAAACGATAACTCTCATGTTAGAGTGCTTGAATGATAATAGCTGTGGAAATATTACTGATGTTTGAGTTAGTGTCAATTTCCTCCTCTGAAAGAGAGATCAGTAATGATTTTTTCATTCTGGAGTCTATACCGACTCGCTAACGTGTGACGTCAAAGTTATTTGACCGCGCGATGAATTGGAAAAAAATTGTTGTCATTTTTATACATTTGCATAAAAAATAAAATCTAAGCACTTTTCTTTGTCGTGATTGAAAAACCGATACCACCATAAGATTCAGCGCATTGAGAAGTACATGAACGAAGAAGGTAATTTTTTGGTTGCTTTTAATAAAACGAAACTGCGCGGTTTTTTATTTAATCTCCGCTAAGTCGGTTTCTAATGTGCCGAAACATATTTTTTGTTATGTTATAAATTAATTGTTAATATAGTGTACGTATATATTTTAGATCGGATTCCTTTAAAACTTGTGTCAATGCTCACTTATTTTTTAATCAGTATTGTTGAAATTGATGGTAAGGGGCGCACCATTAGAAAAGTGATGGGAGGGGTGGGGGGAAAACCAAAAAAAATTCGTGCAAGGCAATGTGCTTGAAAAAAATTCATACACAAAGAAAGTTTGAGAAAAAAATTCGAGCATAGCCTTCTCATGGTGAAAACTAAATCAGTCAAATACCTTCTCGATACTGAAAACCATAAGTCAAAATGATGTTGATAATGGTCTTTAATTCTTATATTAAATGATAACATACATCTATTAGTGTAAATCACTATATACTATAGTGATTTACACTAAATTTAATAGCTCGTGCAATGGCACACATTCACTGCAAACCAACAACATATTATATTGCAAGAATAAAGATGCATGAGAATAGTATATTTTAATTCTGCTCAAAACTGTACATATGCCATGTAACAGTGGCGGATCATAGTTACAACAAAACTACAGTATTGTACCACGACCATGGATACTATTAAACATCCAGGGTACCGATTGTACATGAACACCACATATTAATGCATATTGGTCTATAACATTAAAAACAAATAGACCAGTGCACATCATGTATAGGTGTTATAAAGGAGTGTTTATTAATGAGTATAAAAACATAGAGTGCTGCGTAGCCAGTGCATGTTTTAATAGATATAGCAAAATGAAAAGGTGGCGAACCGGCACGAAATTGAGTAACATTAAACTGATATTTCGAGTGGAACTCTTCATCAGAGTAAAATGTTTGTTTTTACTCTAATGAAGGGCTCCGCTTGAAATGTCAGTTTATCGTTACTCAGTTTCTCGGCAGTTCATCACCTTTTGCGGTTGGTATGTGTAATAAAAAAATTCATGCAAAGGATTAGACAATATAAAAAAATCCTGCACAAGCAAATGATAAAAAAAAATTCGTGCGCAAGCCTTAGCTTGCGCACGAATTTTTTTTTATCATTTGCTTGTGCAGGATTTTTTTATATTGTCTAATCCTTTGCATGAATTTTTTTATTACTCTGGCTAAAAATCGCGTCAAAAATTTCTTAGAGTTTTTTGTCATAAAAATTTATGCGGTTTCTAGATCTTAATTCATTTCTCTTATTAATATCAAGTGGAGTTTTTAATTAAACTAGAAATACATTACGTGTACGCAACAACCCCTCGCCTACTGTTTGAGGAGTTTCTAATTAAACAACTATGCTGTCTATATTAGTTATCAATTTATCTTCCATATTTTAGTCATTTTCAACAAATACCTTTTCAATAATACCAACAAATAATGTTTCTTCAAGGTTATGTAATTAGTAATGATGTGTTATTAAAATGCATGGCCATAGTATTTCACACTAGTGCTCGAAATAACGTGGAATTATACTTTACTATTTCCCTCGGCCCTCCTCGGCCCCCGCAATATTACACGTCTTCGTACGCCACTGAGAGAACACGCAAAAAGCAGGAAGTGGCACAGCCATCATCAATATTTACAGCCAGAATGCGATATAGCAACAACTTTGGAATGTTTGGAATGTCGCCGGCTGTCGATGAGATGTTTCTTGTGGAATGTTGGACGCGAGAATGTGAGATCAAAGTAATCGACGGGAGACTGGCACTGTATTGAAAAATTCGGTATTGCAATCTAGTCTCTCCATGGGATTCATTATAATCATAAAATCTTATTCATAAATGGCCGCCAAATTAATATTATTTTATATACATATATTCTTTTATATGCATATCTTTAAAACGAGGTCATAAGAGTTATATTTATATTCAAGAAGTATAAATTGTTATATTCATATAAAAGAATTTTAAATTGTCGGCCATTTATGGGCTGACGTTTCATATAAGTATCCCGAATTTAAAACATAGTTCTAACACCAAATACTAACCGCCCTAACTCTTACGATAATGCTTTATTTTAGAAATAACAGCTGGTTTCAATTTCGAATTTTACTACCGATAATCTATGAGACGTCATTTCGGGATTTTTATGAAACTTCGCCCCATTTATGAATAAGGTCTATAAGATTTATATATCAACTCTATTCCTCGACTCGATATAATAATTCGGGTTACTGTCAGGTATACAATGTACTATATGGTACGGTTTAAGTCAATACGTCATATGTCTAGATTTGGAGTATTGCAGGCTGAAGGGGATGGAACCTAGAAAGGTTGCCAAGGCTTATCTTTGAGCCTGACCGAAAGGTTGCCAAGGCTTATCTTTGACTAGCCTGACCTAACCTTGCGGTAACCCTTCTCCCATCCCTAGCTCTTCAGTCACCTGTGCAACGACAGGGAGAGTTACCTTGGTTTTCTTTTACCAATACGTAGCTTTAATAGCAGCACTCCATATGGGAGTGAACCTCCAGTGTACACACCATGGACCTGTAACACTCGGTCGAATAAAATTCAGTACGCTAAAACAGCGATTGTTTGGTAACTGGGTCAAACGTTTGGCAAAAAATACCAGTTGGGTGGGAAGGGTGGGGCGTTGCCTGACTGTTTAGGCTAGACCTGGACCAGGAACAATGCTTGGCCTCGTGAACCCCCTAGATAAGCAAGTTTTCATTTGGGGTAAACGTGGGTCAAAATAAATTTTAGATAAAAATAGACCTCTGATCACGTGATCTATCAGAAAGGTGGTTACTAGGCCCAGTCCCCATGGGTTTACGTCAAACTGTATTTATTGCATAAATATATTTATCATGAACATCCGCTCAGGCAAATCCTAATTCGCCATTAACCTCCCCATCCACAACAACCACCACATTCATTCCACGTATTTGAGTCCCTTCATTTATAGATTAACATAAAACGTTATTATTAAATTCAATTTATAATAAATAAATATTGACCAAGCGGGAGGTATTTACAAATTATTCTGTCCGCGGTCTTTCAGTACCGACCGAGCGACGAAGGAGCGAAGTTTGTGCAAAAAGACCAAGGACAGGATAATTTTACCGTAAAGACCGACCAAACGAGGTTAATAAGGTTTTTATTATATATATGGCTCTTTTAACTTTCTCACATTTCCTCGTTTTTTCGTATTTTTTTAATCTTTTCAGCGGTTGCGTAATGACAGGTCAGGTACCAATCAGATTGCATAAATGCTGCCTTAAAGTGCTACTACGATCAAATTTTTATCTATCGATATTTTTACGTATTTATAAAGCAGAGCTGCTCAATATTACTCGGTCGAATCCGTTTTGCGATTCGACGATGGCAAGTATTATTTTTCTGACTCCGAATCTGGAGTTGTTATGTCCGCCATTAATCGTTCATGTTCCTGACCAGCGTAACGAAGTGACGTCAGATTCTCAACGCGAAGACTCCGCATGGCTAATTCTTCAAGTAAATCGAAATCAAGCTGTCGTTTTTTTCCAATTCTTCGTCTGAAAGGCTGAACATTTCATCTACTTCTCGAAGTAAACAAGAAAACAAGTAACCTCGACTGAAATTCAGGCGTAGCATTGAGAATCTGACGTCACAAACAATATGTCCTTTTGAAATTGCGAGCTCACTTGGAACACGTTTTTAGTAATGGTGGCCTAAACAATAATGATCTCAGATCTTACTTCAAAATACCATTTTTAAAGTTTTTTTTACATTGTTGATCACTTTCGACCCTGAAATACTATTCTATGCTAAAGAAAATCTAAAAGACGGGGGTGAATTTTCATCGTAGCGCCACTTTAAGACCGCTCACGATCCAAGCCATATAATAATAATGGTCATTTATACTATGGTATATTTTAAATGGCATAAGAATTTATAATGATTTTCATGGCCAGGCACCTATTTTTATCAGTTATTTACTGACTCGATAAAAATCTACATCATCTAACCGCGCTAAATCATGCTATTTCTGCCAAAAACGAATACCGTTATCCCATGGAGACGGAACATTCTCTGCAAATGCCTCTGGAAATCTCTGGAATCATTACCAGAGCAAATTAGAATAACTGACTGCATGTTTAAACGTCTTTATCATTTTATTTACGTAGCCAGATCAAAAAATAAAGTCTGGCCAATGAAACATTCCCACCAATAATTGTTCGGACGTTAACCGATTTTTACTCCGATTGCACTAATCCACCCAACACTTTCCGTATAATTGTCTCTCCTTCCATAAGTACTGTCTGTTGCATTGTTCTCACTATTCTTGTTAATTTCCTTTCTCCCTCAATCACTTTTGACGCGTTTTGGTCGTCTTCTCCACACCACTACCCGTACATCCAATGATAACTGCAGGTGGTCTCTTCTCCCTGTTCTCTTCTCCCTAGTCTTCTCCCACAGTCAAGTTGTTGGTACTTTCGCAGTTTGGTTCGCGTTACCTCCTCTATATTCATTTCCTTTAGATGAAGAGAGGATTTATTAATGGTCAAATATATGTATATGAAAATTTGACTGCCCATCCGGGAATCGAACCCGAGGTCTCCGAATCAACGCATCGGCGCTCTAACCCGCACTGAGCTATTGAGACACGATCAGAACAGTCAAACATCATATACATATTTATACATCGCCCCGACTATCAAATCTCTCAGTACAGGAAGACATCTCGTTTTCGACCAAGTAGTATTAAGTAAGTACTAAGTAAATTCTTTATTTAAAGAGGGTAGCACATAATAGCCAAAGGCTAATAAACTTGTGGCCCTCAGATCTAATATTAATTACAATCATATAAAAATATTAAAAATATATGGGCACGACATTTCCACCAACCATATCTTCTTCTCTCTTTCGTCCTCCAGGGTCATATCGGGTCTACGTGCTGTACTCGTTTTCCTCATTCTATACTCAAAAGTCCCAACAAAGTTTGAATTCATTACCCTTGAGTACATGTCCCTTCCAAAACACGAGCGCGAGTGCATTTTTAGATCTGATAAAACGCGCACGAGTGTCTTCAAAGACGAGAATTCTACCGTTTCCTTATATGATTTATGATTGTTGGTAGAGCTAGCACGGTTGAGTTCACTGCAGAACAAAAGCAATTAATCTTTAAAGTGCCGCTGTGATGAAAAAATTGTCTATCTAATTTTCATATCTATAAGTATTTTCAAAATGAGACAGAATGGCTTTCTCATTTTCTCAATATTTCATCTCCGTTCCAGAGATATTCAGGAACTAGAATATAGTGAAGTATATACTAGAATATAGAGATAGTGAGGAACTATAGTTATCAATAGACGTTGTTACCTTAATATTTTCATTGCTTTTTTGTTTCTTCTCATAGATAGTGTCTCGTTCTCTTTCGTCGATAAATGTGCCGCCATTTTGTTTTCTTATGACATGTTCAGTACTGAATGATCAGGGTGACGGCTGACCGGAGCGTTTTTGCATTCAATGTCCGGAAAGGTGTTGTATTTTTGAGTATTTTATAGCGTTTTTCTCAGTTGTAAAATTCAGTAAATTCTTCCCCTAAAATGTGGGAAATGGCATTTCCGAGACTCTAGATTTCAAAATTTTCCGTGGGAACATGCCCCCTCACTTCCCTAAAATATTGTGCCCACTATTTTTTAATGCTGGCGTCGCGACTGGACCACACACAATGTCCACGTCCATTTGTCGGCGGAAAATTAATCCTACTCAGAAAAACTATCTGAGTCCCTGACAGGAATCGAACCCGTTTAAACCTTCTGAACATCGCCGGTGAGACGCTCTAACCATGCATTGAGCTACATGGAGTGCCCAGATGGTAGAGTGAAGGTTACAATTAGTACTGGTTCGTAATGATGGTGGGACATATGTACTGTATCCTCTCACACACCCCTGGTCAAACCTCTTCGCGACGGCGCTGAAGAAATACTGACATTTTTGAGGAGCCTACTGCCAACGCAACACTCTACTTTTTTTATTACTCTCGTATATTGGGTATGTATTGTTCAATATGCAAATATATGATTTTCGAGTTGATGTATGCAGCAATATAGGTACAAACACACGGTTTGCGGTTTGGTTTGGAAAATGCAGCCGTCAAAAAGAATTTTTATGCCAGCAAAAAGTGCTGAGGAGGAAAGACGATTGCATTCCAAAATCGACACGAGATTCGACTAAACGGGCGTATAAAATATTCAATGGTCAGGGCAAACAAAGATTCCAGTTTGGTGAGTTGTTCGTTCTCCCTCGACATGCCAAAGACACACGGTTTGGACGCAAATATTGTTAACATGTCCGCTGCGTCGCTGAATTTGTGGCTTGCGTGAAGTTCATACCGAAAAGGTTTGCAAAGGAAACGGACAAAGATATCCGGTGAGAACACTTTACAGTATGGTGTGCGCTATACAACGGTATTTGAAGATGAAAAAGGGCAGTTTAGCGTTTTCGCTCGGGAAAATGGCAGTTTAGCGAGTCAGTTTGCTATATAACGAAATGAGGTATGCTTTCTATAGTGTTTAAACAACTGTTCTTTGCCTCCGAGTTTTAAAACCGCGTTTTGTTATATAAAAGAAACATTTGCATTCGGTTTTTGCTTTGCTTTTGAGATTGACGATGTTTCGTCAAGCACTGGGTGCAGAAATGAGAAAGGTATTGAGTAAAAAGGAAGAATTACCAATTTATTACTATTATGAGAAACGTGTAAGTAACAATAGAAGAATCGGAGCCAATCAAAACGCGAATACGACTTCGAGAATGAGAAAGAGTTCAAGCTATGTAACATTCTTTGATTCAAGAGAAAACGGTGAGTTCTGTGTTATCTGTTTGTGTCTTTAATAATTGTACTATTAATATTGGAAGTTTAAGCTAAAAAACCGTCAAATATGTCTTAGAGTTTTTTGTCATAAAAATCGGCCAGAGCAAAAGTCATGCTTAGCTCGTGTGAACCAGGCTTATGTATACATGTCTCATATTTTAAGGCAAACCACACCGGTTTTTTGTGGTCTGAAAAATATGACTCGTATATTCCACTTGTAAGGTATTCGTCTTGAATATTGGTGTACACAGATGATCCAGAAGTGATCCGGCCATAATCGGTTGTAGGAAGGTGCAACTTTTGCTGCTATGAGGGACCAAATATTTTAAGTATCTGCTGTTTCTGACCTTCATCTGATAGTCAGTCAATGTTGAAATCACCACATATTATGCAATACTCTTGGGAAAGTTTATCTAATTGTCTTAGAATAGTCAAATAAACACCAAAGTCTCCTTATCGACTCACTCCTTGTCCCAACTACAGTATGGTTATCCAAATTACGTCCTAATGCCGGACCTATAGTTATTCGGCTTATAAGCCTATTTTTGCTTGTAAATTCACGCGAAACGACCTTAATCAGAAATATTTTGAATATAGAAATTAGCTTCGCGCGAAAATATTGGCCCAGTGGAAAACCGCCCCTAATGTCGAATCTCACTAGGCGGAAAATATTATTCTCCTTTGTTCTGTGAGATATCGCATGGAACTAATTAGAAAAGACAAACGAAAAGTCGAGTACAGTATGAGCATAGAATATGAGTAGTGTACGGGCACAGAAGGGGACAGAAGCGTTCCAGAGCGCAGGTCGCGCGAGCTTGCCAGTTGCTCCATATTGTAAACACCGTACTGCAATTCATGTTTGAGGATGTGATATGCCAAATAAAAGCAAATATAACCTATTCAAATCTTGTGAAATTGTTGTAAATCCATAAGCCATTGATCGCAACACTTAGTCCTTCAAATGCAAGGAACAGTGGGTGATTTTAGAAATGTTGATCGAAACGTAAATTTATCAAGTCAAGCGACGATTTATATTTACAAACGTAAACACTTAAAATAGAATCAGAGAGCTTATGAATAGAAATCCTTCTGAAGCCGGTTTTCCACTAGGCGATTTTGTTCGCGCGAAGCGACTTTTTATTGTTCAAATTGAAAAGATTTCTAATTAGTTCCAGCCGAGAGCTATATAAGACAAAAGAAAAAGTCGCTTCGCGCGAAAAAACCCGCCTAGTGGAAAACCGGCTTAAGACACACCAATATGGAAAGAAGAGAGAGGAAAAGCAAGAAATTGAAAAGAGAGCTAGAAATACTCGAATCAAGTAAGAGCTAGATTAGTAGAAACAGAATACCAGTAACGCTTACTATTAAATGGTCATTAAACCGTGTTAAATTGTTGAAAATTGTCATAATAGAATTGCTTCGTTCTTTAAAATTACATTACTCGTCCTATTTAGCTAAAAGTAATTAATAAATACTATTTCACATTCTTGATTTGTGTCAGCAAATTTAAGTTAAAAAGTGGACGGTCCTGATGGTCCTATAAATGGGTCTCTGAGCTATCAGTATCAGTGGCGAAGCTGGCGGCTGGCCTGCATAGCATGTGGTCATGCAATGCTAAATTATAATCATCTGCATATTTTGAAAACAATATATTTCTAAATATTTGAATAATAATATATAATTCAGGGTGATAATCTCGCCGCGGCAGGGTCCATTTCTCACAAAAGGTTTGTGTATATATATATATATATATATATATATATATATATATATATATATAGATATAGATATATATATAATATAGACCTATAGATATATATATATAGACCAAAACACGGACAATATCCCAATAAGTAAGAGTGCTCGATACAAAAATTGTAGAGCTAGTTATAAAGTATATGTAAAATCTAAACTTTTACAGATGCCGTAACACTGTGTTTCATGCCTGAATCGGACAATATTTGAGCAAGGTTGTGAAGGGCGGCCATTGGCGAGTGGTGATCTGAACTACAACATAAAGAGGTTTTTACGAAGGAATGCACGTTTGCGTAATATAATAGGTAAGTGTGTCATGTATTTAGACTCGCTATTTCCAAATCTGTTTTATTTCCAAATTAAAATTAAACTGTAAAATATTGATCGAGATAACGTTCAAAATAATATACGACGAGGCGGCTGGGACGAGCTGGCTGATTGCCGAATAATTTCTAAGTACATAAACCGTTTTTGCGAAGGGTATGCACTTTCTCGTAATATAATAGACACGTATATGTTATGTATTTAGACTCGGTAATTCCAAAACTGTTTTTAGAATTGAAATCGAGTTTATTGGCCGAGATAACGTTCAAAATCTATACGTACGTCGAACCGGCCTTTTGGGATTTGTTATCGACAGACGCGGTCTGGGAACTGGGGGAGCCGCCAGTGGTCACATCTGGCCACCGATTTTCGTGATTTAAACGCCAGAAGTCTGGTCAAATTACCTTGTAAACGTTAGTATATTATAGCGACATATAACGTGCCGCTGGCTTAACCTCGTCATCTATCTATAGATGCATTCCGATCAGAAACTAAACTGGCCACCGTTTTATGTTAAATCAAGTATAGGAGGTGCATGTTAGATATACAATTAGACTAAAGGAAAAGTTCCAGAATATTTCAAAATCTATTAGTATATAAATAGTGACAGGCACTGGAAGTGCCTTTCACTTTTATCAACGTGAAATGCAGGATTGTGATCATTGGTCCGTCAGGTTTTCAGTCAATATAAAGAAGAGCACTCGCAGTCGTATAAATAACATCCTTAACAAACGTGTATCAGATATTGGACCATCCAGTCTAGCCTCAGATTCCAGAAACGATTACCTATTATATTACCTCTATAGAACACACCTTCAAAAGTTAAAGTTTAACGGGTACGTCGAATGACAACAGCTGGTAGGATTGTTGTTTCAAACTAAAGCATAAGATAAGGAAATTGGACTTCTCATTTTAAAATAAAACGTGAAATAACACTCGTGACATGAAAATTAAACAAAATGCAAGACGACCGGAGTGGCGGGAAAAACTCCTACGAATCAGGCCCGCAGAAGAGAGGCCCAGTCACTAGGGAAAGTCTCAAAATGATTTTTAGAAGGTTAGATAGGATTAAGGTTAAATGCAGAATTTACATCAGCCATACCCCAGAGGTTTACTGCAGCTTCAAAAATGTATTCTGTTTTAACACTTAGGGAAAACTGCGCACAGCCCTCATAAGAGTTTATCACTTTTTGTGCAGTAACATTCTTTCGTGAATACCTCTCTCTAAAAAACTTCATTGTTCCTGGTTCTCTTATACAATTTAAACAAAAATGATTAATCTATTAAATAAATTGATACTCGAAGATATAATTTTAATCTTATTTTTCCATATGATATATTTAAATTAATAGCTATCAGAGTGGCCATCTATATACATTTATATAACTTAATTCACATCTTCAACAATGTTGCAGTCTGTCCTATGTAAACCACATGACAGTGTGTCAAATTGGGTTTGATAATATAATATCAAAAATGAGGTACAGGTATATAACTACACTTCCCTGAAGAAATGTTGCTTTTGTATGCCAAGTTCAATCTTGAAAGGACTACAATGGTCAAATCCGTCTTTTGCTGGATGTATACATGGATGTATACATGGAGGTCCTTATAGCACCAGCAAACGTTCCGGCCTTGTTAGAGGTAAAGAGTCGATATTCATAAAATAACCACGTCTTCAAAACGAGTTCATATTCAAAATTAAATATGTCCACAAAACGAATCCGTTCATATTCAAAATACGAACACATCTACTCATTATATAGCACAATATGTAACTCGAAACTATATAATTTTTACACATGCAGTCATCAAGTGACATAATGTCTCGAAGTGCGATGATCCTGTGTAATTAACCAATATTGTATACATAATACGTGATCATGTCTGGGCATATCGCCACCCAAAGTAGAAAGAGCTGACATCAGTGACAGGCACTTTTGACAAAAATTAGCTACGTACATGTAGGTTGCCACTTGTGAATACATATATCACATTTCATGTTAAGGTAAGTTAATTTTGGTAAGCAAGAATAAAGTGATTTTTGTAGGCAGTGAAATGCTATTCCATTCTTTAAGAGCGAGAATAAAAAGGCTGCATTCTGTGCTTTTGTTATCGTGCTTTCTTGCTTTTTGTTGGCTAAACATTGGCTGATTAGAACAGTATATTTTATATGGTTTTACTTATATTATAAGTCCAGGGGATATTTATATGAGCTGGGCTAGCCCGCGGCTTCCTCTGATCCAAAAAGATTATTTGTATTAACTTAATTTATGCTCTTCTTACAGCCAAACTAAGCCAGTTATTATACTTTGAAATATAATTTTGGGTGTCTATAGACAGTAGCCGCGTGATAAGCACTTCCTTAAACGATCAGCCGGTCCCTAAAGGCTGGTTCACATATAATCGCCCCGATCGCCCGAATCGCGTCAAAAAATGTGCTAGCGATCGAGACGATTCGAGCGCTTCGCGCGCTGTTCACATATGATCGCAGCTGATCGCATGTGAGTTCAATGTCACACGGCCATTCCTGGACCCGAGATGTATATTCGCTCCATATTGACACAAAATGGCGGCAGAAAATCGAAGAGAACAGCGGATTGCTTGTTATTTACTGCTTTTGATAACATTACGACGCAGGAGAACAAGGGCTGTTGAACCTAAACGTTTACGTAGGTTCTGGGTGAGACATATTTTCCAAAAGAGAGAGGAGTTAGGTGCCTTTCATACGCTGGCGCGAGAACTTCAGCTTCACGATCGTGAGTACTTCTTTAGGTAAAAAACTCGGCATGAACTGTTATTTAGGTTTAAATAATGTCAATTTCATGATCTGAAATCAGTGGGTTTTGTTTTAATAGACGTCTGTTGTCTTTTTAGGTTTCTCACGATGTCTCCAGAGCGTTTCGAGCATTTATTGACACATGTTGGCCCACTCGTGGCCAAGAAGCCATGTCGATCAAGACAACCAATTTCTGCCGCAGAAAGGCTCATGATAACACTGAGGTTCTTAGCAACTGGAGATTCTCAGCAGACACAGTCATTCCTATTTCGAGTTGGACGGTCAACTGTATCAGGTATCATCAGGGAAACGTGCGAGGCGATTTGGACTGCACTCCAAGGGGAATATGTCGTTGTTCCTACAACCAAGAATGACTGGGTGAAAATCTCGAATGAATTCAACAATGAATGGGATTTTCCAAACTGCCTTGGTGCCATTGATGGCAAGCATATCATGATGGACTGCCCACAGAACGCTGGCTCAGCATATTACAACTACAAGGGATTTCATTCTATTGTTTTATTAGCCATTTGTGATGCTAAATATTGTTTTACACATATTGATATTGGAGGTGTTGGATCGACAAATGATGCCAGTATATTGGGTTGCTCAGATATATGCAGAATGTTTGAAGATTCCCCAACTGCTTTTAACATACCAAGCCACTCTTTACATGGAGGTAAAACACTGCCCTACTGAGCCTACTCTTTACTGGGTGATGACATCTTCCCAATGAAGTCATGGCTCATGAAGCCCTACCCAGGACGAAACTTACAAGAATGCCAACGTATTTTTAACTATAGGCTGTCCAGAGCTAGGCGGTGCATAAAAAATACCTTTGGCATTCTATCAGCGAAGTGGCGAATATTTCGTAGGCCTATAAATGCCAAGGTGGACTTGGTAAAGAAAATAGTTGGAGCGACAGTCTGCCTTCATAATTACCTTCGTCTTACAGACAATGCCAACTATATTCCAATGGGTTTTGTTGATAGTGAAGACACCAGTGGCAATATTGTTCCTGGTGACTGGAGGAATGAAGCTGACATAGAAGATGCTGGTCTACGAAGAGTCACGCAGATTGGAGGAAACAGATACACCTACGAAGCTGGCAAATCAAGGGATGGCCTTATGGAGTACTTTAACAGTCCCGGTGGAGAGGTGCCTTGGCAGTGGCAGCACGTTAGGAATTGTGGACGTATAATCCATAATCAATTTTGATTATATGAAATTATCATAATGAGAGAAATGGATAAACAGTTTTTCTTATTTGATAATATGGGACATAACATTCATTTTACATGCAGAATAATAAACATGGCATGTCTCCCATTATGTATCCATTTTCAGAAACTTGATTTGTTGTAAATAAATGAATACAACAATGGATGGATTGATTATTTGAAGTGTAATATCTACACATAATTAATTGAATTTTTATTATAGTACACATGTTGGACATTTCCTCAAATATTTATTGTCTTAAATATAATATTTTTTATGGCATATGAATGAATATATAAATAATGCATATATGTAATTACTATATATGTCACTATATTATCACACAATTATAAATTATAACTGAAACAGGAACATGGTAAATTGTGTTGACTATACAACAACAATGTAAAACATGAAAGTTACTTGGCTCATGTATGAGTTGATTTATTTTAAAGTTGGTGATACTGTTGGTCGCCCACGGACTGTATAAACTCTGTTGAATCTCTAGGAAACCCTGATGTTGGTTGCTGTGCATAGTTATAGCCCTGTGGTTGCACAGGCACCGATACTTGTCCAAACTGAACATTGAACATCAGCTGTTCTATTTGGATTCTTAGGTATGACTTGCTTCTTGCATCTAGTTGGCTCATTTTTATTGCAAGGCTTTTGCAATATAGACTATCCTCGTCGTCTTGTGGTTGGGCAGCTGATGGACTAGCCTTCAGTCCATCAGCTATTGACTTTGCTGTATTCAACAAAACAGTGTCTACATCTTCTTTGGCTTATTTTGCCTGATGTTTGTTTTTCTGTTTGGCCCAGACTCTTTTTTTCTTGACTGGCTCATTCACTGGTGTACTAGGCAGTGTTGGACTAGGACCCCTCGCTGGCTCATTCCCTGGTGTACTAGTCAGTGCTGGACTAGGACCCCTCGCTGGTGTGCTACTTAACGATGGTGAGGTAGACATATCATCGTCGCTGGGTGCATACTGTATCTCTTCTGTATCTCTTCTGGTAGATTTTGGATCGACCCATGTTTGTGGTTGATGTGAGTGGCCAACCAGTCCAGGTTCTCGAACTCAGGTGGAGATTTGGGGAAGGCATCGCGACCAGAGCCTGAGGGAATACTTTTCCTTTTCTTTAACCAGCGTCCATATGCCGTTCTCGTATATTTATACTTATTTTCAGCTCCCTCCGGTGTTAATCCAAATTTCTCTGCAATTTTTTTCCAGCAGTTAATTCTTACAAATTTGTTCTTGTAGTCTTTGGAATAATTTGTTATATAAGCATTCGTATCTCTGAACGTCTTCCATAAACAATGCGGTGTTGACGTCTTCGCTACTAGCCGCCATTTTTAAATGAAGATAAGAATGTTTTGATGAGAATAATGCATCTTGGTACATGCAGTGCATTTTGGGACATATTTCGATCGCCCGAATCGTCCGAATCGCCTGGCCATGTTCACATATGATCGCATGCGATTCCCGTGGCTTTTTCTCGATCGCACCGATCGCCCCGATAGAGCAGTGTTCTATCGGGGCGATCGGTGGCGATCGCGATCGCCCCGATCGTCTGGATCGTCCCACAACTTGAAACGTGTGTTCACATATAATCGCACGGATCGCCCGCGCACTATTTCAAGCGATTCGGGCGATTATATGTGAACCAGCCTTAAAGGCTGCATGTTTCCATATAACCGTCCCGATCGTCCAAATCGCAGAGAAAATGTTCAGGCGATCGGGACGATTCGTGCTATTCACTGTTTCCATATGATCGCACGCAATCGTCTCAATCGTCCCGATAGAGCAGAGTTCTATCCAGACGATCGCGATCGCCCCGATCGCTTCGATCGTCCCGGATCGTCCAGGAAGTGTTTCCATATAATCGCCTGGATCGCATGTACATTATTTCAGGCGATCGTGATGATTCAGGCGATCGGGACGATTATATGGAAACCAGCCTTAAGTTAGCTCCAACAGTACGGTATGAAATCAGACGATCGATCTGCTCTGCATATGAAACTATCAATTGATAAAAATGCTTAGGCCTGCAGGTTTACACACTGTGCTATGAAAAGCACAAGTTTGTCCAATTTATACATTGCTCGGAACAACTGTTAATGCCGAACCAAACTGCTCATATATGTCGTCTGTTATTATTCATTTGGTACGATGTTACTTGGCTCGATCCAACGAACTGGTACTTCGTGCTTAAGAGCGTTCCGTACGGCAGACGAACTGGATCGGGTTCCGAGATAAATTATTAAATTGATTAGTTATATATTGTGTGCTACGTCAGTATAAGACAGGCTATAACCAGGAGCAGCAACACTATAGCATACTGTATAAACAAAGGAGTTGTATAGTTGTAGTGGAACGTTACACTAATTTCTAATGAAACTGGAGAAATATTTCTGTAACAATTGAAACTGTAATAATTATCACATGTATATGCATCTTTTGTTGTTTGGGTTAGCGTTAAATAACACGTTTTTAGCAATCTACACGCCTTGACCTATATTTTTATTGCAGAGAGCCTGAGGTAAAGAATAGTCATGATATTTTTGAAAAGAAGTATTTTGTTCGTCGTTCTTCTCGCCTGCACAAGCGCTGCAGCATTAGTTTGGCGAGGTAAGCAAAAACTACCAGTTTTGTAGCCTGCGTTTCCGGGTGGCGAAGGGTCTGCTAGCTACCTGCAGTTTTGCCGAATTATCAGTGGTTTATATGATTTTTAATACAATATTCTACTATTTATTTTACCTTCAGAAAGTAAACACAAATTAATAAAATCAATATGGGGAATTTCAGCCTGGTCTTCGTAATGAACTTTGTCAGCCCCGGCTGAACTGTTGTGCGTCAAATATCGGCTGATGGGAAATTTCGGCCCCGTGTGATATCGACCGAGCTAAACCGAACTGAGTTACCCCTACCCCCGCTGACGTTTTGTAATCGCAACATCAATTTTTAAGGAATTTGTATAAGAGCCCAGCACTGATCTCGAAAGAAGTCTAATGGATTGAACAACCTATTGTCCGCCGCGATGGCAGAAAATGAAACCAGCCATTACTAAGCAGTCTAAGGGACCAAAGTCGCAGTAAATCTGTAGTAAGATTATCTGTAGTAATTCATAAAAAAATGTCTGCTGGTCGTCTTTATAGTAAGATTATTTTATTCTGTGGATGGTAAGAGCACTGAATCCAACAGAAACCTCATAAGAACCCCAGTGCATGGTTTGTTAATAATGGTGGACTTCTGGCTTCATTTACCAAACCCCTGACGACCACAGACGATCGGCGCAAATTCAATATTTGGTATTTACACTGGATGGTATTGCAGAAATTGTGCGGAAAAGTATACAACACTTAGGGTGTGTTTACTAATGGAGAGGCTAGCCCTAGAAAGAGGGCTGGATATTTCATCTCGCATTTATACATGTAGCCTTCGACGAGGGCTGATGATTGGCGTCAACTTTGAGGATGGCTAACAGGCAAAAGCTCCTTATGATTTCTCTGAAAGTATCCAAGGCGAGATGTCGGGCAGTCAAGAGCGAGATCTCGCCAAGGAGAGCTGACTCTCCTTAATATAAACGTAAACAAATTTTACAAAGGATTTGAGAGGCTGGATGTCGGCAAAGATGGCTAGCCCTACCATGAGGGTTGGCTAACATCCCCTTAAAATAATTACATTTTTGAAGAGAAGCAATTGTAGCAAGTCAATTGATTGATGAATGATAGTCTTGAAAACGATGCGCATACATAGAACACCTAAAGTGCCCAGTCGCTCTAAATTTCTCCCTGGTTTGTGAGATAACGAATTAATTTTCAAAATTACTACGCCAATGAATGTATCAAATGATTCTGTTTAGAAGACATTTACAAACCTTGCAATATGACGAATATCACCATGACGGGTGTGAATATTTCGCTCCTCGTTATAATCATCTTTATTAGTATACTTATGAGTGTGACTCTAGCTAAAAAGCAGGGTTTCAACAAGGACTTATCCGAGAAGAGATTTCGACCTTTGTCTTTTCTAAATTGTCTTAAATGGACAAGTTTTAAAGACAAATATCTTCGTGCAGCTAATTATCCGCCTGGATACAAGTATGGCTTCTGTCCTCGGAATTGCTTTGTTCAATTCATGTTGTTGATTCTACTCTGTGGAGACATCTCTTCTAACCCTGGACCGTATTCTCCATCGGGAATGTCAGATCTAAGTTGCTTTCTGGTCAACGCTAGAAGCCTAAAAAGTATTCATCGCGTCGAGCAAGACGTAATTACGGCTGAGCTTAATATGAACTGTTTTCAAAATTATATTTATGCAAACAACTTTGATGTTGTTGCAGTGACTGAAACGTGGCTTTCTGGCGACGTCGAGAATCATGAAATTTTACCTTATGGCTATCAAGTGTTTCGAAGGGACAGAGGTAAACGTGGAGGAGGTGTTCTATTTGCAATACGATCTTGTTTTGGCAACGTTCAAGTCATGGATAAGCTTAATGATATGTTCAACATCGAGGTGTTTGCTATTCGCGTAACAAGTGCAAGTGGGGTAAATGTATTATTATCGGTTGTTTATAGACCACCAACATCTGACTCATTATGGCTGGAAAATTTTAGGGAATATTTAACATACGCGAGCAGAGTCTGCGATGAATATATAATCGTAGGTGACCTTAACTTCCCTAATATTGACTGGAACATTAATTATCCATTTCAATCAAGTAACCCTGCTCAGGCCCTGCTCTTTTGTGAGATAATTGATGATTTTTTTCTTTATCAAATGGTGAGGGACCCTACTAGGGGATCTAATATTCTTGATCTTGTGTTGACAAATAACGAAAGTCGAGTTTCTGATGTTGAAGTCATCGAACCGGCTAATATGAATATACATACTGACCACTCTGGGGTTGTTTTCAACATAACAAGAAATTTTAAGACGTCATACACGAGTAAGCGTATTGTTTACAACTATAAGAAAGGCGATTTTGATGGCCTGAGGAATGCTTTGAGATTGCTTAACATAAAAGATATCGTTTTTAATAATGTTGGGGCTGATATTAACGACGATTGGCACAATTGGAAAACTGTTTTCATGAACGCTGTTATTGACTTTATCCCAGTAACACACCTTCGAGGAAAAGACGTTCCCCCATGGTTTGATAGTGAAATATTGCGCTTAATAAGAAAGAAAAATTCTATCAGAAGGCGAGCAAAGAAAAATCTTTCAAGTAGACTTTGGACCGTATTTTCGAGTTTACGTAAACAAGTTAAGAACATTATTGAACGTAAAAGGAGAGAGTATTTTTTCTCCATATGTTCAACATTGAAATATAACCCTAAAAGGTTTTGGTCTGTTTTTAAAATAAAGTCGAAGGCATCACAATTACCCATGAAATTAATTGGAACACATACGGATGCCAATGTAGTTGCTATAACACCTGATGAGAAGGCGACGCTGTTCAACGAATATTTCCATTCGGTTTTTGATAAATCGGAAGAACCTGTTCTCGTGGGTGATAATCCTATGCCAACTGTCGATACTACAATTACTGAAATTGTTTTAGATCAAATGGAAGTGGAAGCTTTGTTACTATCTATAGATCCCTCCAAGGCACAGGGTTCTGATCAAATCCCAGCTCGACTCCTAAAGGAATGTGCTCAAGAAATATCGGAATCCCTTTGTCTTTTGTTTAATAAATCATTGCACACTGGAATTTTCCCACAACAGTGGAAACTAGCCAACATTGTTCCAATTCTAAAGAAATGTCCTGCTTCAAATGTGCAAAATTATCGCCCCATTTCTTTGTTGTCAAATATTGGGAAAATCCTTGAAAGGTGTGTCTTTAATCGAGTTATAAATCATATTAGCAATCAGTTACATAACTTCCAACATGGCTTCCTGAAAGGAAAATCTTGTACTACCCATCTGTTACAAGTAATAGACGAAATCGGAAGAAGTTTGGATTGTGCAGAACAGACTGATATTATATATCTTGACTTTGCAAAAGCATTCGACAAAGTCAACCACTCCTTGTTATTGGACAAAATCAGTGGCTTTGGAATTGACGGTAATTTGTTGAAATGGTTTGGAAATTACCTATCTGATCGCCGTCAGCAAGTAACTATCCCTGGATCAACTTCGGGGGTTTTGCCGGTGCTCTCCGGTGTACCTCAGGGGTCGATTTTGGGACCCCTCTTGTTCCTCATGTTTATCAATGATCTCCCTGACAGCGTTATGGAGAATTCGGATGCAAAGATGGTATTGTTTGCCGATGACTCTAAGATTTATAAAACTATCAGGACTGCATCGGACTGTATGGACTTGCAAACTAGCATTGACAGAACATCCATATGGAGTCGTGAAAATAAAATGCTTTTAAACAGTAAGAAATGTACTATAGTAAGTGTGAATCGCAAAACTCAGCCTACTATATTTTCTTATACTCTTGGGGGAATACCTTTGGAAAAAACTAACTGTTTTAAAGACCTTGGAGTGTTAATAAAAAGCGATATGAAGTGGGACGCGCATGTTTTGTCAATTTCAAAAAGGGCTAACAACGCTTTGGGGTACATTAGAAGAGGGACAACAGGGTTCAATCACGTTGATACAAGAAAAGTACTTTACATGGCGTTAGTAAGAAATCATTTAGTTCATGCTTCGCAAGTTTGGACTCCACAGTCAGTACATTTAATCAAGCAATTGGAATCTGTGCAGAGAAGAGCAACAAAGTATATTCTATGCCTACCATATGATACTACTATTACATACAAAGACCGCCTCTTAAAATTAGATCTTCTACCGATGTCGTATTGGCATGAATATTTGGATGTGTTGTTTTTGTATAAGCTGGCATCTGGCATGCTTTCTTTAAAGTTGCATGACTTTTTAAAAGTTAAACAACCATTACGTGTAACGAGAAGAAGTAATCCTTCATCAGGTTTAATGTTTGATATCCCAAAAGCACGTACAGTAACATATCAATCTAGTTATTTCATTCGAACTGCTAGAATTTGGAATGAACTACCATCATCCATACGATTATTAGAAACTTTAAGTCAGTTTAAAAATAGTCTATTGAAATACTATAAAGATTGTCTAAAAACTATTTATGATACTGACAATCCAAGAACTTGGAAAACTGTATGTCCAAAATGTCATAATTGTTCTGTTCTAAATACGCAAAAGCAATCACAGTGTTGCTGATTTTATTTTTATTTGTATTTTATAATGGGCCACTGTTATTGGGGTTTAACCCTGTTGTTGGTTCCTGGCACTTTAAAGTATTTATGTGTGGTATTTGTACGTTTGTAATTTAATTTTTCTTTTTTTGTCAAATCGAAATAAAAAAAAAAAAATAAAAAAAATACGGGCTTTATCGCGGGCTCTAAATCACCGGGCTATCGCCTCGTTTTTTTCCGACAAAGCCCTTCTGCGCGGTTTGTAAATTACATAAATACAAATTGGTTTGCAATTAGTTTAATAAAAATCATAATTATTATTTTATTTTTGGAATTCATAATTGCATTTTCTAATGGCTTGATATACGTGTGCGGCTCGCCAGACCTGCGTACACTCGTGGGCATGCAGGCCGTTGACTCCTAATGAGTTCATCCGCCTTTTGACGACTCTTATTTGTATTTTCGTTGGCCACAAACCTTCCTCACCAGTCAAGCCTGGTGGGGGAGCCGATTTAGTCGCCGACAACCCGCGACCAAGGATAAGAAAACCTGACCTGAACTGCTCCTGATTTTTGAAACCTACGGCGTCCTGATCCGGACATTGTAAACGCGATTATATAGCTCGTGTACTAACCCCAGAGGGAGAGACCGATGGTGTGCTACAAGAAGATCCCCTGGCTCCTATTGTTCATCGCCCTGCGCATGCCTGGGGCGCCATTAACGCTCTACAAAAAGTGTGGAAGGCACCTATCAAGAGATCAACGAAAATAAGAGTGTTCAAGGTTACTAGAGTCCAAACTATGGATCCGCTGCAGACACCTGGTGAACATCGCTCGCCAAACGTCTCTCGAAGGCACGTATACCCGAGGATGTTGAGTGCTGTGTTCAATGTTTCGTGGAAATCACACACCACGTATAGAGTATACATTACGGGAACCTGCCCGTATCTCCGCCGTCATTCGCCGTCGCCGCCTTGAGCTGGCGGGCCACGTTATGCATCACGACAAACCTGCCGCCAAAATTCTCCTTTGGACTCCTGACGCGAAACGTCGTGTGCGTCACCCGTACAAAAACGCTACTTGAGAGTGACACATGACTCACAGCCCTCAAACTGCCAACCGCAATGAAGGACAGATACATTTGGATGAATGGCTTTGTAAATGCCCGACCCGACATATTGCCAAGTTGGATGATCTGAGAGAGAGATTATTTTATAACAATTAAAATTAATTTTAAATTAATTTGATTAATGTAGGCAATTAATAGTGATAACGTAAATCGTACGATTAAATCAAGTTGTCACAAACCACAAATTATAAAGTATAATATATGGTAGTTTGTCATAAAATCACATCACAGATCACGTTCACAGCTCAAGCCCCACACGAGACATGTTTTACAGTCATATATCCCGCAGGCTACTCAGTCGATTAACACAATTAGCTTAAATTATCACATCATATATATATTGTACACACAGTTTCCGACACATTCCCCCGTGTGTCTCCGCAAAGGAGGCACATGCTAAAGGAAACTACTTCTTAATCCATGTACAGTATCAATAAACCCTTAACTACCATAGTAAAATGTCAAAACGTCTAAATTGTTTTTAAATATAAAATGTTCTTAATCTATCGAAATTAACTAGTGTTCTTTATTCGCTCGTTGGCCAAAACTGTTGCAGCCCTTTTTGGTCGGAACACAGGAGCGTTCACATTAAGACATTTTTGAGGGTTTTGAAGCACCGCTTTGTCACAAGTCAACTCCATGCAACGGGTAAAGATGCTGTATGGACGTACCGTTCCAAATGATTCTTCCCCGCCCGCAGCCTCACAGCGCTTATCACACCATCTAGGCCTTCATTACGATACCCGGCGTCTTTATGATTACCACGTCACCAACCGTTAATGACAGCTTGACTCCCTTGTGCTTCAGGCTGTGACGTTCTCTCAAAGAGACATTCAAGGATTCCTTCCGTTGAAGGTTAAGTTGCAACCGATCTTCTGCGAAGTTGGGATGCAGGGTTGCACGATCTTGTTCACGCAAGATCCAAATCTTCTTCTGTTGCTCCAACTAGTTCTCGGTGAGCGGTCCGACGATCTTCGGATGATGTAAGAACCTTGCGATACAGGCAGTCACCCGCAAGGTCGTTCTCAGATCGCGTCTCTCCAGTAATTCGTAGAATTCGTTGGATTCAGGGACCGCAACGGCTAGAACTTCCCGTATCACCTTCACCTCGACTTATGACTCTTCACACTCGGTTGTGACAGGATTCGTGGGCCACCGATGCAGGTAAGGCAACCACTCTGGGCCATTCCACCAGAGGTTAGAGTTAGAGACAGCGCCACCACGACTTCCAAGATCCGCAGGATTTTCCAATGTTGGCACATGTCTCCAAGCATAAACTTTGAGGTCTTGTATCTTTCGGATGCGGTTTGCAACGAATTGACGATACATCCCTCCACCGCAGATCCAGTGCAATGCCAATCTGCTATCGAGCCAACAGTGGACCGCAGTCACAGGAAAACCTTCCAGATCTCTGCGCAGATTGTCGACCAGATTCACGGCCATATGGCCAACTACCAATTCCAACCTTGGAATGGTTAAACCACGTTTCGCCAGTCTGGATTTCGCCACGACTATCCCTTGATTGGTACCAGAGGCTTGTCGAACAACGGAATAAACTGCGGTGCAAACATCCCGTCCACTTGCATCTCCAAAGCCGTGGAGTTCCACAGCTTCTATATATGGGTTCTCGTTTGGTTACCAGACTTCGTTCAGTGGTTACTAGGGCAGGTAGAGCGTTTTCCAATTTTTGTCATTTCTTAAGGAGGGTCGGAGGAAGTGGAGTGTCGGTAGACCAGCTTACCTTCAAGAGTGACAGGCGAGGCAAGTCCGAGGGGTTCGTATACCTTCGCCAGCTTACCGAGGATCCCTCGTTTCGTAGGCTCTGCATTCTCTTCTGCATTCTCTTAAGGTGATGCTTGAAGTGTCCTTGTCACGATCCCACCGCAAGCCAAGGAGACTGCAACCCCCACTCGCGGAGGTATCCATGCAGCTGCTGTTTCGCGTACGTGGGCTCCCCGTCACTGTTGCTAGGCCTGACTTCGTCGGATTCCAATTCTGGAACGTTGGAATGCCATTTATGGAGGTGGAAACAAGCGTCACCGAAGATCTTTATGGCACCTGTTTTCAGATTCTGCACATCTTTCACCGTTGCACCACCGAGATGAGGTCATCCACATACAGGCTATTGGATTTCTTCAACACACTGTGGGCTTTTATCTCGCCAACTCTCAAGATGTTGTGCGATTACTCCACCTAGCAAGAATGGAGAAGGCGCCAAACCAAACAATGCTCGGGTGAATCTGAAAATTAAATTTCCACATCTGTCGAGTCGGCGCTCTTCAACCAGTGAAACCGAAGCGCATCGCGTTAATTCCCCTTCTCTGATGCGCACTTGAAGGAACGCCTTTCGCATGTCTTCGGATGGAATCTTCCACGTGCCAACACATTCCACAGCTTGTTTTGCAAGGGTGGCCCTGGATGCAAACAATCATTCAGTGATGGAACCTTCTCCCCAGCTCGGGCCGAACAGTCATATACTATCCGCAGCTTGGTACTTTTTTCTCCATCACGAATCACGGCACGATGCGGCGTGTAAAACTCCCTCCCCTCCACTTGAGGAGGTGCTCTTTCGAGCACGCCTTGTTCGAGCTGCTCACGTATGATAGCATCATACTGTACTCTTCAAGGTTACCTACTCTCCGCAACTTTTGGACTTGTGTTTGCATCCGGCGAAGGCTTCCATGGCGATTAGGTACAAGAGGTGGATGGTTTCCCTTCCAGGGCAGGCTAGTCTCGTACCAACCTTCGACTGGGTCACGAGATAGTTGTTCCTGGAACTCTTGATAGACCTGTCCTTGGTCACCAGAAGGCGAGTCAGCCAAACCAAGAACATCGAGGGAACACAAACGGTCGTAATCCGTAGCAGAGGTGACGGCGAGGAAACCAGTGGTAAGGTCGACTTCGTCTCCGGGCGCCATGATTGCCCATCCGAACCGAGTGAGTTCTGCAACGGGATCTCCTGTCTACCGATGCGCAATTGCGCGTGAGTACGAATTTTGGCGTATTCGTTAGCTCCCAGGATAAGGTGTACAGGTAACTTCTCGTCGGTCGTACTAGCAGCTAATAAGAGGAATTTCACTTTGGCCGCCATATTGAATTTTACCGCGTAGGGACCTGGGAACTAGTAAATATTTAACGGGAATACTTCCGCTGCGAGTGGCAAGTTTAAACTGATGTTGTCCTTATATGAACAAACCGAAATACAAACAAATCCCTAATACAATCCTAACCCAACGCTAATCCTAACACAAATCTTAACCCTAAAACTGACTTGGGTTGATGCTATAATAATTTTATATTTCGGTTGCTCATATATATGGCGCTTTCTCGATATATGAACAAACCGAAATTCAAAATTAGGCCCACATTTTAGCTTCCACGCGTTCTTTTACCATGTATCATACAAGGTATATAAATATTCCTCTGCCGTTAGTAAAATCACAGCAAATTTTGCGTCTTGTCCACCTCTGGATTACAATCTTTTTTATGAAAACACGGAAAGAGTAATCTAAAGTTTCAATATGATGTGGAAAAGTGAAACAAGGGTAATTTATAATCGCATAAGAATGCGCTCAAGAAATTTCAGCCTTGAAATCAGTGATAAGCCGAATATAAGGATTATATGTAATATATAGTATCAGTATTCTGATTGCTTGCAAAAGCATTTTCAAGATTGTTTATATGCCGACCAACATGCATTTGATTGAAAATTCCATCTCGGGTGGTTGAAACCAGTGTGAAAGTTCAAAACGTTCCAACTGGGTCGAAAGACCAAACAGGGTTGAATATGGAGCGTTATTCGGTTAAAAATTAATGTTCAAATTATGTTATTCGTTAGTCAAATTGTATTATTCGATACTTTCATTCTATTATGCAAACAACTCTAAATTGTATTACTCTGTTTTAAATTATGTTCTGTAAGTTCCAAATTATGTTCGGAGAGTTTCAAATTATGTTTTGAGTTTGGAGCATGGGTACCAACGTCCAAATTATAACCGCGTGCGACCTTGGACCAAATGGAACAATTTATGCTAAACATTCTTAATTATGCCATCCCGTTTCCCGCTCTTTCCCGTTTTTTCGCCTCTGTGTTTTTGTCATGGCGGACACAAACTTGACAGGATCAATAAGAAAGGACACCCGACAATTCTGACGTGGCCAAGAACAGAGAGAAGGCGGTAGAGTTATTAAGAGAAGCGAAGCATTTTACAACAGCCACGTCTGCCTGATTGTAGTATCACAACCTCAACTTCGAATCAGGAAGGT
Organism: Chrysogorgia sp. JL179-B06; assembly: GCA_035772405.1. NCBI lineage: Eukaryota > Metazoa > Cnidaria > Anthozoa > Scleralcyonacea > Chrysogorgiidae > Chrysogorgia > Chrysogorgia sp. JL179-B06. Next base: position 3,331,290 of record JAYKKM010000492.1, read on the forward strand.
CAGTCCAACAGGGAGAATGTATCGTATATGACGACACCTTGTAGTGAGTATAATGTTTAGATATGGCGAATAAACACGAGGTATTATAATGGCGACGAGAATGGGAAAATAATTTAAGATACTTTGAACAGTTTTCCCATGCGTACAAAATCATGGATATTGGACTTTCTACATTTCCCGAGTTTAACTTACGAGATCAGACAAATTTAGCTACACGATGGGAGAAATATCTGAAAAGATTTAAAAACCTGATGACCGCCATGAAGATGACAGACGAAACTCGCCAAAGAGCACTGCTCCTACATTACGTTGGAGAGGAGGTAAATGATCTGTTTGAAACCCTTCCGGATAAGGGAGAAGATGCTGATGTCAAGAAAGCCTATGAAGCTCTCACACGATATTTTACACCGAAAAAGAACATCTCATTCGAGATATTCAAATTTAGAAATCTGAAGCAAGAACAACATGAGACAGTTGATGAATTCCACACACGCCTGCAGATCGCTTCAAAATATTGTGAGTTCGGAGATCACAAAGAAAAGGAAATCAAAGCTCAGGTAGAATTAGGAACTACAGAGAAGAAGTTACGCCGTTATTCCTTCCGTACGCCGACCCTTACACTGACCGCGTTGTTAGACTACGCGAGGACAGTTCACGAAACGGAAAAACAAGCGAAAGGGATCGAAGACAAATCTCGAAATTCACCCTGTATTCAGCCTAGCGATGAAGATGTCCATAAAGTCCAATTTGGCAGACAGAAATTTTCAAATTCGTATTCACCTAGAAAACCACAACGCACAAAACCTGGCATTCCCACAGACCCGCCATTGGCGCCAAAACCATCAGGACAACTTTGTTTTCGTTGTGGATATACATGGCCTCATAACGGAAGCAAGTGTCCCGCCGAAGGACAACGATGTAACAACTGCCTCAAATATAACCATTTTGCCAGTGTATGCAAGTCCAGCGGAAAAAGAAATAACGCAGATTCAGCCCATGCAGTACAAAAAGATGCAAGAGTTTCACCCGAGAGTATTCACAGGGGCGGATCTAGGCCAAAATCTGACTGCTGCTAAGATAAATGTCCGATGTTCGCCGTAGGCGCACACCTTCTAGGGGGGTTTGGGGGCATGCCCCCCCAAGAAATTTTTGAAAATTGAAGGCTAAAAACGCAATTCCTGCTAATTTCCGAAAGATTTCAAGTCTTCCTGAATGACAGATTTCCACATTTTTAAGACGCATTTTCTCAGTCAACAAACCCACTGCGTGGCGGGAAAATTGCGGACACAAAATATGGATTGCATCTTGGTATTAACTAGTTACTTGCACGCGCCGCATGTGATTCGCAGGTATGTTTTCATGCTGCTACGCTTTGTTCAGTAGTGTGTACCCTGGTTGCCAGAGGTTCTTCCGCGCTCGATTACGGGCGAGACGCGGGCGTGCGTGCGAGGCCTTTCCCCCCAGGGTAAGTAGTGTGTGGAAAGATTTCTAATTTCTTCTAATAAAAACAATGTAAAGTGGATTTCAAGCGTCAATGTGCGTCAAATGTCGTATTCTTGCATGTTATATGCAGTTACATGTACGCTGACAAACTTTGCTTCTTTTCAATCTGAATTACATGCCTAGGCAAATACTTTTCGAATAAATTTTTCTGTCTAACCCTCCCAGAAATTAAATACATGTAGTAAAGAAAGCCAAAACTATTTCGAATATAGGATATTCGTTTGATATTCGTTTGGAATATAAGATGTTTGCCAAATCCGTTCGAAGCGCACCAGAGCAGGAAAGTGTTTATATACATGTATGCGTGTTGATTAACCACCAGACCAGCCAAATAGACAGTTTAAAATGTTTGTATACCTGTTGGTTGACCACCATAGCAGGAAAATAGACAGTTAAAAATATTTATATACATGTTGGTTGAGCAGCAGAGCAGGAAAATAGACAGTTGAAAATATTTGTAGATGTGTTGGTTGAGCAGCAGAGCAGGAAAATAGACAGTTAAAAATATTTATATATGTGTTGGTTGAGCAGCAGAGCAGGAAAATAGACAGTTGAAAATATTTGTAGATGTGTTGGTTGAGCAGCAGAGCAGGAAAATAGACAGTTGAAAATATTTGTAGATGTTTTGTTTGAGCAGCAGAGCAGGAAAATAGACAGTTGAAAATATTTGTAGATGTGTTGGTTGAGCAGCAGAGCAGGAAAATAGACAGTTAAAAATATTTATATATGTGTTGGTTGAGCAGCAGAGCAGGAAAATAGACAGTTGAAAATATTTGTAGATGTGTTGGTTGAGCAGCAGAGCAGGAAAATAGACAGTTGAAAATATTTATATATGTGTTGGTTGAGCAGCAGAGCAGGAAAATAGACAGTTGAAAATATTTGTAGATGTGTTGGTTGAGCAGCAGAGCAGGAAAATAGACAGTTGAAAATATTTATATATGTGTTGGTTGAGCAGCAGAGCAGGAAAATAGACAGTTGAAAATATTTGTAGATGTGTTGGTTGAGCAGCAGAGCAGGAAAATAGACAGTTAAAAATATTTATATATGTGTTGGTTGAGCAGCAGGGCAGGAAAATAGACAGTTGAAAATATTTGTAGATGTGTTGGTTGAGCAGCAGAGCAGGAAAATAGACAGTTGAAAATATTTGTAGATGTGTTGGTTGAGCAGCAGAGCAGGAAAATAGACAGTTGAAAATATTTGTAGATGTGTTGTTTGAGCAGCAGAGCAGGAAAATAGACAGTTGAAAATATTTGTAGATGTGTTGGTTGAGCAGCAGAGCAGGAAAATAGACAGTTAAAAATATTTGTAGATGTGTTGGTTGACCACCATAGAAGGAAAATAGACAGTTGAAAATATTTATAGATATGTTGGTTGATACCCTGTGAGCAGAGCCTTCTTTTCCTTTGTTCCCACCCAGCAAGGGGAAACAAAGTAAAAGAAGGCTCTGCTCACAGGGTAGTTGGTTGACCACCATAGCAGGAAAATAGACAGTTAAAAATGTTTGCAGATGTGTTGGTTGACAATTTCATATACTACATTATATTGTGCTATGGTTTGTAATAGACCATTTGCACTATGATGTTTAATGGTATTACTGTATTTGACTACAATCACCAGAATGCTTTGCCAGTATCTTAACACTAATAGATAGAGGACACTGGCAAATCATACTGGTACATAGCCGTAGTCACTCAAGTACTGTAATCCCATTGAAAAAATGTCTATTGTTCTACAACTTGATTTTCATAAAATATGCACCATATATTTGCAACTTGATAACAATTGCAAAGTATGAAACATACCTATATAAAAGATTATTTTCAACAACTTTTTCTTTCTATTTTGCTCTTTTTCTGTTGCATTCTCAAATGTACGCAACATCCTTGGTATATCGTTCGGTTCCCTTTGGATGAAGCCCTCATCTGGCTGTAACTTTGTGACTGTTACAACGTTTTTGGTTTCATTACCTAATAAGTACTTATCAAAGTCTGAAATATTTTGACAATGTATTATAAAATACATGATTTCAGGCAAAGAAAAAACATCCACTTAAAACAAAACAAGTTGGGGACCACAAATAATTTGTATAAAATACCAAGCTAAGTTGTTTATTAATACTTTTGAAATACTAAACTAGTTGCCCCAGAGGCAGGGGAAATTGCTGTTTTTTAACATTTGGAAAATGTTAAATTCCCCGCTATATATCCCAGGGGTTGGGGGCTGTGATTTCAAATCATACATAAAATACTTCAGTATACCACCATACAGTATATACAAGACAGGTGAGGTATATGTTATCAGTTTAATCAATAACAATATAATATTATTTCAGACAATAACAATATAATATAATTTCAGACAATAACAATATCAATCATAACATCTTTGTCAACAGCTGAATCCTCAGACTAAACATGTAAAACTTAATGTAAACTTAACTTGAACATGTAAACTTAACACAAATGGACAAAGAATAATAGGATAAATACTGTATAATATGTATGCTGTTGCGATGTTCATTACATTTTCTGTCAGTAATATCATGTTTTGGTGATTGAGAGTTTGGTATTTGTCTCACACTCGCTCAAATATGCTCAATTAAAGTTTAAACTCGGCGACTGGACAGCAAAAATATAGGGAACACCAAAGTTAATATTCATGACTTTAGCTGTGTTTATATCGATTACATGTTAAATAATTATCATATTATTCATGAGCTATTTCATAAAAAATACACGCGGCAATGCTTACCTTACTGGGAAGTAGTTTAAACAACGAGATTCCTGGCTATTTGGGAATTGAAGCTTCGCAAATTGGCATACGCTCACGACCATCGACAGCTTTCTTCCTCTCCACATAAACCATTTGCGCGCATTCTTCCCTGAGCAAGGATAATTTGTGTTCTTTTTCTGCACAAGAAAAGCTTCCCCAAGTATATTAACTAAGCAATTGCGAAGCCATCGTGGACATCGTGATTCGAACAGAACTCACAACAAAAAGTGTGAAATAGTCTCGTCAATAAATAAGATCAACCGTGGTCTGAAACGAAAATTATTACGCATAGGCTTCCGAATATTTCCGATCTGACTGCTGCTGACTGCTGCTCGGGTTTGCTCGGCAAGGTGTCTGATTGGTTTGCTGCATCTGACTGCTGCTCAGTTTACTAAAAATAGCCTCAAATGAGGCTATTTTAAGGTTTCACGGCTGCTCACTAAGGAGAAAAGACCCTCCGTACGATGTTCCCGCTATTGGTGCACCGCTGCCGCGAGTGATGCTGCGCTAGGAAGCCTTCGACCGATTTAGACATACTTCAAGTAATAAATATATCCTGTATTACAATTGTAAAGAGTGTCAGCTGCCCAGAAGCGACCACGGGCGCATGAAATAAGAACCAAATGTATTCCGCATTTTCTCGCATTTTTCCGCATAATTAATTATAGGCAAAATCTGACTGCTGCTTGAGCAGCAGTTGCGCCCCTCTAGATCCGCCCCTGATTCATAGCAGTAGTGAAGAGAATACAGACAATGACGATGACTATGTCTTCACATTACACAAAGATACTACTACTACTACGAAGCAAGCACAATTTTTTCATGCCAAGCTAAAGTTGGGAAATTCGCTTGTCAACTTCCAAATAGACAGTGGTTCGTCTGCTAACATTATTGATGAAAACACTTTCTTGACAATTAAAAAGCAAAATCCAAACATATGCCTATTGAAGTCGAAGAAACGTCTATTTGCATTCGGTAGTACAACCCCATTGTCTGTGTTGGGACAGTTTCAATGTATATTGGAGTCAAAGAAAAGGTTTACTAGTGCCAAGATCATAGTTGTAAGAAAAGCAACCGGATGCCTTCTTAGTGGACAAACCTCTATTGACTTAAACTTTATCAAGGTCAACGTTAACAAGATTCATGCGAAACCTGTCCAGAAATCTACTACCTTCAGTAAACTGGCGACTCACGAGAAGATACCACCGCGTTTAAAACCTGTAATCACCGAATATGATGAAGTCTTCCATGGCGTAGGAAAACTAACCGATGTCCAAGTTCACCTCCACATCAATCAAGACGTGAAACCTGTCGTACAACCCACCAGAAGAATTCCATTTAGTATCCGAGAAAAGGTTGAAAGTGAATTAAATCGACTCCAACAACAGGACATAATAGAGCCTGCACAAGGACCTTCACTCTGGGTTAGCCCCATTGTAGCCTTTCCCAAGCCAAATAACCCCGACAAGATTCGATTATGCATAGATATGCGCCAGCCAAATAACGCAATTCAAAGGGAACGCCACCCTCAGCCCACGATTGACGACTTAATCAACGATTTAAATGGAGCCCAACACTTCAGCAAATTAGATTTAACGTCTGCATATCATCAATTAGAGCTTGATGACGAGTCCAGGTACATAACAACGTTCACTACGCACAAGGGTCTTTTTCAATACAAACGTTTAAACTTTGGAACTAACAGCGCAAGCGAAATCTTTCAAAACACGATTCAAAATGTCTTCAATGGGATTTCTGGTTGTCGAAATATCAGTGATGATATCATCGTTTTTGGAAAAACTCAAAGCGAACACGATCAAGCCTTAAAGAAAATTATTCTACATGTTGCTAAAGAACGAAATCTGAGATTCGGGTTTGACAAGTGTGAATTTGACCAGAAACAACTTGAATTCTTTGGTTACGTTTTTTCAAATCAAGGCATTTCGCCCAGTTCAAGCAAGGTACAAGCCGTGAAAGATGCCCCAGTACCCAAGAATGCATCTGAAGTGCGTTCCTTTTTAGGAATGATTCAGTATTGTGGACGTTTTATTGCTAATCTGGCAACAGTCTCAGCTCCACTTCGATTATTGACACACAAAGACGTCAAATGGGCGTGGACTTCACAACAACAACAAGCATTCGAGACCCTTAAAGATTTGCTAACCACAGATACAGTTATGGGATATTTTGATCAGTCGAAACATACAGAGGTACATGTTGATGCTTCTCCGTTTGGCCTCGGTGCTATTCTCTCACAAACAACGCCTGGCAAGGACGACACAAAGATGATTGCCTATGCGAGTCGTTCGTTAACAGACACTGAGAGTCGATATTCTCAAATTGAACGGGAAGCGCTTGCCATTGTGTATGGGATTGAGCATTTTCACCTCTACCTATACGGACATGAATTTACGTTAATCACAGATCATAAACCATTGGAACTAATTTACCAAAATCCGAAATCACGCCCGTCTGCGAGACTTGAAAGATGGTGTTTACGGTTACAAGATTATACCTTTCAAGTCAAATATCGCCCAGGACCAACAAACCCATCCGATTATCTATCCAGACACCCATTGCCAAAGATATATGACAGCTCCTGTGATCTGCAACCAAGTTTATCCGATGAACACATCCGTTTTGTTGCCCAGAATGCTGTTCCAGTCGCAATAGACATTGAAAATATCCGTAAAGCTGTCAGCACAGATCCAACACTACAGAAATTAATCGATATTATTCTAAATAATAACTGGAACTCGATCACAAATGACAAGAATTTCGACACTGACATTAACGTTGCTGAATTGCGTGCATTCGAGAAAATTCGAAATGAGTTATCACTTACACCGGAAGCTGACCTAATTATCAGAGGACACCGACTCGTCATTCCCAAACAGCTGCGCGAACAGGTCGTTAGTTTAGCGCACGAAGGCCACCAAGGTCTTATTAAGACCAAGAAATTACTCCGAGAGAAAGTGTGGTTTCCCGGAATCGATGCCCAAGTCGAAAAAGCAGTGAAAGAATGCCTCGCTTGCCAATCAGTTGGACAACCAACAAAGCCAGCTCCATTGAAAACCATGCAGATTCCCACGCACGCCTGGGACACTGTTTATGTTGATTTCCTAGGACCATTACCTACAGGAGATCTATTGCTCGTGATTATTGATGGTCGTACTCGTTTCCCCGAAGTAGAAGTCGTTCGCAGTACCAATGCTAAGTCGACAATTCAATGTTTTGAACGTGTTTTCGCTACACATGGCCTACCAAGAACAGTGACCACCTTTTCAGAGCAACGAAATTCGTCAATATATGGTTACAAACACGATAACACACCGCAAGATTACACCTTTGTGGCCTCAAGCCAACGCGGAGGCAGAAACGTTTATGAAACCGCTAAAGAAATGTCTTCAAACCGCGTCGATCGAACACAAGAATTGGAAACAAGAATTACAGAAATTCCTCTTGAACTATCGCGCAACGCCGCACTGCACTACGAAAGTACCGCCTGCAACATTTTGTTATAAACTGAACGTGGGTAGGGATATAATGTTTAGATATTGATTGACAATTGAACATATGTCACGTGTATATAGAATGGACAGTACAGTTCAATATGGCGAATAAACACGAGGTATTATAGTGAGGATTCTCCAAGTTGAGCAATTCGCGTTTGTTTATTCTCGTTACTCTGTCTTCGAGAGAGAATCTTCTTTTCAACGCTTCGAGGGTGACATCGTACTCCGATAACTTGGTGGTGGTTACACCCAACAACATGGCGATTTTGCGTGTGCTGTTTTTAACGGCGCTCGCTTTCACTTGGTTGATCAAGGTAGAAGACGCGTACGAATGGCTAACGAATGGCTCGCTCCACTGTCGAGTAGTGCGCGGTATTTCTTCCCGTTAATTGTGACGATGACGACAGGATGCACAACGGTGTTTTTCTATCACTGGCTGTCAACACCTTCTCCTCTTCTTCACTTGACACTTGACAGATAGACGTGTGATGTCTTTGTTCACAAACTCGGCACGATATCTTGCTCTTGCACGAATTCGCCGCATGTTGACCACTTGCGCAATTGAAACAAAGCCGTTTTTTCACAAGAATTCTCTTCCTTTTGCTCGGCGTCACCACCACACGTCACACGAACCTGTCCAATAAACGCACGGCTTGATTTTGTGGTCTGGTTGAATTCCTTTCCTTTGCTGCGCTTCTGTGATATTTTTACGTTGGAGTTGGTCTCCGTCCATTTTCGTAGGGCATCTAACAGTTCCTTGAAGGTCCACTCTCTCCAATCCTTTTCGACATGCGTTACCAATTCGGCTTTCACGACATCCAGCTTATTACTCGGGCCTCCCCCTTTCCTCGAGTGTTCTTCACTGAAAATATTTGATGTGGCTGGCAGTATCTTGATCTCACGATGCTTACAATCGCATACGCCGATCGCCGAAGACCTAGGGCTACACTAAATTCATACAAGATGGCGTCAAAGCAACATGCCTCTAAGCGCAGTGCGCAGAATTTAAATAATTAAATTATGAAACCTAACGACACGCCGATAAAGATGAACGAAGAAGAACCAAAAAAAGAAATAAACCTTGAAGATATCCACAATATGATGCAAACTATGATGAAGAAGCTAGACAAGCTGGAAGTGATTGAGGAGAAGATGAAGATTATAGAGCAAGACCTAAAAGATGTGAAACATTCAATTGAATACGCTCACGAAGAAATCGGTGAACTCAAAGCCGACAATCAAAAGCGCAATAAATCAGACGACACAACAAGAAAACGACTAGAGCAACTCGAGAAAGACAACGCCACACTGAACAATAGCGTCATTGACCTTAAAGCAAGGTCAATGCGCGACAATCTTATTTTTTATAATATTGATGAAAAGGAAGACGAAAACACAACTGAGATCATACACAAACTTTTAGAGGAGAAAATTGAAATAAAAGAAGACGCTGCGTCCAGAATCAAAATCGACCGTTCTCACCGACTGGGAAGGAGAAGAGAAGGAACAGACAAGCCACGTCCGATAGTTGTAAAGTTTAACTACCACCAGGATAAATAATTTATTAAATTCAACGCACGAAAACTGAAAGGAACGAGAATTGGGATATCTGAACAATTTCCTGAGGAGATTGCGAGGGTGCGGAAAAGTTTATTCCCGGAGTTTAAGAGAGCTAAAGCTGCTGGCAAGAAAGTAAAAATGGTGCGGGATAAACTGATCATTGATGGCCAGGTTTTCAAGACAACATGAAGCAAGTTTCATATTTCATACATTCAATCATATCCTTTCTAAACGTTTAACTCTAAATAATATCTTCTTAATCTATATTTACTTAACATTTTAATCACCAATCATGTCTACAAACACAGATAACAAATGCTCTTCTTGTTTAAAAACAATTGGTAGGTTTTAAATCTTTGCTACATGTATTAACTGTCAAAAGTGCTTTCATGGTACCCCGGAGTGTATAAAGATACTTGATACTAATCTTTCATGTAGCAAGGAAATTGAAATGTGCCAATTTTGTTTAAACGATTCTCTACCCTTTCAGTCACTTGATGATCTTGACTATCAATTAAATATCATAAAAAACGAAAAATTAACTTAAAAAGATATGGATAGACCAAACCAATTAAAATATAATCCATTTGAAAGAAGTAACAATACCACATTATTTGATAACTGTGAAAATTTAGATAATTCACTTAACATGAAAGAAATTAATTGCAATTATTACCTACCAAATGAATTCAATGAACTTACTACGAAACTCACCAAAACCAATCAATGTTCATGGTCAATACTGCATTTAAATATCAGAAGTATTAAAAATAAATTTGACTCATTTAAACACTTACTAAATTCTCTCAACAAGCACTTTGAAATCATTAATTGGTTTAACAGAAACATGGTTAAATGATACCAACAATGAAAACTTTGAACTTGATGAAAATGATTATGTAAGTTCAAACAGATCAAACAAAAAAGGTGGGGGAGTAGGTATATATGTCACAAAACAATCAGTCAATAAATCTCGCGATGATTTAAATTATAACATAGAAAATGAAATTGAAACTATTTTTATTGAAATAGAAACACCTTTTGGTAAGAATAAAATCATAGGAGTAATTTACAGACCTCCAAATAGTAAAATTGAAATATTTGAAAACGTAATGAATAAAATACTTGAAAAAATTACAAAAGAAAACAAAATTTGCTATCTTATGGGAGATTTTAATATCGACCTACTTAAATCAGAATCTTGTGATTATGCAAATAGATTTTCTGAACAGCTCTTTACATCATCATTTATTCCATTAATAACAAAACCTACACGAATTACTAACCATACTGCTACATTAATTGACAATATCTTCACAAATGACATTGAAAATTGTCTAGTACTAATGGACTTATTTTCAATGATATGTCTGATCACCTACCAATTGTACATATGTCAGGTTCAAACAATCACACTAATAACATTAAAGAAACAAACCTCAAATATAAAAGACTTATTAATAATGAGACTAGCAATTTATTTCTCAACTCTATTAAAAACACCTCATGGAGTGATGTTCTTACTAAGGAAAATCCGACAGAGGCCTTCAATGAATTTTCAAAAATTTACACAACAGCTTATGAAACTAACTTCCCATTAAAACATATGACAAGGAAAAATGTTAACAAAATTAAAAGTCCCTGGATGACAAATTGTATTGTTAGATCAGTAAATAAGAAAAACAAACTTTATAAAACTTACTTAACCAAACCAACTGAAAGGAATAATATTGTATACAAAAAATATAAAAACAAATTAAACCATATTATAAAATCTGCCAAGAAATTATATTATGAAGAACAACTAATAAAATACAAACTCAACACAAAGATGACATGGCATACAATAAATGAAATCCTTAATAGAAAAAAATAAATTAAAGAACTACCGAAAGAATTTAGTGTTGGAAATTCTACAATAAAAAATCCTATTAAAATAGCTGATGAATTCAATAAATACTTTGTAAATATTGGCCCTGAACTAGAAAAAAAAATTCCGGAGAATCCACAGAAGTCATTTAATCAATATCTTATTAACAACAAGACGCCTGCTCAGGCGTTCACTTGGGCTACTGATTTGGGGGCAAGGCATGCAAGCGAATATGAAGCGAGTTCGGACTTTCGTTTTATTGCCAATGAATCGCTGTTGGAAAAGTTTACCGAGACCTGTAAACCTGCAAACCATTGCAAAGATTCTCTCCAAGATGAGAGATCAATCATGAAGACGGAAAGAACAGCCAAGGACAAACATATTATTACTCGGGCCTCCCCCCCTTGGGGGGAGAGCACAAGTCTTAGAAAGGGCTCTGTTTATTTATTTATTTTTGGCAATGTCGCGAAATGGCAATTATTGCATCATTGTTGACTAAATTAGTAGACTAGTGAGCGAGACTATGAATGTGGGATTACTACACATGCGCAGTGAAGTTATCCCCAAAACAATTTTGCCCCCCGCAGTCGTTTTTAGGGAGGCTAATTATTGCATCATCCCGATCAACCTCTTACCCAGGCTTTCCACAAACACTGCGTATATTTCTGATTTATTTACTCATCTGATCTGACACCTTTCTTCGAGTGCTCTTCACTGAAAATCTTTGATGTGGCTGGCAAGTATCTTGATCTTATATACGCTCACAATCCAGATCGCTTTTGAAACGGGTTGGTCTACGATTTCGAGAACCTGTACTCGATCAAATTATATGTTTCCATACGCTTTTTGTCTACTAAATGTTTAATAATTTAATATGAGACTCAACATATGAATGCTTGCATATGAATGCTGTATGGAAATATGTTAACTGTTCTGAGGTAACTGTAATATTTTTATAAGCTTTGTTGCCTGTATTGTTTATTGTTATGTAATTATACAAAATAAAGTCGATGCTACAGTTTATTGTTTCATATTATACCAAGTAGAAATACTATTATTAAAGTATGCAATGTTGCTATATATCGAATTAATTACCCTGTTTCACTTGATATTGTACCAGTAAGCTTAAATGGGGCTCCAAAATGTTCTGTGTTATCAGTAAGTTTGTATCGATTGTTCATACATGTATTATTATACACAAATGCTTACAAATGAACACACAGTATATAAATCTCTGACACCCATACCAACTATCAAGATCAAGGAGTAAAGAGTTTGTTGTTGTTTGACCTTGCTACTGCCAGCTAAATGCATGGTTTGATTTACTGCCATGCCTTATACACTGAGAAAAAGATTAACTGATTTAATGCTTGCTCAAACTGAACCTGTTTGCCGGACTGACCATATGAATTGTTATTACATGAGCACAGGCCGGCTCGCTTGCCAGGCTGACCCTGTTGACTAGAACTGGATTAGGTCAGCAAACAGGATGGCTCATTTGGTGGGGCAGACTTCTCAGTAAGCCAGCTTGGATACTGAGCCAACTCACCTTCATATAATCAAAGCCATTGGCCAACACTATGTTATGGGTTTGTAATGATGGAAAATTTAACCACCCCTGCACTGACAGCTGTATCATTACATGTACCATTGTACCTACAACTATAGATTTGTGTATATTGAATTCAAATCACTGAATTTGCCTACAATATATGTCTTTCAACAAGCCACAACCTCAAGTAGCCCGAGTTAACGCCTAGCGGGCGTCTTGTTAATTGCTGCCTTCGGGCAGCACTCATATTCTTGCATGCACTCGTGCCCAGACCTTTGCGGACGTATGTATAGTCAACAGAATCTCGATCAGATCGCATTTAAGGATTTCTGTCGGATGACGTGGCCGATTTTATGACGTTTTGTGACGTAAATATCTATAAAATTACAATTGTGAGCAAGAAGTGAACGAAGTTCTCCAACGATCTCTTCTGTCTTTACGTTGGTGCTGTCACGAATTTCAATTCATTTCAATGAGGATATTTTTTGTTGTCAAGGTAAGGCGATTAAGATAGTTCTGTGTACTTAAATTTTTCTTTGTCCTTAAAGGCTAACTTAAAACGGCAATATGGTTGAGTGAGGTAGAAATTTATAAGATATCATCTGCAATTTCTTTCCATAATTATCATCAATTATCAAATTGTTAATTGTTTTGTTTGTGAATACGGTTTACCTTCTATTTAGGTGTATATTGCATGGTGTGAGTTCATTGTTTCTCACAAGAGGCTAGAGCCACTGTGTTCATGCTGATCAGCATCTGGGAAGCAACAACGATCTTAATATCAGAAGAATACATAGTCTTCTTTATTCCCGATATTTTTTGTTGTCAAGGTAAGGCGATTAAGATAGTTCTGTGTACTTAAATTTTTCTTTGTCCTTAAAGGCTAACTTAAAACGGCAATATGGTTGAGTGAGGTAGAAATTTATAAGATATCATCTGCAATTTCTTTCCATAATTATCATCAATTATCAAATTGTTAATTGTTTTGTTTGTGAATACGGTTTACCTTCTATTTAGGTGTATATTGCATGGTGTGAGTTCATTGTTTCTCACAAGAGGCTAGAGCCACTGTGTTCATGCTGATCAGCATCTGGGAAGCAACAACGATCTTAATATCAGAAGAATACATAGTCTTCTTTATTCTTGAATATGGCAAATCATTCAATATCAAATATAATAATGTAGATAACAGATATTGAGCATGCAAAATAATGCACATCCGTGTCCCTTGTGTCGATATCAGAAACAAATTCTGATATATCAAAATATCAACTGTTGTGTTCATATTGAACTGCATTTTTAATTGTATACAAGCCTTGTACAGAGAACTATGTTATACAACTTTTTTATCTTTATGTTCAACTGCATTTTTATGCAACTGTTCAAGTTACATCTGTTTAATATTACACATGTTCATAAGTTCATTACTGTATTGTGATTGAAAAATAGATGTTGAGCACGATTAAAACACAAGGGGGTCAACAAGGGAGGGGGGGCAAACATGAGGCATCCACAAATGTGCCAGGGGGCGCCTGCATATGATTCATCTGCAGATAGATGTCTACCCCCACCTGGGGCATACACAGGTTTTTTCAAATGGGGGTCGTTGTACCTCTCATGAAATTATTTCAGGGTGGGGGGAGGAGAGCAACAACCAGTTGACTTTTCTTTCCAACGTGTTGAAAGTCTGAAAACACTTTTAATTTGAATTGTTTGTCTCACAAAAACCCAAGGTTTTTCCAGGGGTGTAAAAATTCCCCTCCATGCACATGATGATGACTGGGTCTGCATGTATTTACTGTATTACTGTATTACGGTATCACAGTTTCTATCTTTCTGATTTATAATGTATAAATTTTTGTTGTTTTTGTATAATTTTGTTCCTAATTGGAACCAAAAAGGGGATGCGATCTCACCCACCACCATTCCCCTGTGTATGTCCCTGATATTACCCCAGAGTACCTTTTCTCCAGCAAGCTCAGTGTGATCTTCATATATATGTAGAGCTCTCTGATCTTAGCGTCTTACCTAAACCTTAACCGCATGGGTACGAGGCTTTACTACCTCCACTGCAACTTTGACTTCAATAAGTCCACCACTATTTTTTGCAATTTTGCACAATATCACAAATCCTTGGATTTCAAGGCAGCACTTCCCTTGCGATAGTAACTTCTAGTTATACTACGGAAGAACAGCCAAGGACAAATATATTATACTGTGTTGACATTTATCCCGTGAAACTCTGTAATATTAATCATGAAATATTGTGTTTTTGTCCGATTTAAATCAATTCTATATCGAAATGATCACTTGAATCTGGCGAATCGAACGCTGTAGGTTTCGTCTACTTAAAATGTGAAGATCAGATGTTATGAGAAAATGCGTATTTGCGATTAAAGCGAGACTCGTCTCTAAAATCAAAGGACATGGCTTCAAGATCTATTCGTCGTTTACCCGATGATTTAATGCTTTTATGTCCATTAAACCGATGTAATTTCGTAACAGATATGTTTCGTATACCTTGCCGTTGTTTTTTATATAAATTTTGACACACGAAGACCTTCAATCGAACAGATATTAGAAAAAATAACATTGCCGCGTCGGGTAATATATCACAACAGCATCAGCATGTTTTATAGTGCATCACTTCATCAATGTTCTTCATTCTTCCATTTACAGCAATTGAGCAACATATTTCAGTACAATTCAGTAGCACATTTAAACAGTTTGATCGATTCAATAAAACATGTAAACATAGATTTGATCGAGTACACATCAGCGTACGATACCTGTTTCGAAATAGCTCATCTTTTACTTTTAGTGTAGGTCTACCGCTATCGGTGTCTGCGATTGTAAGCAGTGTGAGCATGTTTATTATTAATATACTTGCCAGCCACATTCCTTATCAATCTTATCACAAATTTGCTAGAGTCTTGAAGTTGATCAATGGCAATGGCGACCAAAGAAGCGTGGATGAATATAAGGTCAGCGCTCGTTTCCATCACTGAAACAGTCAAACGTCATGAGAATAAACACTGAAACAGTCATGACGTCATGAGAATAAAGAACGAAATAAATCACGTCAGTTTGATAGATGGGAATTAGTTGCATTTTGTTGACCAGAAAAATAAAAATAATAAAAAAAATACAGAAGTGCAGCCCATTTTAAGACTTGGTTCTACCCCCCCACAGGGGGTAGCCCAAGTAACAAGACGCCTGCTCAGGCGTTCACTTGGGCTACTGATTTGGGGGCAAGGCATGCAAGCGAATATGAAGCGAGTTCGGACTTTCGTTTTATTGCCAATGAATCGCTGTTGGAAAAGTTTACCGAGACCTGTAAACCTGCAAACCATTGCAAAGATTCTCTCCAAGATGAGAGAAACACAGATGAGAGATCTTCAGATCAATCATGAAGACGGAAAGAACAGCCAAGGACAAACATATTATTACTCGGGCCTCCCCCCCTTGGGGGGAGAGCACGAGTCTTAGAAAGGGCTCTGTTTATTTTTTTTATTTTGGCAATGTCGCGAAATGGCAATTATTGCATCATTGTTGACTAAATTAGTAG
Source organism: Chrysogorgia sp. JL179-B06 (assembly GCA_035772405.1). Taxonomy (NCBI): domain Eukaryota; kingdom Metazoa; phylum Cnidaria; class Anthozoa; order Scleralcyonacea; family Chrysogorgiidae; genus Chrysogorgia; species Chrysogorgia sp. JL179-B06. The sequence continues at coordinate 3,347,630 of JAYKKM010000492.1, forward strand.
ACTAGTGAGCGAGACTATGAATGTGGGATTACTACACATGCGCAGTGAAGTTATCCCCAAAACAATTTTGCCCCCCGCAGTCGTTTTCATCATCCCGATCAACCTCTTACCCAGGCTTTCCACCTTTGCGAAACTGAAAACACTGCGTATATTTCTGATTTATTTACTCATCTGATCTGACACATTTCTTCGAGTGAGTCTCTTCACTGAAAATCTTTGATGTGGCTGGCAAGTATCTTGATCTTATATACGCTCACAATCCAGATCGCTTTTGAAACGGGTTGGTCTACGATTTCGAGAACCTGTACTCGATCAAATTATATGTTTCCATTACGCTTTTTGTCTACTAAATGTTTAATAATTTAATATGAGACTCAACATATGAATGCTTGCATATGAATGCTGTATGGAAATATGTTAACTGTTCTGAGGTAGCTGTAATATTTTTATAAGCTTTGTTGCCTGTATTGTTTATTGTTATGTAATTATACAAAATAAAGTCGATGCTACAGTTTATTGTTTCATATTATACCAAGTAGAAGTACTATTATTAAAGTATGCAATGTTGCTATATATCGAATTAATTACCCTGTTTCACTTGATATTGTACCAGTAAGCTTAAATGGGGCTCCAAAATGTTCTGGGTTATCAGTAAGTTTGTATCGATTGTTCATATTATATGCGAATGCTTACAAATGAACGTACAGTATATAAATCTCTGACACTCATTGTTGCCATTGACTTGAGTAACCCTGTTTCACTCGATATTTTACCTGTAAGCTTAAATGGGGCTCCAAAATGTTCTGGGTTATCAGTAAGTTTGTATCGATTGTTCATACATGTATTATTATACACAAATGCTTACAAATGAACACACAGTATATAAATCTCTGACACCCATACCAACTATCAACTATCTGCCAGCTAAATGCATGGTTTGATTTACTGCCATGCCTTATACACTGAGAAAAAGATTAACTGATTTAATGCTTGCTCAAACTGAACCTGTTTGCCGGACTGACCATATGAATTCTTATTACATGAGCACAGGCCGGCTCGCTTGCCAGGCTGACCCTGTTGACTAGAACTGGATTAGGTCAGCAAACAGGATGGCTCATTTGGTGGGGCAGACTTCTCAGTAAGCCAGCTTGGATACTGAGCCAACTCACCTTCATATAATCAAAGCCATTGGCCAACACTATGTTATGGGTTTGTAATGATGGAAAATTTAACCACCCCTGCACTGACAGCTGTATCATTACATGTACCATTGTACCTACAACTATAGATTTGTGTATATTGAATTCAAATCACTGAATTTGCCTACAATGTCTTTCAACAAGCCACAACCTCAAGTAGCCCGAGTTAACGCCTAGCGGGCGTCTTGTTATTATTATACTGTGTTGACATTTATCCCATGAAACTCTGTAATATTAATCATGAAATATTGTGTTTTTGTCCGATTTAAATCAATTCTATATCGAAATGATCACTTGAATCTGGCGAATCGAACGCTGTAGGTTTCGTCTACTTAAAATGTGAAGATCAGATGTTATATGAGAAAATGCGTATTAACGATTAAAGCGAGACTCGTCTCTAAAATCGAATTGCGGTCGTTTCGCCCCCTAGTCGTTTCGCCCCCAGTCGTTTCGCCCCAGTGCTTCCACTTTTTATTTTTGAAATTCCTTGCTTTCGTGTCAAAATTTCCTTAGATTTCCTTGACCAAGGAAGAAAATTTCCTTGAAATTTCCTTGAGAAAGCTTTTAGTTTACAGTCCAACTTTTAGGCGCGGCCTACAACTGAGGTCCGTGCAGGAGACTGGACCGACCAACTACTTACTTAATAGTTAATTTTAAAAGAGCGAAAGTGAAGAGAAATGAGATATATCAGATATTAACAGATTAACTGCCGTCGCTGCCGACGAGACGCTTTTGTCGCTTTAGAGTTTAGCACTTCATGTAATATAAATGTTCGCGTTCGCAGGACCAGCAGGTTGCATTTTATGACTTTTTAATAGACTACGTTTACTTTATTTATTGAAATTGTGTGACAACTGCAAGAATTTATCAAAAGTTGTCTGATTACAATATTTCCTTAGATTTCCTTGAATTTCCTTAGATTTCCTTAAATTTTTTCCTTCCTTGAAAATTCCTTTTTGGGGTCAAAATATCCTTCAAAAAGGAAATTTCCTTGAAAGTGGAAGCACTGTTTCGCCCGCAACTCAAAGTCGTTTCGCCCCCAACTCAAAGTCGTTTCGCCCCCAATCTCGTTCCCAGAGCCTCCGCCGCGCCACGCAAACGGAGGCTCTGGGATAATCCATCACCGGAAGTGTTTTGATTGGTTAACTAAGGATTGCCTTTAATTAGATTAACTTTTAATATCGCGAGTGTTTCGTACTTTCGTTCAAACGGTGTAAACTCTGCCATATAAAGAACGAAGTACAATACCAAAAAAGTTATCTTCGGACAAGCTTTTAGTCGTTTGACAAATTACAGAGATAGTATGTTCCTCGATCCCATAACTGAAAATGAAATAGAGATAAATAATATTTTAAAAAATAAGAGCCCTGGGTATGATGAAATTATTGGCAAAGTTATAAAACTAACTGGAAAGGAAATTTCAAAACCACTGGCACATATATTTAATTTGACATTCTTACATGGAAATATTCCAGATAATCTAAAAATAGCCTTAGTAACACCAATTTTCAAAGCAAATGAAAAAAACAAATTTGAAAATTATAGACCAATATCGGTTCTTTCTTGTTTCTCTAAAATACTAGAAAAACTTATGTACAAAAGGCTGATTAAATATATTGAAAAACATAAAATTTTATCTAAACATCAGTATGGCAATTATTGAACTGGTAGACAAAGTATCAAAAGCAATTTTAGATAAAGGTGAATACACAATTGGTATATTTCTAGATTTGTCAAAAGCGTTTGACACCATTAATCACAAGATTCTGATTAAAAAATTAGATTACTATGGTATAAGGGGAACACATCAAAAATGGTTTGAAAATTATCTAGAAAATAGAAAACAAATTGTAAAATACAACCAAGTAAAGTCAAAACCAATGACAATTACAAGTGGTGTTCCCCAAGGGTCAATATTAGGACCACTCCTATTTCTTCTATACATAAACGATATTCAAAACTGCAGCCAGATAATTTCAATGATATTATTCACAGATGACACAAATATATTTTACAGTAATTCTTGCCTTAAAAAGCTTAACGAAATTATTCAACTTGAAATTGAAAAAATGGCTGAATGGTTAATTATTAACAAATTATCAATCAATACTACAAAAACAAAATTTATTTTATTTAGAACACAAAATAAAAAGCAAAATCACAATACAACAATTATAATTAACCGTCAAAACATCAAACAAGTAATGAACACAACATTTCTGGGTATCATTATCGACGAGTGTTTAACCTGGAAAGACCATATATCTATGGTGTCAAAAAAAATTATTAAATCCACTGGTCTGATAATTTACCTAAATTTTAAATTATTTTGTATCAAACGATCAAATCCATCAGCATAACACAAGAAATGCTTCAAAACTTCACAAATCATACAAAAGAACAAATTATGTAAAGCACACTCTTTCCAACAAAGGTATTGATATTTGGAATGGTTTGGAAACTAAATTAATAAATATTAAATCCTTTAATAGCTTTAAAAGGGAAACTAAGAATTTCTATTTGAATAATTAAATCATTCAACATTTTACTACTTATTAAAATATAGATACTTTCTCTGTAAATATATTATGTTATATTACTGTATCACTTTCACTGAATTTCACTGGGTTGCACTTTATAATTTTCTATGTTGTAAATTTATCAATTTTCTGCTTTATCTTTTCTTCTTTATCTTTTCTTCTTTATCTTATTCTTACTTTGCAAATATAAATAATTATCTTTATCCTTTAAACTATACACATTTTATCGAACTGACTATGTAATAATTAAAATATATAACTTACACTAGGGGTCTTATTTAAAAAGCCTTATAGGTTTCTAGTTGGCCCCTAGCCCAATCAATTTCATAATCAATGTAATAATTTTTCTATTGTAATACTTCAATATGGGCAAAAAAAAATAAATAATAATAATAATAATAAAAGATAACGAGCGATTTCGACACGGTTGGTGCCTTGGTGGTCTATGTCTGCGATCTCGATATAAACCGTACACTGAAAATGACGTACCTGTACGCTGATGTGTACTCGATTAAACCTATGTTTAACAATTTAATATGAAACTCAACGTATGAATGCTGTGTGAAAATATGTTAACTGTTCTGAGGTAACTGTAATATGTTTTATAAGCTTTGTTGCCTGCATTGTTTATTGTTTATAAAACTCAACATATGAATGCTGTGTGAAAATATGTTAACTGTTCTGAGGTAACTGTAATATGTTTTTGAAAATATGTTAACTGTTCTGAGGTAACTGTAATATGTTTTATAAGCTTTGTTGCCTGCATTGTTTATTGTTTATATGTCTATATACAAAATAAAGTCGATGCTAATCAACAGTTTATTGTTTCATACACAATATATAAACCTTCGACATTATAATTATTTAGAGATTTTAGAGCAACCTTTCAAAAGTGTCCACTTTTGAATTCTATAATTGCTTCTCGAATAAACCTGTTTCACTTGATATGTGTAAGCTTAAATGGGCCTCCAAAATGTGCTGGTTATCAATAAGTCTGTATCGATCAACTCTCTGACACCCATACCAACTATCAAGATCAAAGAGTAAAGAGTTTGTTATTTGCTGGTTTACCAATGACAGCCTGTTGCCATGTACTTTCCATTGTTACAACAGTTACTTGGTCTGCACAGACAGATACAAACTTTTCATACTGATTTTGGCTAGTTTCATGATTACTATAGCTGTATATGAAGGCAAGCTGTACATGCAGGAGGCAAGCTCGCTCTCTAATCGAGATGGTAATAATAGTCCTGATATTACAGTACATGAGGCGCCAGACTTACGTGGTCTGTACAGCCAGATACATTTTTGATATTACATGTAGCGAACTGGCCCAATAATAAATGTGCTAAATTTATGAATATGTTTACTGGCTCAAAATGTTGACTTCACAAAGAAATAAAGATTTTGAATTATATTTCTTTAAGCTGTTTTTCTTATGATGTCTTGAGTCTTGCTACTGCCAGCTAAATGGTTTGATTTAAATGCACTTGTCACTGGAAACCCCAGGTAAGTCTACAAGTCACCTTCGGGGTTTCCTTGGGTGCCGTAGGGGTTTCCAGTGACAAGTACTGAGAACAATATAACTGTTTTAATACTTGCTCAAACTGAACCTGTTTGCGGGACTGGCCAGATGAATTGTTGTTACATGAGCACAGGCCGGGCTTGCTTGCCAGGTTGACCCTGTTGACTGGAACTGGATTAGGTCAGCAAACAGGATGGCTCATTTGGTGGGGCAGACTTCTCAATAAGCCAGCTTGGATACTGAGCCAACTCACCTTCATATAATCAAAGCCGTTGGCCAACAATACGTTATGGGTTTGCAATGATGGAAAATTTAACCACCCCTGCACTGACAGCTGTATCATTGTACCTACAACTATAGATTTGTGTATATTGAATTTGCCTACAATGTCTTTCAACAAGCCACAACCTCAAGTAGCCCGAGTTAACGCCTAGCGGGCGTCTTGTTTATGGTATAAAACGCCGCGCCTTGGATTGTGTCTGACTTTCCGAGTGTCTCCTGACTTTCCGAGTGTCTCCAGGCTTTCCACGTTGAATAACTGCTCATAAAACCGATGTATCTTTCGGACGTCGCGCTCTGTAAGGGACGGCAATTCAATCAGATTTGTCACGTATGAACCAGCAACTTCGCTCGGATGACCGTATTTCTCTTCCAAATACTTCATCGCCCGTTTGTAGCCTTCACAGAGGCTTTTATCACTTCAATATAATTTGGAACTCTTCACTATAATATAATTTGGAAATATGAAAATCCGATGAAAATCCGCTGAAATTGGGAACGCGGGCGAAGAAGGAACGCGGGCGAAGAAAAAAAAGGGGGGCGGGCGAATAATAATATAATATAGCGTTCCCAATTTCAGCGGATTTTCATCGGATTTTCATATTTCCAAATTATATTATAGTGAAGAGTTCCAAATTATATTGAAGTGATAAAAGCCTCTGCGGAGGAGAGAGGCCTTCACCTGTAAACGGAAGACAATTGATTGCGCTCCTAATGTGCGGTTCTACAAGCTCCCGCTTTAGATGGGAAAACTTCGTTATTTCGGACACATTTTTCGAATCGACCATAGTTCATTATAATATAATCATAGTTAATAATATAATTGAGGATTGTACCTTTCTTTATAATGTATTTGGGGACTTTACCTTTTTTATAACGTAATTTGGGAGTGTATCTTTCTTTATAATGTAATTGGGGACTGTATATATTTCTTTATAATGAAATTTGGGACTGTATATTATCTTTCTTTATAATGGCATTGGGGACTTATCTTTCTTTATAATGGAATTGGAGACTGTATATTTTTATTTATAATGGTATTTGGGACTATAGCTGTATCTTTATTTATAATATAATTGGGGACTGTATCTTTCGTTACAACGTACGTAATTGGGTACTATAATGATCTTTCTTTATAATGGAAATTGTGGCTGTATATCTTTCCTTATAATGTAATTTGGGCTGTAGCTTATGTATAATAAATTGTAGATTGTATCTTTCTTTATAATGTAATTTGCGACTGTATCTTTCTTTATAATGTAATTGGGGACTGTATCTTTCTTTATGTGATTTGGGACTGTATCTTTCTTATAATAATAAGATTGGGGACTGTATCTTGCTATATATATATAAAATGAAATTGGGGACTGTATATTTCTTTATAAAGAAATATACAGTCCCCAATTTCATTATATATAGCAAGATAACGAAATTGGGGACTGTATCTTTCTTTATAATACAATTTGGGATTGCATCTCATCCATGCTAAAGTAATATATATTATACTTTGATTTACACTTGATTTACGCTCGCATTTCACATACGTTCAAAGTTCTGACGGCCTAGTAATACTCCACAGAGTTGAGACTGAATGAATGCCTCTTCTGCCTCGATAGTTCTCCTATAGACACTAGAGTCAACGACTTTAAGTATCTTGCAGGCTACACGATACCGCGCATGACATGGACACTCACACCGGTCATGCCTGGGGCGACATTAACGCTCTACAAAAAGTGTGGAAGGCACCTATCAAGAGATCAACGAAAATAAGAGTGTTCAAGGTTACTACAGTCCAAACTATGGATCCGCTGCAGACACCTGGTGAACATCGCTCGCCAAACGTCTCTCGAAGGCACGTATATACCCGAGGATGCTGAGTGCTGTGCTCAATGTTTCGTGGAAATCACACACCACGTATAGAGTATACATTACGGGAACCTGCCCGTATCTCCGCCGTCATTCGCCGTCGCCGCCTTGTGCTGGCTGGCCACGTTATGCATCACGACAAACCTGCCGCCAAAGTTCTCCTTTGGATTCCTGACCGCGCGAAACGTCGTGTGGCGCCACCGACTTACAGCCCTCAAACTGCCAACCGCAATGAAGGACAGGAGTTGTGGCTCTTTTTCGCCGTCGGAAAATATTTTATAAAGCCAATCCATAGTTTTATCTCTGACCTCGTTATTCCTGGCTATTGGTATAGTTTTCCAAAAGGGAACGTGATAGCATGATCGGATATGAAAAACGTTATTCGAATTAAATTGAACGGGTACGTTTTCCATTTGCCACCATATCTCTTATGGCATCACGGAATCCAGGCTCTTTATTCAAATCAAACCCTTCATCTTGCAGTGGCAATGCTAACAACCATGATGTCATCAAATCAGGCCAAATCCACAATTCTTTGCTTGTGTCGTGCAGGCAAATTAACTCTCTCGGACTTTCCTCGTTAAATTCTCAATATTCAGTTTTTGTTTGCGCAAGTTATTTTTGATGGAATGCAATTGTGGTTTCGTAAATGATTTCCGCTGCAGATCGATAATTGTATATTTTAAAAGCTCACTGATCTTTTGTGAGGCATTAAATTGAGCACTTGCAATGGTGGTCATGTTAACTATATTATAAGAGCCCCGTAATGTAGCGGTATAGGGCGAGAATAATTATTTCTTCAGTTGAGCATTGTCCTCTGTTTGTTAGTGTAGGAATAAAGGTTATCTCTTTTCAGCCTTCTGTGACAAATAGTCTAATTGGTTTCTGATACGGGTATTGCAAAGCGGTTGACTACTGTTGATATCGCAGGACACATTACTCTGTAGGGTGCTATATGTAGAGTAGCTTGTCGGTCGATGGTGTTGAAAGCACTTTTGACATCGACCAGCAGAATTACTTATATTTATTGTGGGATTCAATTTCTTTTGTAGCATTGCTGATTTATATCCCGCCTTGTAATCTGCACATACATGAAGTGACCCCGCTGCTGCTGAGGTTACCAGTGGATATAATTTCCTATTACTTTAAGAATCGATTTTACAAAGATACGCCTTGGGTATTTAACGACAAGCTACAATCTACATTTATTAAGTCGGTAAAGTCGTTAGACATCACACCAACTATAAACTAATGTAATAAGTAGCATAAATACCCTAATTAAGATAAATAAAACTAAGTGGATAAATATATAAAATAAATAAAAACAGAAATATAGAAATCTAAAAATATTTACATGTATTAAAAAAGTTCGTTTAATTTGGTTTTAAATTTAAAAAGGAATCTGAACATACAACTTCCGAAGGGAGTGAGTTCCATTCTTTGATTGTCCGTGGGAAAAAGAAAATTTAAAAACGTCTTTCTTAGTTCTTTGGACCCTATATTTATGAAGGTGTTCTTGTCAAAAACTCGTCTGTTGAGACGTCGATGAGATTATAGGAAAACTTGAATAGTAATGCCAACCTGGATTTCTTTCTTCTGATTTTTAGAGATTCCCATTCCAAATCTGTGATCATATATTGGCAACACTTGCTGTTGGACTGTAATTTTTGGAACAAAAACACACTGCCTTTCTTTGCACTCTTTCTAATGTAGTAGCTATTCCTCCTGTACTTGCGTGTTCCAGTTTTAGACGTACCAGCTAGGGATATATAGGCTGTCTCTCTCACTTCTTGAGGACTCTCTAAAAATCTCTAAAATTTCGTCTCACCATACCCAACATTTTTTATGCTTTGCCTGAAATTGATGAAAGTCACTTGCTAATTGTAAGTCACTTGCTATGACACCATATAATAATGTATCATCTGCGAAAAGTGTCACGGTAGACAATAAAAACAGTAAGGGTCCTAGCACCGTCCCTTGAGGGACCCCAGATGTCACAGGTCAGGAGCTGGCCTGACCTTTCCTTCGCAGACAACATACTGATATCGTTTGGTAATATAAGGAATGATTCAAACCAGAGAAATAATTTTCCGTCAATACCATAGTAACGCAGTTTCTTTAGAAGGCGTTGGTGCGGGACCTTATCAAATGCTTTAGAAAAGTCCAGCACTGCAGCATGTACAGATTCACCATTTTGAACTATACATTTGCCAAGTCATTTAAAATAAGTTGGGTTTCGGTCGATCTTTTTGCCCTGAATCCATGTTGACAGTCTGTTAGTACATTGTAATGTTCCAAATGTTTCATAACATGACTATGAATGATGTGTTCTAGTAATATTTTCGAAGCGATACTGGTCAGAGACATTGGTCTGTAATTTGTTGGGTCTGATTTTTTCCCTTTTTTGAAGATTCCATATATGTTTGCACTTTTCCATTTAGAGGGTACGATATTCGGCAAAAATCTAATAGTTCAGACCCCAGCCAAAACGTTACATAAATCCAACGAGAGAGCAAAATTATTGCTAAAACAATATTAGATACAACTGTTTCCATTTGTTGTCTAGATATCTATTTATTTTTTGCTGCTTCTTTGTATTCCTTCTCTGGCAACATGCTCATGTGTAAGACTGCCGCTTCTGGATCCTTTTACAGCTCATCCTTTATGTTTTTTAGCTAAGCCCTTTGTGTTGTTATCATGGTTTGGTAGATTTCTATATAAACAAAAATAGCTATATAAACTAGGAGTTCTTATCAGAAGAGAAATGCTGCCTCTGGGGTACACTCTATCAGATCCAATAAAAAAATTTTAATTTTCCGTGGGGGAAGTGCCCGAATTATTTGAGGGTCGACCACGCCCACGCTTTACATCGGCAGCGGACGTGCGTCACAGCGTTGGAAAGCCCACGAAAAGCTCTATCAGATCCAATAAAATTTTAATTTTCCTGGGGGGAAGTGCCCGAATTTACGAGGTTGGAATAGTGTTCAGGATCAGGCATTATGGCATGCCAGCAGAATGATATATGCTAGAAATTTTCTATAGCATAGAGGATCAAATAAATAGAATGTAGAATCTAAACCACGTATCAATCTAAGGCGATCATATGGCCTTGTAATATTAAAATAACATACGGTAATGATATGGCGTGTTTATAATCATTATGTCAAAATTCAATGTGACCATTTGAACGCCATATATCTAATTCGAACAACATTTACTCGAACGAGCAAGCGTCGCGAAGTTATAAATTTTCCATTCAAGCAACACTCTTGCCAATTGTAATATTTCTGAATTAATTGAGCGACTTATCTGGCGGTCGAGCGATCATATTTCAAATCGAACAAACGAATATAATATCCGAAACTGAAACGTGACGTATCACAAAACGTCATAATCCAAGTCAAGATTAGACCCCGAGGGTCGCAGCAATTTAAATGAGTTGATGGCACGCATGGGCCACTCTCCTCCGCAGATCGAGGCTTCTTGCGCTTTTATTTGTAGTAATAATGTAATATACTATAGGTGGGCTATTCGCTTGTATTAGGCTCACAGGGTGTTTTGGGGACGCGTGGAGAGAATGGGGATGCGGAATTGCAAGCGCGCGGGGGATCCCATCACTCCCCGCGCGCCCTCCCAGTCCGTGCTGCCCAAACTATTTGCCCGAACTCTAAACTGCGCAAGAAGCCTCTGCGGAGGAGAGTGCGCATGAGCTATATTCATTCCCAGAAACACTCACAGAAACACTTGATATTTCGTAAAAAATACCAGACAATCAACACCATTCAATGTTCTTGAGTCTTTGTCGTCATTAGCTGTTGCGTACTACCGCTGTGAAATCGCTGGCGCATTTGGAACATGTTTCTAGAAATGGCGGACAAAATTTGCTCTACTTTAGATCTTAAATGTGTGGCGATAAAATGTTTGTTGTTCATTTTCTTAAATTTTATATCTTATCTCAATCTGATCATGCATGGCATTCGGCCGTCGCGGTGTGGTCGTCGGACAATTAACTGGTTCCGTTTACTTTCTTAATTTCCGTTTCAGAAGACAAAGAAAACATTTATCACCCATTCATTCGATAATACGTAAATATATGTGCAAACTAATCATACAAACTAAGTAAACAGTGTTATATCATACTGGGTCCCGTCAGGCGGGAGACGAATATACGTCTACTGTACAAACTTAATCAGTTACTCAGATTTCCGCTTCTGATTTGAGAACCATTTCTGATTACAACTCGAGCTGTTTTTGTAATCTCAAAGCCCGTGCTAACATTAAACGTCTTTAGGCCTTGTTAACATGTGATTGAAGAAATTATTGAAAATAATCGAAGACGTCCCGCTGCATAGCCTGTGTACAGCTTGAATAGGCCACCTGCTGTTCAGAAACTGCAAGTCTTGACTACAGTCGCTGAAAGATAGATCAATGTATTTCAAAGGGAGATTGTATCGGTTGAATTATGTGGCGAGTATTGCCGTGAATTAAATCGACATGAATATGGTGTTAATTTGGTGCTATGTCTATGAGTAGGTTGCTCTATTTATTCGAGGCTCGTGTTTTAAGCGCTCGACTATTCAGTTTATCACGCTTAAAGCCTGCTAACGGTGTCATAGTGGACGATGTAATAGAGTGTCCATCTATATATCTGCGTGATGTAAAGACTACTTTGCATACAGCAGACCAGACAAAAGATTAGATAGATCGACACTCTATTACATCGACCACTATGACACCGTTGCGATCGTGGCGACCAAATGGAAACCAGGCTTTGGGTGAACGGAAAACTTAACTGATAAGGGTTCCGAGGGCTTACAATTTAAAATAGTTTTCCGAGAAGACCCGAATGTCTTACCATTTGTTTGTGTTGTTACAAAGTCAGCACTTTCGCCTTATAACCCGAGTGGTGGTCCACCTGTGTCTCCCAGCTCATAGACAGTGTACATGTGATAACCACTAGACTACAACAGCTGGTTATTTAAGAGGAATATTTTACCCGACGTACATTGAATAACAATGCCGTACACCCCAGGTTTACAAACAATAATCATGGATGTGCACTGCATGATAAAAAAATAAACTTCAATCTGGCCAGAAAGATAAGGAAAAACTTGGCGGGCACACCGCAGCACACATTGAATTGTTGGGTTTAGTATTTATTTATTTCAGGATTGGTAGTAGATCACTAGAAGGTTACAGGTTTGATTTCTGCATGTCCGGGACTTAGAATAATTTCTCTTGACGATCGTATATGTATATCGTCTGTCTAACTGCAAGCTATCCCACATTCACCGCAGCACTGCAGTGTATATATGAACACAGATAACAAACTATCGGTTAACAAAAAGTCTTATCATATCAATTACGCATAATCAAGATCCTAATTTTTACAGTATGAACTGCGCTAAAATTTTACTCGTGTCCCTAGTACTGCACTGTCTAGGTACCTGCAGATTGCGAAAGATATTTGGGACGGCATTTGATTCCCTAATTTTCATTCAGATACATATATAGAGATTTAGTCACGGACATTTGTATTTATGTGCGGCTTATAATATCTCATATCTGTTCGGAATTACGGAAACGTCTAGCGCCTCACTGCACGGAAGTCCTACATTACTAAGGGACCGTCACCAACTGAGGATCCTACTCTTACCGTCGACAAAATAAAATAATTTTACTATTAAGAGGACCAGAAGACATTTTTCAAATTACTGGGTAAAACGATTCATGGTCTACCTACAAATTTATTCATAGGTAGCCCAGACACAAATTTCACTTACAAAATATAATAAATTAAATTATACTTACGATTAGAAATCGTAAGTATATGTGTAAATTTTCCCTCTTGCATGGTATATTAAGTAGGCAGTTAGTCCTACCAGTAAATTTGATTTTTCTGTATATTTTACGGTAAAAATAGTAATATAACAATGTTTATCTGACGGTAAAGCGAGATGAACACCGCAGGGGGTAATATAGAGTAGCAGTGTATTTGATGAATATTTTGAAACACTGCTAAGCTTTATGATCTATAAACAAGTCATATAGAATATATTGATGTTATGAAAGAAGATATGAACAATTACAGGCTAACAGTATGCATTTTTATGCAGTAAATAAATGAATTATAAAAATAATAATAATATAACTATGTATATCTATTCATACTCGGAATTTGTGTCTGGGCTACCTATGATTTACTGCGACTTTGGTCCCTTTGGCTCTAATTCAGTGAGAGAAGCCTAATATGAGACGTCAAATAAGGTTGAAGATTTTATGCATAACTACACTAGCGTCACAGTTTGATTTGCTTGCAAACTCGGAGCTTCTAATAATCTCTCGTCATTTACATTATGCAAATATGCAAACTTCAAAATCAGCTCATCAGATACAATACAATAGAAAGCTCAATTCAGTCCTATTTTTGAGATCAGTGCTCGTGCTGAGCAAATGTGTAAGGAAAATGGGCCTATAGGTGATATAGTCTCCACTCGTACATATGACAATATACCCTTTCACAATGAATTATCAATCATGAATACGTGCTAAGGTTCGCTCCCGATCTTCGTCGGTCCACAAATGTTCAATCCAACAGAGCAAAACTTTGATATGAATATTTATTTAGCTTATAGGATTAGGGTTTTAGTTGCTGGCTTCTGACTGTACCGGTGTCCCAGGAAATTTGGCCCCCCTAAAAAATGGCCCCCCCGGGCCATATTTCCTAGGAAATTTGGCCTCCCCGGGGGCCATATTTCCTCGGAAATTTGGCCCCCTCTTCGGAAATTTGGCCCCCATGTTTATGGTCTTGAAAAATTATAATCTTATGCTTTTTGCAGTTCTGATTAGTTACACGAACATTGTAGAATGTGTCTTGTTGTAGATTTGAATATAAACGAAAGCACAATACAGACTCGCGACATATGCATATTTCAAATATAAATGAAAGGTTAATGTTCTTGTTCAATCGATCAAACGTTTACGGTAAATAAGGTGTAAATGAAGGTCTAAACTGAACCTGGTACTCGTCTTTTACGACAGCAAAAGCATTTCGCGTAAACAAAGCACAATCGTCAAAAGTTAGAAGACTTGCGAAATAATTCTGACACAAACAAAACTCGAAAAGCACGATACTCGAGTAGTTAAAAGCATATTTCTGATATCCAGACGGCAGAACCGAATGAAAATTTTAAGGCAAAACCAAACCAAACAATTGAATGGTTTTTGTTGCGGTTCAGCACTCGACCAACGTACATGCCATGCATTCCTGTTCTGCAGAGAACGTATTTCACCGCCGAAAATAATGTTCACCGCCGAAAACATATTTTACCGTAGAGAACATAATGCACAACCGAAATAATTCCACTGTGGAAAATATATTTCACGGCCGAAAATATATTTGATCTACACTCATTATTTAAACCTCTGAGATAAAGCGGAGTGTTTTGTTGGGGGGACCAAATTTCCGAAGGGGGGGCCAAATTTCCTAAGAAATCTGGTCCGGGGGGGCCAAATTTCCTAGGAAATATGGCCCGGGGGGGCCAAATTTTCGGGGGGGCCAAATTTCCTGTGACACCGGAGCTCTATATCCATTGTCTATCACTCTGACGAAAAACGAGCCTTTGATGACAGACGGAGCCTGAAACGTCGAAACCAGGTGGATCATATATGATATTGTCGTTGCGGCTTGACTTTGTCGTAATTTAAAAACAGACTGTCATCGAAAAGGTGACAATTTCGACGAAAGGTTCAATTGGATGATCAAAGAAAGCAACCTTATAAGCAAGAGCAACGTGACCTAAACAATTCGTGATTTCTTTCAAAATAATAAATGAAAACCCAAGGTTGCATGCTATCTAAGCACAAGCGCAGTAGCGCACTGCGCATGATACACACAAAAACACACACGATCGACGATGTCAATCGTTGTCTAAGTGACAAGTTCGTTAGCAAGTCCTTGTGCGTTGAATTCATAAAGAACAAATTACGCGATGCAATAATTATTATGTAGACTATCATTAGTAGATTAATTAACACATTTTGCACGAACAGAACACTTCCTGGGCCCCATCCGACGATTAAATTGCATTCGCCATGGACTGCCAAAATAGGCCAAACCTAGTTCTTTGAACCAGTTGTTTGTTTGAATTAGAACAATAATAAATTATATGAATAATCTTCTCATGTTTACTCATCACCATTTCTATTCCACCCTAAACCGTTGGCAGTAAGATGATATTGCATAATAATGATGGTGAAAGTTGACCGTTTTAATCTGTTGATAATAGGGACAGCTTTGAACTATGATATCATATTATATATATCCGTGCACTGATGGTGGCCATTATCGTGGGAATGTTTGAGCTGTTAATCATACATTCATAGATTTATTTAATCAGTGTAAAAGAAGTCAACCGAAGACGATAGTTGTCAAGAATTGAGTCAACAGCGGTTTGCGGAAAAGAAGACTTAAAAATTGCCGGCTCAAGGTCAACAATTTGTCTTGAAGATCAACAATTTGGCTCCCGCAATCTCATCACTTTTGTTGACATTTTGGAACCTGGATACGCGCGTGAAATCGATGAGAACAGCTGAGATAGAGAACGGTGGGTTTACTTGAAGTGTTTTCCTGCTTCGTGTATATATAATTAAGCTTCGTTCATCATCATTGCTATTGCCATTACGTCGATGCAAATGAGCGAAGAGCTCTTTGAATGACGATATTGTTATGGTAATTTTGAGAGTCAGAGCTGGATAAATGGAAAGATCTCTACGCTTGCTAATAAACTGGCTTCCGAGGAAGCTGAAGACACGTTCAAAACGATCTCCCGTGAAGATCATGGTGAAACTGGTGGTACTTGGTGCGGGAGGTGTGGGAAAAACTAACATCATTCGCCGTTACATCCACAATGAATTCATACAAGAACACGAACCCACAATAGAAGATGTCTACGAAAAACTATTTAACTCCAAGCGGAGAAAGGAGACGATACTATTCCACATTTACGACACGGCGGGGTCAGACCAGTTTCCAGCGATGAAGCGCTTGGCCATAAGCAAGGGTCAACTGTTCGTGGTGGTTTATGCAGTAGACGACAGGGATTCGTTTGAAGAGGCGAGGAAGATTTGTGCTGAAATATTCGATCTCAAGGGGGAAGTTAAGTCCATTGTGATGGTCGGAAATAAATGTGACGTCCCAAATTCACAACAGACTGTTAGCACAGAGGAAGCTGCTCTGGCCGCCCGACAAATGAACTGTAAATTTATGGAGTGCTCGGCGAAACTTGGTATAAATATGGACAAAATATTTCGTGAGTCGGTAACCAGTGACGTCTAACGCCAAACTAAAGATTACAAGCAGATATTGTGCTTGCTGGTCCTTTTAATAGTCCAGTACAGTCATAAACTGCAACTGAGATTCTGAAGAGAGTGAGAGTCTCATTCAGGGCTAAATCAGGAGAGACATCAGGAGTAGTTCGTTTGTGGATTAAATTGAGAACGTATTCTTAAAATTCCTGACTAGGTTTATCCGTACTTGAATTAATATGATCTTCATGTTGATAGACATGAAGACGAACACCAACAGAGTGTATATATGACAGTTTTCATAACACGCATATTTCTTGTGTTTATGCAGCACGTGGTTATTACAAAACAGTTATATGTAATCCCTTCCAAAGGACAATAGTGCATAAATTGTGTATATAAAAGCATGTGTTCCTAATAACATAGGACTTTTTCTTAGCATTTATAAAAGTCATACCTCTAATGTTGAAAGAGTAAATAAAGTGTACGTAATGAATGAATATAATTGTATAAAGTATATACAATTATAATTAAATATTAAAAAGTCCGTTTCAGGTGATTAGCTCTGCGTTTTTTTTGTGAGCAACAAGTAAGAATAGGTGGACAGATTTAACGAAGACTTAAACCAATTTGTATTTTCAGCGTACACGCACCTCGAACGCTGGGAATTAAGGTCTTGGTCAATGATATATATGAGATTGTAGTGGCAAAGTAGTATCATTGTATTTAGCGAGGAACGATATTTATATATAAACGATACATGGACGATCGTCAATTAGCTCATATCCTCAGAAAAATGTGTCTTACTCCAAGCGCCCTCACATTCAGCCAGATCACGCGGATTGAAGACCTGTGCCAACGTTTGATTTCCTAATTATTCGATTTGAAGGAAGAAAGAAAATGAAAAAAATGAAAATTTGTTATTTAGAATTTTGTCATGGTAAAATTTGAAAGTCCTAAACATAGTTTGACGCCATGTACCAGTTGAGTCAGTTGACCTATGCCAGACCATGGATAGTAAAATAACTTTTACTATCCATGTTCTTTTACTATCCATGAGTTCTTTTACTATGCATGGCCAGACATACAAGAGCAGTATAAGCTCATGTGTCTGTGAAAACGTTTCGTGCAGAAGTTTCTGATGACTTTAAATTATTTAATCATATAACAATGAGAAATCTTAATCACTCATGGTCCCCAGGCTTATTGTTACTCAAAATGTAATTAGCTTCATCGTCATGAATTAGCGACGATTTTGAATGAAATAATCACGATTATACGATAGCGAAAGAAGTTGTCAATACTATAGTGTTTAACTAAACATGACAGGTTGAAATATCTCTCTGAAAGATTTTTTCATGAAATATTTTTCATTTCAGGTGAATTTTTGAGAATACATATAGTTAAACTTGCTCGTTGAAATACATTTTAAAGCAGTATTAGTCGTATAATCAGCTTTTGCATAATCGGTTGAGCTACCACATGCAGCGACACGCAGATATAAGGAAGCACGAAATTTTTGTTGTTGTTTCATCTCCATGTGTTATTTATGCTGTTGTTTACAGTCAATTTGAGAGTCTACACCCGAACTCAGATAAAACGGTACAATAATAAAACACAAAAATGCACTCGAATGATTTGTCGGATCAGATTATTAGATTACCTCATTACTGGATTACCATAGTACACGCATGCAGATAAAATATTTCCCTCCATTGGCAACCAAGAGTTTTGCAAAAATTCGTTAACACAGTGTTAATCCGATTTTCCACTTCACCATTTTGCTCGCCGCGCCAGACTAAATTAAGCGGAGAAAAATTCCGTAATTAGCGAAATTATGCTGTTCACTTTCGCGGGGCCTTTCAGAACAAAGGAAGTTTTACGTACAAGATCAGCGAATACGGAAAACCTGACGTCGATGTCGAAAATTACTCGTTGGCGACGAAATTGATCTTTTTCACGAAGGCGGCAAGTGATGAATTCGAAGCCGTGAGTTCATTGTCAAAATCCCGTTTACACCATATACGGGAATTTATTGTTTGGCCCGTGAAAATGTTCTAAGGTTCTAACCCGCAACGTAGATACCCAAGTCGCAACCGCAACATAAGTCGCCATCTAACCCGCAACACGTCCAAAAAAAGTGACAGGATCATGTCCCTACAGGTCAGAAGGTTACAGGTTCGATTCCTGTCCGGGCTCAGAATCATTTTTCTGAGGATATGAGCTTGACGACCGTCCATGTATCGTCTGTCTACTCCGAGCTCTCCCACTAGTATATATTAACATATCACTGAAGCGGTATTGTTGATATATAGTGACTACCGCATATTATTGGCGGTGCATATATCAATCGAACCAGTATACATTGTAAACTTCGCTCTCCCTCTTGAGCTTGGTAGCTCAATGATTAGAAGGTTATCAGAAGGTTACCGCAGGTTCGATTCCTGTCTGTCTACTCCAAGCTCTCCCACATTCACTACAGCAGTGTATATATTAATATAATATTAACACATTCCGTCGTGGTTACTCGTGTCCGGAAAATGTGTATGATACGGTGAGGTCAATACGGAAAGTTTTTCCTGAGGTTTTAGACCGAACGAAAGGTTTGTGCGGTAAAACCGTATCGATGGCAAATACTTTCCCGTAAATATTTTTAGTTAAATTTTCCCGTAAAACTTTTAGTTATTTTTCTTCTCTGTTTCATTTAACTCTGTTTTCGTTTTCAGATGCTAGTGCCGTTTACTATGGGGTGTCGAATGTCCGAAAATTATATTTCTTTATTATATGTTTATTATGACAAAATTATTTGATATAACATCATTTTTGTTAAATAATTAAGTTAATAACAATTGACATTGTTTAAAATAATTTTTCTAACAAAAAAAAATTTTTTATATAATGTTTTATATAAGTTTTCAGTTGTTTTGCATTGTATTTAATAAAATGTTTTGAGTATTCATATTATATGATATAATACTTGTTTCTACAACTGTAATTGTTTCAAATGAACATTTTAGCCAAATTAATTACGTCATAAAATGTATATTATATCATATAATGCATATATATTATATAATATAATGCTTATTATATCATATAATATAAATTATATATAATTTACATTATATCATATAATGCATTATATGATATAATGTAAATTATATCATATAATTACTTGGGCTACTGTGGTAGCACCAAGTCTTAAAACCAGCTTCGTTATTATTATTATTATTCGTATTTTTCTTGGGGTTCCACAAAATTGCAAAATTGCGCAATAACTCGTACCCAGGGTCTTGCCTCAATGTTCTTGTTGTCAATGAATCGCAGTCTGAAAAGCATTTTAATACGAGACCTGTAAACCCGCAAACCATTGCAAAGATTCTCTCCAAGATGAGAGAAACACAGATGAGAGTTCAATTGTGAAGACGGAATGGACAGCCGAAGGACAGGGAAATATTATTATACTGTGTTGACATTTTAATATCCCGTGAAACTCCGTAATATCAAGCATGAAATGTTGTGTTTTTGTCCGATTTAAATCAATTCTACATCGAAATGATCACTTGAATCTGGCGAATCGAACGCTGTAGGTTTCGTCTACTTAAAATGTGAAGATCAGATGTTATATGAGAAAATGCGTAAGCGATTAAAGCGAGACTCGTCTTTAAAATCAAAGGACATGGCTTCAAGATCTATTCGTCGTTTACCCGATGATTTACGAGACCTGTAAACCCGCAAACCATTGCAAAGATTCTCTCCAAGATGAGAGAAACACAGATGAGAGTTCAATCGTGAAGACGGAATGGACAGCCGAAGGACAGGGAAATATTATTATACTGTGTTGACATTTTATATCCCGTGAAACTCCGTAATATCAAGCATGAAATGTTGTGTTTTTGTCCGATTTAAATCAATTCTACATCGAAATGATCACTTGAATCTGGTGAATCGAACGCTGTAGGTTTCGTCTACTTAAAATGTGAAGATCAGATGTTATATGAGAAAATGCGTAAGCGATTAAAGCGAGACTCGTCTTTAAAATCAAAGGACATAATATATGGCTTCAAGATCTATTCGTCGTTTTAATACCCGATGATTTAATGCTTTTATGGCCATTAAACCGATGTAATTTCGTAACAGATATGTTTCGTATACCTTGCCGTTGATTTTTATATGAATTTTGACACACGAAGACCTTCAATCGAACAGATATTAGAAAAAATATAGCATTGCCGTGTAGGCGTTCTGCATGGGGAGGCTAGCCTGCGAGCGCTGCACAATGCCTTCAGTGGCCTGATGACAGAAATCAATGCATTAAATATTATCCTTGGTAATATAACTATAAGACAAGTGAGCGGGTTTTCTAATTCCAACTGTCTAACATGCCACCAATGCATACCCATCTCCGCAGGCAATATGCGCGCAATGTCCCTAAAATTAGTAGCCCAAGTTAACGCCTAGCGGGCGTCTTGTTTATATTATATTATCGATGGCGAATAAACTGTTAAAACAACTTAGATCCTAACCCTAACAATAACATATATAATGCATTATATGATATAATGTAAATTATTTATAATTTATATTATATGATATAATAAGCATTATATTATATAATATGCATTATATGATATAATATACATTTTATGACATAATTAATTTGGCTAAAATGTTCATTTGAAACAATTACAGTTGTAGAAACAAGTATTATATCATATAATATGAATACTCAAAACATTTTATTAAATACAATGCAATACAACTGAAAAATTATATAAAACATTATATTAAACAACGAGAATTGCCATTAACTTAATTATTTAACAAAAATGATGTTATATCAAATAATTTTGTCATAATAAACAGATAATAAACAGATGACTTTTTAAATGTCATATATTATGCCTTCAATCTCAATAAAAATGGTTGAAACTTATGTGGTGCATTTTTGTATCCTTTCGCTATCTATAGACTAGTTTTGGGATTTCGGCGAGATGATATTCAGGCCTATTCAGTCAGAATAGCGATTTTTCGTTTGACTGACTGAATAGCGAATTCTTAAAAGTGAATAGCGATTCGCGATTCGCTATTCCCCTAATTCGAACCTTGTGTAAAGCATTCATCCTAAAAACAACTAATTTATAATACATCCATAATTTACGGTGCTGATTTTTCATTTACTAAATATGTTCATAAAATAAACGAACAATACTGTTCTTTCCCGAGCATTAAAGAGAATATGTTGCAGGAAACTAGTCTGGAAAACTGGCTGTTGTACACAAGAGCAAGTTAATCCACAAAGAACTTGTCAAGGAAAAGTTGGCGGTGTATACACGACTTATTAGTCTAGTAAGTCGTGAAAAAAACAGGAAGAGGTTTAGTAATATTTTTTTGGCAGAGTTAGAGACGAATATCCGCCTCAGTATGTTGTTTGGGAGATATTACTGTTTTAGGAGATAGATTCAACTTTGTTTTGCATTACTAAGGAATAGTGAGCAATATAACAACGAATTAAATGGAAATAAGAGAAACGAATTAATAAGATTTTAACAGAGACACTTCAATGAACAGGTATATACCCTATGTATGTTCCATAATTCACCCATAAAGTGGATAATTCAGGATTTATAATTAATTATTATAGTGAATGATTCTCATACTGTGGTTTGTCGATCACTATTGCCATTGGTTGAATACAGGGTAATATTGGTTGAACTTGCTCTTAATGCAGACACCACTTATCTATTCAGTAAGGAGATTCTTTTTTTCCGAGTCAAATAGCTTCCAAGAATATTTTGGTCGAACCAGAGAAATTAACAATTAAGAACATGGGGCGAGGCTCCATGACTCCCTTGCAGCTCCTCTTCGTCGGTCAATCCCTTCATAAATCCCAACAATCCCTATACTTCCCTGCAATCCCAGCCAAAACATTGCTCGCACAACCTTGGAAGCTATTTGACTCGGAAAAAAGAAGCCACATATTTGTCTGCGAAGGAAGCTAGTGATCTGCCCACACTATTTTGTTTACCGCTATCGTTCAACAAATTTGCATCTTAAATTCTAGACTCTATGTTTTTCTCAAAGACGTCAATGCGTCAAATTGGCCAAATTGCTGGGTCCGAATACGGCTGAGAGTACTATATAATCAATCGTCTATAGTTTTCAATATTCCCCCCGATTTACCATTATCTGACCCGAGAGATGTTTTCTTGCGAAAGGTATCAAGTTGGCCCATCGATTTATTTTCAGTTAAAGAGGATACCAAAGCTTTCTTCTGTCGCATGCGCCTCAAGGCCTTTTTTCATGATACGCCCACTTTCTATAACGATAAAGATATGTTTGAAATTGACCAAGAAATTGTCTTGGTCTCCATCCGAAGCCGATTTTTCCTGCCTTGATCTTTTCTAAACAATACCGCCATGAATTACACCCTCCACGCAGAAAATAAGTTCATAACCTTCACAAAGAAGAACTTCTATATAGATTTAATATCATTACGATGCCAGGATGACGTTGTCATAAAACCTCCGGACAAAGATGGTGCTGTTGTCGTTTGGAGAGCAGACTTCTATCGACAAGAGGCTCTTCGCCAACTTCCGATCCCTATATATAACGAACGTTTTTCTTATAACGAATGCTGTTATTTTTGTTTTATTTTTTGTTATTTTAGTTTGCAACGAACATTATTATTACCTCATGCACATTCATTCCATTTCAAGTTTTTGCTTCCTACCGCTTTCTATAGTCCTCTTGAGTATTGAACTAGTACTTGAGTACTACTCTCTTCCTCCTCAGTCTGTTTAGCTGGTCGATTGTAAAAATAGCAAATGATTTAAATATTTTCGCACCTCATTAATTATTAGTTTGTTCATCTTCTGTGTCACCTTTCTCACCGTTTTGGCATATATAAGCCCTGTTCATTTTATTTCATCACGTATTACTTTGACGAAGGGCTCCGCTCGTAACGTCAGTATTTCGTTATTAAATATTTTGGCAGTTTACCACCTTATCACTTTGCTATATATTCAAAACACTGCCTACGCAGCACTATATATTCATCAACAACAACAAATTATTTCAGAACGCTGCGCCCCAAATCGTTAAAGCTTGAAATTTTTTAACTGTAATTCGTGTTGTTGATATAGGAGGCTCGTATTTCTGTTATCAAAATTCATAATATGAATAACCGTAATATTATTCTCCTTGAGCTGAATCTAATATCGGTGTCATGATTAATAGACACCATAGCTTTTCTTCATGCTCACGAAACAATTAGGACTCTAAATCGAGATTGATCGAGATAGTAATACATTTTCTGTTATCTTTCATATCCAATCTTGAGTTCATTGAATCAAATTCGAGAAGTGTCTATTCAAATTTGTCGTGAGAAACAAAAGAGTTTAGAAGCCTCACTGCTATGCGTGAGAACGCTATACGCGTGTATCCATGCAACAAGCTGCGGTCTGCGTATTAAGTCAGGGAACCACGCGTGAGGTACCACGTTGATCACGAAGTCATTGAAATTTCTTTGAAAACCAAAATCCACTTACTCACCAAAAAAGTAATTTATCGCTATTGAAAATGCAGGCCGTGGGCTCCCTTCATAAATATTATTATTATTATTACTATCGCAGTATCGACCATGCACGAGTGATTTTGCACTGGCAATCGATTCTTACTGTCTGATCCATATTTATATCCACGAAACTGTCAAGAAAGCTGGTCTGATCTTTCCACGCTGAAGGTGAAAGAAAAGATGATTAATTGATAATCTCGGAATGAATATTAATCAACATATTTTGTCTAAACATTTATCTATGACTGTTCACAACGTAATTCACTTTTAAAATGTTTAATTAAATGTTACTTGAAACGAACAAAGCTGCAAGGCGTATAAATAAAAACAACTACTGTTATAAATATTAGTACATGCAGATTTGCAGAAATATAAGGAGTTTACTTATTTCACAAACTACATGAACAATAAAACCTAACTACAGATTTTAAACTAAAGCTAACTACAATATCTTTGAGATATATATACATGGTATAAGTTCAACCAAAAGTCGAAAAAAGTCGAAAAAATGTTTTCGGTATACACGTATACCGAAAAAATATGTTCGGCAGTGATGGACAGAGTTTAGATCAGATCCTGCTTCAGGTTATTCCAGAGTGACACAATCCTATAATTAAAAGCTGCGTGCTTGTCTCATAGTTGTCTTAAATTAAAGAGCAATATTCAACATTTTGGAATTTCGTGTTTTCTTTGACCTTATTTCATCGTATTTTTAGAACATTGACACCTGGAACAAGTGTCATGATTTAAAGGACATAATAGGATCTCGAAAATATAATTGTGTCCGAGAGTAGTAAAAAAGTAGAATGCTGCGTAGACAGTGTTTTGGATATATAGCAAAGTGAAAAGGTGCCGAGATTTTAGGACTCTGATGAAGGGCTCCACTTGAAACGACACTAGTATTTCGTTCCTAAAATCTCGGCAGTTCACCAGGGGTGGCGCCAGAAATTCCCCGACACAGGGGCTAAGGTCCCGTACGGGGTTCCGGGGCATGCTCCCCCGTGGAATTTTTGATTTTCTAAGCCTCTGAAACGCTATTTCCTGCATTTTGGTGACAGTTTTAACAAAAAAATTAAAATAAAAAACAATTAAAATCATGATTTTATAGTCAGTATTTCCTTACTGTATATGAAACTAACTCTAACAATAATATTCACGCATAAACTAGATGACAGTGAGCGCGCGAAACAACACAGAGCTGATAGATTTGTGCCAGAGATGAAAGTTGATTACCTTTGACGTTGTTTAGCGAAACGTTTGTTAATGCGTAAAAACTTTTACGATTCTAAGAAAACAAAAGACAAACTTTTTTTCGTTTTTCTTCTTTTTCCTTCTATTTTTTTCCAGCTCGTTCCCCGACGAATTGTTAATTTTTCCCCCGACAGGGGGGCTAAAGTTCTCCGACGGGGGGCTGTAGCCCCCTGCCCCCCTCTGGCGCCACCCCTGAGTTCACCACCTTTTTGCTTTGCTATTATTGTGTCCAGCTGGTATAGAGGAGCCAATATAACCTTTTTAGAACACATGACAGTACACCACATATATTGTTATCACATTGATGCTCCCTTTTGGTCAGTTTCAGCATAAAATTACAAAGTGCTTAAACGGTCAAAATATAAGACACGTACTATTACTAATATTACAAGTAATCATTAAATTATTGATATTGCAATACATTACGGATATATTGCAATGCGGTTCACTAAACTGTTTAATAGGTCTTTCTTAAGTT
This sequence comes from Chrysogorgia sp. JL179-B06, assembly GCA_035772405.1. Classification (NCBI taxonomy): domain Eukaryota; kingdom Metazoa; phylum Cnidaria; class Anthozoa; order Scleralcyonacea; family Chrysogorgiidae; genus Chrysogorgia; species Chrysogorgia sp. JL179-B06. Next base: position 3,373,650 of record JAYKKM010000492.1, read on the forward strand.
ATAATCTTTCTAATCAGTAAATGGAAATCACGATAGTGTACAAATCTACTTTTAATTTAGATTATAGAGACGCTTTATATCTATATTAATCTCTGCAGGAAACTGCACAGATGATATATGTGCAGTTTGAGATATTGCATTAGTTTGTTCAAGTTTCGTTATTATGTAAAGGATTGCCGGATCTCATATTCTTATGATAAACATTAAACATACAATCAAAAGTTAACAGTCACTATATAACGTCTGAATTAACCCATGCATTCAAAATCTTTTTGATGACGATTTTTTCCACCAGGACGATTTTAGTCATCTCGCTGGTGATAAAATGAACTTCTTTTATGTCACTGAATAATTTCTTAACTTCCTCAATAAGAATCTTCGTGCCACCACCCAAACTACCAATAACCAGTGGAAGGATGTAGGTACCAAACCCTGGGCGTTGCTCACGTATTTCAAATGCCAACTGGGAATACTTAACCATCTTCTCCATAAAGGCGGCCAGCAGGTTCCGTTCTATGAGACAAGTCATATTATAACTATCCAGATGGGTTTAGCTTTAATTCTATGTCTTCGAGTTTTAAATCCGGGCCTCTATGGTTAGTCTCGTTACAAGCTTAAAACAGATACGTTTAGCATTGCTATTCTCCAAGACTTCTCCTCTTCTCAATTTTTGCTTGCACCACTTGCAATTCGTCAGGAATAGATATTTTCTTTTAGCCAAGGCGACAGCCAGAATCATCAGATCGTTATTGTGTCTCGTAAGATACTCTACGTTAGCAGGAACAGGACAACCTGTCACCCAATATTTCTGGGAATCGGGAACGTAACTAACATAGATTTGATTCAACCTCTAAACCTCTAATTATCTTCCATTCACGTTGCCAACAGAGTGGATGCGCGGATCATAAATCATAAAGCCAAGAAGGTGACTACACTAGAAATGAGCTGCCCATGGATAGAGAATCGAACACGTAAAGATGCTGAGAAGACCCTAAAGTATGGGCCTATGAGGTGGGAAATCAAACAACAGTTCAAGGGATATGTGGTGGAACAGCATAATATCATTATAGATGTTCTTGGAGGATGGTTAAATGAGCTCCAAGAAGTAATACAGAAGCTGTAAGATGCAAGAGGAAAAGATGTGCTGAGGAGGCGGAGAAACCCGGACTCGTCAGGAAGATCACATGGCTGTTTTGAAGATACTCGTGTACTGCATATTAATATTCATTCCGAGATTATCAATTAATCATAATAATAATAATAAACTTTATTGAAGTATCCAGGTTATTTAGCTTTTTACAAACTAATTGATGACACTATTTATTTATATGTAAAAACCTATGAATAATTAAATATAGTAAAAACATTAAAACCTACAGAAACATGTTTTTCATCTTTTCATCTAATCATCTTTTCTTTCACCTTCAGCGTGGAAAGATCAGACCAGCTTTCTTGACAGTTTCATGGATATAAATATGGATCAGACACTAAGAATCGATTGACAGTGCAAAATCACTCGTGGTCGATATTGCAATAGTAATAATAATAATAATATTTATGAAGGGAGCCCACGGCCTGCATTTTCAATAGCAATAAATTACTTTTTTGGTGAGTAAGTGGAGGTTGGCTTTCAAAGAAATTTCAATGACTTCGTTATCAACGTGGTACCTCACGCGTGGTTCCCTAACTTAATTAGCGTTGTCACGCACAGCAGTGAACTTCTAAACTCTTTTGTTTCTCACGACAAATTTGAATAGACACTTCTCGAATTTGATTCAATGAACTCAAGGTTGGATATGAAAGATAAAAGAAAATGTATTACTATCTCGATCAATCTCGATTTAGAGTCCTAATTGTTTCGTGAGCATGAAGAAAAGCTATGGTGTCTATTAATCATGACACCGATATTAGATTCAGCTCAAGGAGAATAATATTACAGTTATTCATATTATGAATTTTGATAACAGAAATACGAGCCTCCTATATCAACAACACGAATTACAGTTAAAAAATTTCAAGCTTTAATAATTTGGGGCGCAGCGTTCTGAAATAATTTTTTGTTGTTGATGAATATATAGTACTGCGTAGGCAGTGTTTTGAATATATAGCAAAGTGATAAGGTGGTAAACTGCCAAAATATTTAATAACGAAATACTGACGTTACGAGCGGAGCCCTTCATCAAAGTAATACGTGATGAAATAAAATGAATAGGGCTTATATATGCCAAAACGGTGAGAAAGGTGACACAGAAGATGAACAAACTAATAATTAATGAGGTGCGAAAATATTTAAATCATTTGCTATTTTTACAATCGACCAGCTAAACAAACTGAGGAGCTGGGAGAGAGTATATATAGTACTCAAGTACTAGTTCATGATCAATACTCAAGAGGACCATAGAAAGCGGTAGGAAGCAAAAACTTGAAATGGAATGAATGTGCATGAGGTAATAATAATGTTCGTTGCAAACTAAAATAACAAAAAAATAAAACTTATCTATTAAGGAGATTCTTTTTTCCGAGTCAAATAGCTTCCAAGAATATTTTGGTCGAACCAGAGAAATTAACAATTAAGAACATGGGGCGAGGCTCCATGACTCCCTTGCAGCTCCTCTTCGTCGGTCAATCCCTTCATAAATCCCAACAATCCCTATACTTCCCTGCAATCCCAGCCAAAACATTGCTCGCACAACCTTGGAAGCTATTTGACTCGGAAAAAAGAAGCCACATATTTGTCTGCGAAGGAAGCTAGTGATCTGCCCACACTATTTTGTTTACCGCTATCGTTCAACAAATTTGCATCTTAAATTCTAGACTCTATGTTTTTCTCAAAGACGTCAATGCGTCAAATTGGCCAAATTGCTGGGTCCGAATACGGCTGAGAGTACTATATAATCAATCGTCTATAGTTTTCAATATTCCCCCCGATTTACCATTATCTGACCCGAGAGATGTTTTCTTGCGAAAGGTATCAAGTTGGCCCATCGATTTATTTTCAGTTAAAGAGGATACCAAAGCTTTCTTCTGTCGCATGCGCCTCAAGGCCTTTTTTCATGATACGCCCACTTTCTATAACGATAAAGATATGTTTGAAATTGACCAAGAAATTGTCTTGGTCTCCATCCGAAGCCGATTTTTCCTGCCTTGATCTTTTCTAAACAATACCGCCATGAATTACACCCTCCACGCAGAAAATAAGTTCATAACCTTCACAAAGAAGAACTTCTATATAGATTTAATATCATTACGATGCCAGGATGACGTTGTCATAAAACCTCCGGACAAAGATGGTGCTGTTGTCGTTTGGAGAGCAGACTTCTATCGACAAGAGGCTCTTCGCCAACTTCCGATCCCTATATATAACGAACGTTTTTCTTATAACGAATGCTGTTATTTTTGTTTTATTTTTTGTTATTTTAGTTTGCAACGAACATTATTATTACCTCATGCACATTCATTCCATTTCAAGTTTTTGCTTCCTACCGCTTTCTATAGTCCTCTTGAGTATTGAACTAGTACTTGAGTACTACTCTCTTCCTCCTCAGTCTGTTTAGCTGGTCGATTGTAAAAATAGCAAATGATTTAAATATTTTCGCACCTCATTAATTATTAGTTTGTTCATCTTCTGTGTCACCTTTCTCACCGTTTTGGCATATATAAGCCCTGTTCATTTTATTTCATCACGTATTACTTTGACGAAGGGCTCCGCTCGTAACGTCAGTATTTCGTTATTAAATATTTTGGCAGTTTACCACCTTATCACTTTGCTATATATTCAAAACACTGCCTACGCAGCACTATATATTCATCAACAACAACAAATTATTTCAGAACGCTGCGCCCCAAATCGTTAAAGCTTGAAATTTTTTAACTGTAATTCGTGTTGTTGATATAGGAGGCTCGTATTTCTGTTATCAAAATTCATAATATGAATAACCGTAATATTATTCTCCTTGAGCTGAATCTAATATCGGTGTCATGATTAATAGACACCATAGCTTTTCTTCATGCTCACGAAACAATTAGGACTCTAAATCGAGATTGATCGAGATAGTAATACATTTTCTGTTATCTTTCATATCCAATCTTGAGTTCATTGAATCAAATTCGAGAAGTGTCTATTCAAATTTGTCGTGAGAAACAAAAGAGTTTAGAAGCCTCACTGCTATGCGTGAGAACGCTATACGCGTGTATCCATGCAACAAGCTGCGGTCTGCGTATTAAGTCAGGGAACCACGCGTGAGGTACCACGTTGATCACGAAGTCATTGAAATTTCTTTGAAAACCAAAATCCACTTACTCACCAAAAAAGTAATTTATCGCTATTGAAAATGCAGGCCGTGGGCTCCCTTCATAAATATTATTATTATTATTACTATCGCAGTATCGACCATGCACGAGTGATTTTGCACTGGCAATCGATTCTTACTGTCTGATCCATATTTATATCCACGAAACTGTCAAGAAAGCTGGTCTGATCTTTCCACGCTGAAGGTGAAAGAAAAGATGATTAATTGATAATCTCGGAATGAATATTAATCAACATATTTTGTCTAAACATTTATCTATGACTGTTCACAACGTAATTCACTTTTAAAATGTTTAATTAAATGTTACTTGAAACGAACAAAGCTGCAAGGCGTATAAATAAAAACAACTACTGTTATAAATATTAGTACATGCAGATTTGCAGAAATATAAGGAGTTTACTTATTTCACAAACTACATGAACAATAAAACCTAACTACAGATTTTAAACTAAAGCTAACTACAATATCTTTGAGATATATATACATGGTATAAGTTCAACCAAAAGTCGAAAAAAGTCGAAAAAATGTTTTCGGTATACACGTATACCGAAAAAATATGTTCGGCAGTGATGGACAGAGTTTAGATCAGATCCTGCTTCAGGTTATTCCAGAGTGACACAATCCTATAATTAAAAGCTGCGTGCTTGTCTCATAGTTGTCTTAAATTAAAGAGCAATATTCAACATTTTGGAATTTCGTGTTTTCTTTGACCTTATTTCATCGTATTTTTAGAACATTGACACCTGGAACAAGTGTCATGATTTAAAGGACATAATAGGATCTCGAAAATATAATTGTGTCCGAGAGTAGTAAAAAAGTAGAATGCTGCGTAGACAGTGTTTTGGATATATAGCAAAGTGAAAAGGTGCCGAGATTTTAGGACTCTGATGAAGGGCTCCACTTGAAACGACACTAGTATTTCGTTCCTAAAATCTCGGCAGTTCACCAGGGGTGGCGCCAGAAATTCCCCGACACAGGGGCTAAGGTCCCGTACGGGGTTCCGGGGCATGCTCCCCCGTGGAATTTTTGATTTTCTAAGCCTCTGAAACGCTATTTCCTGCATTTTGGTGACAGTTTTAACAAAAAAATTAAAATAAAAAACAATTAAAATCATGATTTTATAGTCAGTATTTCCTTACTGTATATGAAACTAACTCTAACAATAATATTCACGCATAAACTAGATGACAGTGAGCGCGCGAAACAACACAGAGCTGATAGATTTGTGCCAGAGATGAAAGTTGATTACCTTTGACGTTGTTTAGCGAAACGTTTGTTAATGCGTAAAAACTTTTACGATTCTAAGAAAACAAAAGACAAACTTTTTTTCGTTTTTCTTCTTTTTCCTTCTATTTTTTTCTAGCTCGTTCCCCGACGAATTGTTAATTTTTCCCACGACAGGGGGGCTAAGGTTCTCCGACGGGGGGCTGTAGCCCCCTGCCCCCCTCTGAGTTCACCACCTTTTTGCTTTGCTATTATTGTGTCCAGCTGGTATAGAGGAGCCAATATAACCTTTTTAGAACACATGACAGTACACCACATATATTGTTATCACATTGATGCTCCCTTTTGGTCAGTTTCAGCATAAAATTACAAAGTGCTTAAACGGTCAAAATATAAGACACGTACTATTACTAATATTACAAGTAATCATTAAATTATTGATATTGCAATACATTACGGATATATTGCAATGCGGTTCACTAAACTGTTTAATAGGTCTTTCTTAAGTTATAATCTTTCTAATCAGTAAATGGAAATCACGATAGTGTACAAATCTACTTTTAATTTAGATTATAGAGACGCTTTATATCTATATTAATCTCTGCAGGAAACTGCACAGATGATATATGTGCAGTTTGAGATATTGCATTAGTTTGTTCAAGTTTCGTTATTATGTAAAGGATTGCCGGATCTCATATTCTTATGATAAACATTAAACATACAATCAAAAGTTAACAGTCACTATATAACGTCTGAATTAACCCATGCATTCAAAATCTTTTTGATGACGATTTTTTCCACCAGGACGATTTTAGTCATCTCGCTGGTGATAAAATGAACTTCTTTTATGTCACTGAATAATTTCTTAACTTCCTCAATAAGAATCTTCGTGCCACCACCCAAACTACCAATAACCAGTGGAAGGATGTAGGTACCAAACCCTGGGCGTTGCTCACGTATTTCAAATGCCAACTGGGAATACTTAACCATCTTCTCCATAAAGGCGGCCAGCAGGTTCCGTTCTATGAGACAAGTCATATTATAACTATCCAGATGGGTTTAGCTTTAATTCTATGTCTTCGAGTTTTAAATCCGGGCCTCTATGGTTAGTCTCGTTACAAGCTTAAAACAGATACGTTTAGCATTGCTATTCTCCAAGACTTCTCCTCTTCTCAATTTTTGCTTGCACCACTTGCAATTCGTCAGGAATAGATATTTTCTTTTAGCCAAGGCGACAGCCAGAATCATCAGATCGTTATTGTGTCTCGTAAGATACTCTACGTTAGCAGGAACAGGACAACCTGTCACCCAATATTTCTGGGAATCGGGAACGTAACTAACATAGATTTGATTCAACCTCTAAACCTCTAATTATCTTCCATTCACGTTGCCAACAGAGTGGATGCGCGGATCATAAATCATAAAGCCAAGAAGGTGACTACACTAGAAATGAGCTGCCCATGGATAGAGAATCGAACACGTAAAGATGCTGAGAAGACCCTAAAGTATGGGCCTATGAGGTGGGAAATCAAACAACAGTTCAAGGGATATGTGGTGGAACAGCATAATATCATTATAGATGTTCTTGGAGGATGGTTAAATGAGCTCCAAGAAGTAATACAGAAGCTGTAAGATGCAAGAGGAAAAGATGTGCTGAGGAGGCGGAGAAACCCGGACTCGTCAGGAAGATCACATGGCTGTTTTGAAGATACTCGTGTACTGCATATTAATATTCATTCCGAGATTATCAATTAATCATAATAATAATAATAAACTTTATTGAAGTATCCAGGTTATTTAGCTTTTTACAAACTAATTGATGACACTATTTATTTATATGTAAAAACCTATGAATAATTAAATATAGTAAAAACATTAAAACCTACAGAAACATGTTTTTCATCTTTTCATCTAATCATCTTTTCTTTCACCTTCAGCGTGGAAAGATCAGACCAGCTTTCTTGACAGTTTCATGGATATAAATATGGATCAGACACTAAGAATCGATTGACAGTGCAAAATCACTCGTGGTCGATATTGCAATAGTAATAATAATAATAATATTTATGAAGGGAGCCCACGGCCTGCATTTTCAATAGCAATAAATTACTTTTTTGGTGAGTAAGTGGAGGTTGGCTTTCAAAGAAATTTCAATGACTTCGTTATCAACGTGGTACCTCACGCGTGGTTCCCTAACTTAATTAGCGTTGTCACGCACAGCAGTGAACTTCTAAACTCTTTTGTTTCTCACGACAAATTTGAATAGACACTTCTCGAATTTGATTCAATGAACTCAAGGTTGGATATGAAAGATAAAAGAAAATGTATTACTATCTCGATCAATCTCGATTTAGAGTCCTAATTGTTTCGTGAGCATGAAGAAAAGCTATGGTGTCTATTAATCATGACACCGATATTAGATTCAGCTCAAGGAGAATAATATTACAGTTATTCATATTATGAATTTTGATAACAGAAATACGAGCCTCCTATATCAACAACACGAATTACAGTTAAAAAATTTCAAGCTTTAATAATTTGGGGCGCAGCGTTCTGAAATAATTTTTTGTTGTTGATGAATATATAGTACTGCGTAGGCAGTGTTTTGAATATATAGCAAAGTGATAAGGTGGTAAACTGCCAAAATATTTAATAACGAAATACTGACGTTACGAGCGGAGCCCTTCATCAAAGTAATACGTGATGAAATAAAATGAATAGGGCTTATATATGCCAAAACGGTGAGAAAGGTGACACAGAAGATGAACAAACTAATAATTAATGAGGTGCGAAAATATTTAAATCATTTGCTATTTTTACAATCGACCAGCTAAACAAACTGAGGAGCTGGGAGAGAGTATATATAGTACTCAAGTACTAGTTCATGATCAATACTCAAGAGGACCATAGAAAGCGGTAGGAAGCAAAAACTTGAAATGGAATGAATGTGCATGAGGTAATAATAATGTTCGTTGCAAACTAAAATAACAAAAAAATAAAACGAAAATAACAGCATTCGTTATAAGAAAAACGTTCGTTATATATAGGGATCGGAATTCAACTTAGTATAAGATGTCACTGAGTTGGCGAAGCGAGCCTCTTGTCGATACAAGTCTGCTCTCCAAACGACAACAGCGCCATCTTTGTCCGGAGGTTTTATGACAACGTCATCGTGGCATCGCAATGATATTAAAGCTATAGAAGTTCTTCTTTGTTAAGGTTATGAACTTATTTTCTGCGCGGAGGGTGCAATTCACGGTGGTATTGTTTCGAAAAGATCAAAGGAGGAAAATCGGCTTCGGATGGAGACCAAGACAATTTCTTGGGATTGAATTTTTCAAACATATCTTTATCGTTATAGAAAGTGGGCGTATCATGAAAAAAGGCCTTGAGGCGCATGCGACGGAAGAAAGCTTCGGTATCCTCTTTAACTGAAAATAAATCGATGGGCCAACACTTGATACCTTTCGCAAGAACAGATCTCTCGGGGTCAGATAATGGCAAATCGGGGGGAATATTGAAAACTGATAGACGATTGATTTCGTTAGAGTGATTATATAGTACTCTGAGCGGTATTCGGAGCAAGAAATTTGGACAATTTAACGCCTAGCCTTGACGTCTTTAAGAAAAACATAGAGTCTAGAATTTAAGATGCAAATTTGTTGAACGATAATGGTAAACAAAATAGTGTGGGCAGACTAGCCTCCTTCGCAGACAAATATGTGACTTCTTTTTTCCGAGTCAAATCGCTTCCAAGGTTGCGAGCAATGTTTTGGCTGGGATTGCAGGGAAGTATAGGGATTGTTGGGATTGACCGACGAAGAGGAGACAGCAAGGGAGTCATGGAGCCTCGCCCCATGCTCTTAATTGTTAATTTCTCTGGTTCGACCAAAACATTCTTGGAAGCTATTTGACTCGGAAAAAAGAATCTCCTTAATAGATAAGTGGTGTCTGCATTAAGAGCAAGTTCAACCAATATATACCATGTATTCAACCAATGGCAATAGTGATCGACAAACCACAGTATGAGAATCATTCACTATAATAATTAATTATAAATCCGGAATTATCCACTTTATGGGTGAATTATGGAATATACATAGGGTATATAGCGGTTGAAGTGTCTGTTAAAATCTTATTAATTCGTTTCTCTTATTTCCATTTAATTCGTTGTTATATTATATTCAAAACAAAGTTGAATCTATCTCCTAAAACAGTAATATCTCCCGAACAACATACTGAGGCGGATATTCGTCTCTAACTCTGCCAAAAAAATATTGCTAAACCTCTTCCTGTTTTTTCCACGACTTACTAGACTAATAAGTCCTGTACACACCGCCAACTTTTCCTTGACAAGTTCTTTGTGGATTAACTTGCTCTTGTGTCCACTGGCGAATACCAGGGCGGTACTTCTTCCAAAAGACCAAGATCTCGTAAGATCTCAAAAAATAAGATCTTCAAAGCCGCATTGTGTCTGGCTAGGTACTTAAGCCAAGCAAAACAGCCTGATTTGTTGAGACTTTCATCCTCCCATCTAGCCCTCAATAGCTTTCCTTGCCACTTCTGATCTCGAACCATTTCCTCGAGCTGTTCCTCTTGGGATTTCTTGAAATGCGCCTTGATTTTCTTTGCTGGTACTTCCCCATGTCGGTGTCTAACGATGGTTGAGGGTTTGTTAGCTTTAGAGTAACTCCTCAGCATATTTTACAGCATCTTTCACCAACGACTGATGGCCCAGTGCCACGGAGCATTCTTCAAATTTCCGAACCGTTTCCATTGTGTGATCTGGATTCTTACACAGATTTACAGCTGCCTTGACTTTCACAGATTTATACTCTCGCTCCACTGACCGCATCCCTCTTCCTCCTTTTCCTCTGGTGAGATATAACATCGCCGTTGAACTCAATCGGTGTTTTTCACCATTTTCTATGATGATTATGCGAGCTTCTCTGTCGATTCTCTTGAGTTCTGTGGTGGGCCAATTTTGCGTCCACATGAGGTTTCTAGGGAGCGCGAACTGATTTGAGGCAATTACACGATAGAAATCTGACAAAGGGTTTGCCCAGATCACAGGCATCCTCCGCAAGAAAACCTTGGCTGCAAGCTTTAAAGCGAGCTTATCATCCTGCTTCAGATTCTCTGATCCAAGGAACTTGTACTGCTTTCCCTGCTTAAAGGTTATTACCGTTGATTCATCTATCTTTATTCCAAGAACGTCTTGTACTTGTATCCCCTTTCTCACATGGATGGTTGACCATTTTTTCGGGTTCCACTTCAGTCCAATATCCTCCATCGCCGACTTGGTTGACTTTAGTACTGTGTTTAACTTACTCTCCGAAGCAGCGAAAATATTTAAGTCATCTATGCATATAACAGGTCAGTAACTCTGGTGCTTATCGGTCTTGATAACGTGTACCCTTCCGTTGCTCTTACTTTCCATGCGATGGGGTTCGTACATGGCACAAGGCGTAAGCCTCTGTTGAACTTTATCATATCAGACTTCTCACGTCCGCGCTTTGTTGTTATCACCACTCTTGTATTCCAACTTAGCTCGTGCTCAGATTCTGCATAAATGATTCCACCATCCTTTCTGGGAATCTGTGGCATCATCTCCATCAGCCATTCGTGGTCCACTGAATCGCATGCCTTCTTTACATCAATTCAGGCCATGCTAAGATTCCTTCTTCCCCTGTGACAATCTTGAATTACCATTCTATCAACAAGTAAATTATCGATTGTTCCACTGCACCCTTTTTGGCTCCTCTTTGTTCTCCTTCCATAAGGGCATAGGTCTCCAAATGATAATCCATGGGTTTCAGTAGACATTATGTAAACCACTTGTACAATGTGTTGAGGCATGTGATAGGTCGTTGGTTATCACTAGCAAATTCTCCTGGCTTTGGGACGAGAGACGTCTTCCCCCCTGAGAACCAGAGAGGATACTCTTGGGCTCCTTGAATCATGGTGTTGAATCGTGGTATGTAAATTTAGTCAGCTTCTTGTAAATTTGAATTTGGTGTTGTCAACTCTTCTATTTCCAAATTCTCTTCTCTCGTCTGATTCTCTCTCATTCCCACCCTTCTGGATATAGTTTCCGCTACGTTACAAAGAGTTTTCTCCAATCTAGCCGCTTGGTCTCGCATATTCTGGCTCGTGAGCGCTAGGTTTTTATAACCCCTCTCCTCCCATAGCTCCTTCATCACCCGCATATATAGCCCTTCTTCCTGCCGTCTTCTTTGAGAGGCGGTTTGTCTGATTTAGTCATTGCAAGAGCCTTCTTCTTACAATATCCTACAGGTCACAGTTCATTTGATCTGTGCACTTCGTTCTTCCTAATCTCCCTGATGGTTGTTCAATTCTAATATTCGCCATCACGACAAGTGAAGTCGATAATAAAACTAATACAGACAAACTTGCGTTTAGAGACACCAACTTGTCTTTTAAAAGATCAAAACAAGTTGCGAAGTAGATCCATAGTTACTTTCTGAATCTGCACTGGTGCTCCCAACTTGGCCTACTTTCGAAACAGATCTTCATTTAGCGAGACTATTGAAAGGCGACAGACGAAATTGTAACGTTTTTGTGTCGTACGTGGTGGCTATTTGGCAGTCTGCACTGAATTATGCAACCGCCAGTAATTTCATGGTTACCTGGCATTAACCTACTCGTCATAAGAATTCGAGTTTACCTTCGCAACCTGAAAAGATTATAATCTATTAGCATTTATGAATCGCATCGAAGGCAAGATGAAAAAAGCCTAGCTATATAAACAAATATACGAGATCATCAATATTTTCTTGAACTGTAGCTAAAGCCTTCTAGCTAATGTTTTGAAGTATAATGTGACTCCTGCAGTCCAGTAAAAAATGACGCTCTTGAGAATATCGTGATGACGAGCACGCAAAGGTACCATGCAATTATAAGTAGAAATAATTAACTACAGTGAACCATTCGATTTTCTTACTCATTATTGATTGATCTAACCTGATGAATGGTACAATGTCCCAAAACGTATACCCAGACCATATAAATACATGTCTGAAAACATCACAAAAATACGCAATTTTATTTGGTCATGATAGGTCTGAAAACCATTATCTTATAATTTCTTGGAAACTTTGGAATACAGTTCAATTGAATGAAATTCGAAATAAGATAGCGATCACTAGCAAGCAAATTGTGAACATGCCGAAGGGCCTTCGCTCGAAACGTTAGACCTCCTACACACTATTTCGACAGTACACCAACCTTTTTAGATTATTCTATACAAAGAACAACACTTGAGTAACCTTTATTTAGTAACCTAAATTATAATTAAGGATAGTTAATATAGCTATAGAAAATTGAGAATTAAGACTTTTTAACTCTTTCCTGTCCGGCCCCAGTCAAAAGGGGTCATAGGAGACCCCGAAGTCGTCAATCGAAAAACACGGCACACGGTAACGCAAGATTAAAAATTGAAATTCGACAAGCGCCAGGAACATGAGATCCACTTACACGCCACATTTGATTTGATTTCATAAACAACTCTGCGATTGGTGGCATTTTGAATTTTCATGATGCTACGCGGGCGTGCGAGATGGTCTTTTCTAGAAAAATGGAAGTTTTTCAACCTGATTTATGATAATTAATGCTAATTTATATTAACATAATGTGTCTTGTTCGGAAAATTCAAAAGCATTGGTAACAGCAAGTTTATTGGGCTTTCAGAAAAGGTATAGGTTTCGCAACAGTTATGGATATTTCCCGAGATATCAATAGAACAAAGAGGTAGTTCAATTTTGCATGTTTTTCAGCCGGACAGGGAAGAGTTAATGCAAATTGAAGGTTAAAGAATAAAGGTGTGTAATGTTTCCCAATATAAGGATGAGTTTATGCACATCTATGCCTGATTATTGTTTTGCAAAACTAATGAAAACGTGTGACTTTTTCACATGGGCGTAGAACCTGCATTGAAGTTTTGACCGCCGCCGAGAACTATGTGACTTAACTGAAGATGTGGATAAATTAACAAAATTATTCGTAACTTTTATCTTCCTTTTAAATTTAATGAAGAATTCATTATTTTTATCATATAGTGGAATAAACATGTTTACTTCAGTGGTTTTTACTGATAATGTCAAACTCAATCCCAATCCCAACAATCCCCGTATATTACATGACCGAAATATGTAATTAGCAATTTGTTTACCGTCGCCACATACCATATATTTGTCCAATAATTATCATGAATAAAGCTAATAACATACCGCGTGTCTAAAAATGTCAACAGAACTGGTACATATATAGTGACAGCCAAACATGGTACTCATATAGTGACAGCCAAACTGGTACATATAGTGACAGCCAAACATGGTACTCATATAGTGACAGCCAAACTGGTACACATATAGTGACAGGCAAACTGGTACATATATAATGACAGCCAAACATGATACATATATAGTGACAGCCCTGAAACTGGTACATATATAGCAGCCGAACTGGTACATATATAGTGACAGACGAACTGGTACATATATAGTGACAGGCGAACTGGTACATATATAGCAGCCGAACTGGTACATATATAGTGACAGACGAACTGGTACATATATAGTGACAGGCGAACTGGTACATATATAGTGACAGCCAAACTGGTACATATATAGTGACAGCCGAACTGGTACATATATATAGTGACAGCCAAACTGGTACATATATATAGTGACAGCCAAACTGGTACATATATAGTGACAGCCAAACATGGTACACATATAGTGACAGCCAAACATGGTACATATATAATGACAGCCAAAAGGTACATATATAGTGACAGCCAAACATGGTACATATATAGTGACAGCCAAACATGGTACATATATAATGACAGCCAAACATGGTACATATATAATGACAGCCAAACTGGTACATATATAGTGACAGCCAAACATGGTACACATATAGTGACAGCCAAACATGGTACACTTATAGTGACAGCCAAACATGGTACATATATAGTGACAGCCAAACTGGTACATATATAATGACAGCCCTGAAACTGGTACATATATAGCAGCCGAACTGGTACATATATAGTGACAGACGAACTGGTACATATATAGTGACAGCCAAACTGGTACATATATAGTGACAGCCAAACTGGTACACATATAGTGACAGCCAAACATGGTACACATATAGTGACAGCCAAACTGGTACATATATAGTGACAGCCAAACTGGTACACATGTAGTGACAGCCAAACATGGTACACATATAGTGACAGCCGAACTGGTACATATATATAGTGACAGGCGAACTGGTACACATATGGTGACAGCTAAACTGGTACATATATAGTGACAGCCGAACTGGTACATATATAGTGACAGCCAAACTGGTACATATATAGTGACAGCCAAACTGGTACATATATATAGTGACAGTCAAACTGGTACATATATAGTGACAGCCAAATTGGTATACATATACTGTATAGTGACAGCCGAACTGGTACATATATAGTGATTGCCGCATATGCATACATCATTGTAACCTTCGAATCGCTCTCCATCGGTGGTAACTCAATGGGTAGAGCGTCTAACGGCAATCAGAACTATATAACCGGTTACAGGTTGTTCGATCGATCCTTATAATATCCAGTTACACTCAAAAACAATTTCTGAGGATTTGAGCTTGACGATCGTCCATGTACCGTCTCTCCATACAAACTATAATGCATATATACAAAGCCGGTAAGAATTATATACTGAAGCAACAATTATTTTCGTTTTTGAAAGCCTGACAACGAAACTTTAGTGCTCTCTCCTCCGGAGAGGCTTCCAATGCTGTAGAGGCACTGGCTGACCTCTATAATATAACATGTAGAGGGGGTAATGGTTCTACCGCATTCCTTATCCCAACCCATTACCCCCTCTACCGCATTGGAAGCCAGACTTTAGTGTTTCATATAAATTTCCCTAGTTTGCAATGAATCATGACGGATTAAATTAATCATTTCAAGAATCGTTCAGAGTTTTATCGCAATAAATGAAACTGTGATGATAAACATTATAACTAAGGTAAATGTTGTTTGAACGTTGGCAGGAGCACAATTTGTAAATAACAATGCATGACTATGACAACCGATAGACAATAACAATTTCTAAGGAAAACATTGAAATGCCGGACAGTCCTATTTAAGTAATTACTGTTAAAGTACTTTGCGTAGGTTTACAAGGTGTGGGGTAAAGAGGCTGAAGTACACAAATCGAAATGGCTCGCAAATAATGGTCATCCGGAGGCGGCTTAATTTCTGAAAAACATGTTTACTCAGAGGCTGGATCCGGACTTATATGGGACTCGCATCACAGCCTAATGAGTGAGAACTTCCAGACTGCTCCCTCATTTCGAGAGCTTTTTAGACGGCATATTCTACTTTTCAATTAACTACTCCTTAGAAAAACGTGAGTTTTTCGTCTTCTGGAATATGATGCATTTGAACTTTCATAGACAATACTGTTAATGATTCAGGAAACAATTTACGTAAACGATACCGAAGATTTTCAATTGTATGGTCGCATGCCAAATTGCATTTCCCGAAACGTCGGATAAAAAATAAATTTGTACATAATCTGTATGAATTAATACCAGTAAAAAATGATGCAGAATCCGGACAAATATGTTATTCTATAGTAATTTTTTGTGTTAAAACTAGCGAGCTTTCCTTGATTATTTTATAGTGTATATATATATATGTATAATACCTATTAATTAATAATTCACGAAGGAAAGACAAAAGAAATGGATGCCTCATTAGTAGTTGTATGTGATACAAAATCGTCCGGATTTACATAAACTTTTCGTTTGATTTTCTCAGCCAAAATAATTTAATGTCGTTAGGATTTCGATGAATATTAATGTTTACATGCATTCGTATCTCATGCTATTTACAACATTCGCGTCCGTGTTGTATATCGGATATCTTGTATGTATTTCCTATACAACACTTCCGCTCATGTTGTAAATAGTATACAGTCGTGGGACCGAGATTACTGAACCAAAGGATAATAAATCCCTTTCGATACAAACTGTCGTGCTGACGATTCTTTTTAAATCCTTAAATACTCAATGGCACGCAAAAAGGTGATCAATAGCCCTAGTAAACTGTCTGCATCTACTAGATGAAATTAATATGTTAAATAGAATGGAAATATACATATTCATATTCCCATCTAAGGAGTGTTTGGCTCTTGATAGGGCTAGCCCGCTTTGCCGAGATCCCGCCTCTCAGTCAAATCCTTTGGCCAGCCCTCCTTGGTGAATCTCGCCTATATAGGAGGGCTGGAAATTTTCCATGTAAACGCACTCAAGAGGGCTGGCCTTCCTAGGAGGCAGGAAAAATTAGCAAAGCGTCGTTTTCGTGTTTCTGTTCATCTCATTAATTTTCTAAAGTATTAAAAGGGAATGCTGTTGGAAAATTAAAACGAGAAACATGGATACTATCAGGACATTAGAAGGAGCTTTTGCTTGTTCGCCATCTTTAGTGTTGGCGCCAATCTCCAGCTCTTTTCGAAGGACTAGAAAATTCCCATGTAAATGCGAGGAGAAATCCAGCCCTCTTATTAGGGATATCCCTACCAAAAGGATTGGCTTGTCTCCATATAAACAATATTACCCCTAATATTGCTCGCTATATATAGGATCTAATTGTGATTTCTGTGTCCGATTTGGCAAAACTGAAAAACATATAACAACAAGAACGTTTGGCAACGATTTCTACTATATATACGTACTTCTCAGTTTTAATAATGTAACAGAAGAAATGTATAAAAAAACGTCATGTTTTTCTGTAAAGATGAAACATCATTGATTCCAACAGGCAAAAACAGAAAAATGCAAGTAGATTTAAATAATGGTGTACTGCATGCCATGTATACTGATGTCTATACTGATATCTATATATACTTAGTGATATAGTTAGCTAAATAAAGCAACTCTATTAGTAATTTTTGAATAACGCTACAAAAATAAGTTTAAACCGAGCCACCAATCTCCACTTCAATTTTCTCCACTTTCGTTTATCTAAACTCGGAGACTGCAAATCCAAAAGACCATGCATATAGTAATCCCAGTGAACCAGAATTGATGGGAAATATATAAAGTGTCCCTGATGAGTACCGCGTATACATTGAGAAGTTCTGAAAAGAAAGCGGTTTAAAACTTCAATAATATAAATTGATTAAGTACAAAGAGAAAATCCTGAACGAAACAGTTCTTTTCAGAACCAGCTTGGGATTTTCTATTGGGGCAGTTATCCAATTCACGTTATTGATCATTGAAGTTTTATACAGTAATTTTTCAGAACTTCTCAGTGTCCACGATAAAATCGCTATTCTGTTAGTAATTTATAAAATAAATTAGAGGATATCTTGTTGAGATGTACTGCTGAAGTATTGAAAACAATATAGTAATCAAAATATTTTTTGAATGATTTAACAATAAATTGTGTACGCGAATAGTATACTATATATACACGTTCTATACATTACAAGCCAATGAGCTGCAACTCACCGCGATTGGAGGGTCGGGGTAGTAAATTATTGATTATGTTATATATCAACTGTAAATTGTCTAATCAGAGAGCTAGATTTGTACCAGGTGACCAGTGACCAGCTTACTTCCTGTTTTCTTCCAGCCTTGATCACGGATGATCTACGCCTACGGTCCTTATCAGTAAGAAAGAACTAACCTTTGTAAAACGGGAACTTGAAGAAAAACAGGATAGCTTCAAAAACGTCATGGCCTGGGGACTTCAATTTTTGAGTCAGGAATTGAAGAAATGAACATAATATAATATTGTAGTAGAGTGCTGCGTAGACAGTGTTTTGGATATAGCAAAGTGAAAAGGTGGTGAACTGCCAAGATTTTTAGTGACGAAATATTGACATTTCGAGTGGAGCTCTTCATCAGGCTCCGCTCGAAACGTCAGTATTTCGCTACAAAAAATCTTGGCAGTTTACCACCTTTTCACTTTGCCATAATATAATATTGTTTTTTAATGAACGAAAAAGCACCGCGAATACTAGAAGCCATTTAAGCAGCCATTTAAATTAACAACTTAAAACGTTAAATTAATATCTCTGTGTGTTTTGTGACTTATGTGTACTTTGTAGAGATCACAGCAAAACATCAGTAACTATATATAGATGTTGAATATAGGGATTAATAGCCAAATAAACAGTGTACTGAGGTTATATAATTAACACGACAATCTATTACACAGCAGTCTGCAGCTATATTTCTGGTATAGAAATCAAATACGCGTATAGGCTTTCAATTCACAGTCCCCGTATATACATGGCTCTTCTCATGCATCGGGCAATGTTTATTATCTTTGTTATTGACAAAACAACACGCCCTGTATCTACCGTATATCACTACGTCTACGTGATCTAATGAGTAATGTTTACCTATTGGCGGTAGATTTTTCATTTCCTTAACAATGGGAAAAATTGTGTACATCAGTTTTTCTATTAATTTGGCAATACACTTATCTACTTTTTCATTTTGGTATACTTCACACACTTCCTACGCAGCACTCTATAGTTAAGTTTTAGAAGTATTTGAATTTTGCCAACCTTGGATGATCTCGAATGCATAGTTTTCCGTTTCCGGTACGTATATGCGTCATTATTTCTTTACAATTAAGGATGGTCTTCCGGCGTATAACATTAAGTCAGATGTGTATATAAGCGCAAGACATTCAAATATCAAGTCATTGTATTCTAATCAGACTGAGTTATCTTATCAGGCGACGAAGGGAACACGATAATTTGTAAAGTGAGAAAGCCAAACCTGAATCATGCCAATAAGAATTAGAATGAGAAAAACGATAAAGAAGAGCAAGCACCTATCTTGCATGGAAATGAATTTTGTGGTCCTTGGTTCCAGTAGCTGTGGAAAGACAAGTTTGGTAAAACGGTTTTTATGTGGTTCATTTAGCGACTCATACAAACCGACGACAATGGATGTCTTTGAAGAGAACTATCTCTTTAAATCGATGAATGTAGAGGCAACGTACCGTATTTTTGATATCACTGGTTCCGAAGACTTTCCTGCAATGCGTCAAATGGCAATAAACTCTGGCCAAACGTTCGCCATAGTTTACGCCATAAACGACAGGAACTCTTTTGAAGACGCCAAAAGGGCACGAAGTGAGATTATCAAGCAGAAAGGCAGTACTGATGTGTCCATATTACTGGTCGCTAACAAATGTGATTTGGACGAGGAAGATCGTGTTGTCAGCCCAGAAGAAGGAAAGACGTTGGCAAACGTCTGGGGATGTACCTTTGCTGAAACATCGGCTAAATCCTCGATAAATACAAACAATGTATTCACAGAACCTGTAATAAAGGTGATCAAACAAAAATACCCAGAGCTGACAGCTAAACATTGACAGAAAACCAAGAAAACATTAATAATGTCTATAAACCATTAACATTTAAAATTTATCTGAACGTGCCTATATATTTAATTAAGAAGAATAAAATATTTATTGTCATTGTATATAAATTAATTATATATATAATAAATCTTATCATGCTATTTAAAATATTGTGTCGCCTTTATGATGATAAATTATACAGATTAACGATCTTGTGTCCATTGTATCGAAAAACTTTATTTCGGTGTAGCTAGTGGATTGTCTCCGGCTCAACTCACAAAATATATACTGTTGGTGAAAAACTATCTGCTTAGCATTTATGACAATATGTATTTTTCAAACTTGTACATGAATTAGCCCATAAGTTTAGTTGCTCCGGAATATTCTACACTCGAAGTTTCTGTCTTCAGCTTCTTAAGCTTATCATTCAATAATATTGCGTTTAGATCCATATACACAATATTATTTATCATTATATTTTAACCTACGTACAAAAATATTTCAATGATTCGTTCATTCATCAGTTTGGGTGCACTCGACTATCCAGATTATATATATATATAATATATAAGAGCACAAAAGTAACTTTTAAATATTGTACCTGTAACCGCAAATCAATCCTACATACTAGAATGATATAGCTTAAGATATTTCTGTGCTGTTTGCCACTATTAACTTCTCGAGTGGTATAGTTTAGCTTCACATCCGAGTGACTCTTACTTCTTACCTCGATTTATTTTGTTCTCACTGTGATTGCTGCCGTAGGCAGCACACTAATCTTGACTTGGGTTTATGACGTTTTGTGACGTACAAGTTTTATTACATGTAGTAATTATCCTATGAAAGAGTAATTTCAACGCCGTCCTCGTTCTATTCACAACGCCACTCTAGTCATGAGAACATTTTCACGTCTTCAGGACGACGGTAACTCGGAAGAGATGAGAACTGTTACTTAAGACTGACTTAAACACAGACACAAAAATCATTTTAATATTGGAGATCATAAAACAAGCTTTGAGTGTCAAATACCCTAGTCAATCGTTTGTGGTTTCACTCAAATGCAAAAATTTATTTGCTTTCACTGCAGTCGCCGTCCTAGGTTGCCGTCGTAGAACTTTGTCTTCAGTTGAGTATTCCTGTCGTTGTTTAAAATACGACATTATGTAAGAGATAAAGCCCGAGAAAGAGGGCTTTATGCTATATAAATTACAAATACAACGAATAAGACAGGTGTGACAGGAGAAAGGAACAGGACTTACGTCCCAATTGACACCTGACCCCTTAAATGTAGACATCATACATTCACTGCTACATGCTAACAATGTAGACTGTCTACATTAACTAGGTGGAGACTCAGTTGCGTATGCACCATGCGAAATCTTGTCGCGGGAACAAAATTTTAATATATAAACCACTTACCACTGCGACAAAATTAAAATAAACCAATCAAAGAACGTTATTTTATTTCCCTTTTCCTTCTCTGACATGTCCCCTCGTGCTTCGCATCGCAGGCTACTCGTCGACGTGTGTCCTCAATATGGGAAATGTCCCCGCGACACGCCTCCGCGAGTTGTCGCCTCGTGTGTGTCCTAACCTAACCCTTTTCACGGTCTTCGGAAGGTCGATCAAAGCCGACTGGGCATCTAACATTTTCCAGTTCGGCTCGATCGAGAATGAGCTCACTGAGGCGCGAGCCTCCCCGTTGAGGTGAAACGAAGTACCATAGCACCTGCGTTCCTTTTGGCTGGCGCAGGCCAAAAGGAACGCAGGTTCTGGGAACGAAACCCAAAGTTCGTAACATGTATTTTACTATTGCAAGTTTAGATCCTCCCCAACACAACAGCAATCCTAACCCTAACCCCCCCTGTTTTTCAATCCACTTCTAAAAAATTTTACAAATATTTTAATATGTGTCGATTTAAAACAATGCATGAACTCGTTGCGAAACCTGCTAAGACGAACGAACGAATTACGAAGCAAACGAAGTTGACCGCTGACCAAACATATCGATGTCACCCGCGACCCAAAGACACATCATAATTGACACCTGTATTCCAACATGTCCACAACAGAGTCAGGGAAAAGTTGCGAGCATTATTTAAGAAAGTGTCGCTTAGTGGTAAGTATAATTAACGTAAAGGATGTTATTTAAATTTTATGAATTTTGCATTATTAATATGATTACGATGCTTTTGAATTTGTGACATTTCGTCGATTTCGTTTTATAAATTTTAAAGACTCAATGACATATTAAAACCTGAGTATTTTATAAATTTGGCTTCTAGCTGGCAAACATAATAGACATTTAAACCAAATAAGGATTTCAGAAATAGTATCTTCTATTATCAACTAGCTCGTAGCTACAGTAGAGTGCGTACAGAGTATAAACGAACTACAAAATTCAAAGCTAGTTCTTGGGTTTGGATGACTCTCTAGTTGACAGAAAGTTTTCCTGTTTGAATTGTTGAATCACGTTAATTGATAGTTTAAATTTTGTTTATTAATATCTCTAAGAGCTGTCAAGGTGTTAGCAAATGTTGGCTAATATACCTGTATAAAAAGTGGGGATCTGGGGAGAGATTGCACAATTTTAGGCATTTGAAAACTGAGGTGCTTTCTTGTGGCTTAATTAACTTCCTGTCGGGGCCTTTTATAACACAGTTCTAACCTGAGTTTTATGACCACCCAGCACCCCTATTACAGTGGTTATAGATGGCAGGTGATCGTAAATTTCCCCCGGCGCGAAGCGCCCGAGGGCGAGGGTGCTAATATCGACCGGCGTTTAGTCCCTTATCACGCGAGATGCAAGGCGATCCTGATCACGGATCGGATTTATTTGTTTATATATATGATCAACCGTCCTCATGCGCGGCATCGGAAAATTTGGCCCTGGTAACTAGATATAGACAGAAGCTGATTGGTAGACCTCTGCATTTTAATTAATATTTAAATTGCAACCGTCACATGAATTGAAAGGTATTGAAACGGTTTTTTGGTGCGTTAAATTTGGCTTAATTTAAATTTAAATTGACGCCAGCGCGACAAACCGCTTTCCGGAAGAAGCCGCCATTCGCCGACGGCGAAAGTTATATGCCATAAAAACCAGCCATTTCCTCACAAAATCATCGGATGTAGTGTTGAAGGACAAGATAATCAAAGACAGGCACAAGTAAAAGGTAAATACATTGTCACCGACTCACCGGTCTGTGTTGAGCAATTAATTTGCCTTTTCTGCATAGTTTGTTTTGGTTTATAGGGTTAGTAATTTGGTTAGGATTAGGGTTAGGTTTAGGATTTTGTGATATTTAGCAGCATTTCGTTGAATTCTAAGAGACTATAGCGTCGTACGGCTTCAGTACGAATAGCCATTATCATCAGTTCAGTGCTTCACTTTATCGTTTAACTTTTTGACTTGACTCGCTAATTTTAATGTAATTTAAATAATTGTACACTGTATTGTGTATTTGCTCCAAGCTCCGAAATCTAATAGACACATTTTGAAATACTTAACAGAGAGATTTGGGAAAATTTGAAGGTGTGTAATGTTTTGAATTTTCAAAACATATATGTATAATATTTTGACATTGGAATTAAATCCACGCAGTGTAAAATCAGGCTTGGACTGGCCATTGTGCCATTTGTGCCAGAACAATGGCACTTTGTGGTAGCACAATGGCTGGCCATTGTTCTGGCACAAGATGGCACAATGGCCAGTCCTAGCCTGTTTAAAATATATACATTTGTTCTTTATAATACTGCGGAATAGTAAGTGGTAGTACAAATTTTGGAATTGCATGTACAGTATGTTTATTGTTTGATTAAAATTATAAATACTATATGCTTGATAATTAGCCTATATATATATATACAGTAGTTTAGGGTGAAAAAACATGCATATTATTGCTGTGTTTATATGACCTGAGCCTGGCCTACAATTTTGTAGGCCAGGGCCAGGTCATAGCATTAATTACTATGTACACTTGTCAGTGTTAATATTTAATATATACACTGCTGTAGTGAATAAGGGAGAGCTCGGGGGGAAACAGACGATACAGTACATGGATGATTGTCAAGCAAGCTCATATCCTCAGAAAAATTATTCTGTGTCGTGGACAGGGATAACTTTCTGATTTCCAGTGAGATGCTCTGACCATTGAGCTACCAAGACTCAGATAGCCTGCGTAGCCGGCGGTTTTTTAGGGTTGAAGTGCATTGGGGTTTGGGGTCGAGCTCAGATGGCGAGTGAAGGTAAATACATTGATGTACTGATTCTATTGATATAACAGCATTGTATATATTAACACACCCAATCATTAGTCATTACTGAAATATATAGTAACTGCTGTGCATAGGCAGTACATATATCATTAGAACCAGTGCATCATTGTAACCTCTCTCCATCTGAATCTCAATGGTTAGAGGCTGTCACTGGCAATAAGAAGGTTATAATTCTTTCAACCAGGAATATTATGTTTCTGACAATATGATCTTGACGTCCATGTTTTGTATACTGGCATGTATTCCATATATAATCTGTGTTTACAGTACTCCATCCATTATGGAACATGTTAGACCTACAGTACTTAGCTGGCCTAGTGGGTCACAACTTATTCTGTCAATGTAAAATACAGCTTATTATAATCATATTCACATTGGGTATGTTGACACTACTTAGCTAGATCATTGTCGACAAGCAGACTAGGCATGGCATTCTGAATATAGGTTATAATATATGTGCATGGTGATATAATTTAGATACTAATAGTACACAATGCCATATATATGCTTTAAATTATTGTTACATGGCAAATATGGTATCTGCAATCTGCAATTAGGCATTATTATTAGTAGTATTATTGTTAATGCATTATTATTATTAGTATTAATAATAATAATAATAATAATAATAATAATAATAATAATAATAATAATACAATAATATTTATACAGGATAGCCGGGGTCTTGTTTTCTAACAAATTACAGTTGTTACAAATTTCAACACATATTCACAAATGTACAGTACAATGTTAGAAAAACTAATTTTAACTCAAAAGTTGTATATCCTTTACAATTACATATTGTCAATTAAGGCAATAGATAATGGTGCTATAACATGTATGAACAGATTAATTGAAACATGGAAAATAGCTCTTCACTGGTAGATATGATGTTAAAATGCCATGGAATTTCCTAACTAGCATTACACAATGTAACTTGCTTCCAATACAAGAGGTACAAAAACTTGGGATTTCTATTATCCAATCAGTTCAAGTCCACGGTTTAGGAAAGTTAAAATGCCAGAATTTCCGTGACACTGCATACACAAAGAACTCTGCTTTATACAAGAGGTCAAAACTTGGGATTATCTATTATCCCTGCCAGCTCCACGGTTTACAGTTTAGTTTCCAATTGTAGTCTGATTATCACCATCAATATTTAGTATATTGCCACCCACGTCACAGTAGTCCAATGTGGGTAGAATTATCAACTTACTGTATCCACACCAACAATTGGAGTAATCAATCCCTTAGTAAATATTTGAATGGACCCCTATATATTTGCACTATATGCATGGCATCCGTAGACATTTGAACGAATTTGATTTTTTTAAAGGACACTCGTATGATAGAGATGCACTTTCTTCCTTCAACAGCCTTTGGTGTCTATATACAAAATACTGCATTGATTATTTCGTGAGTCATCAATATTGTGATAAAAGTAATTTCTTTCTTAGTGATTGATGGTAGAAACAGCAGTAGACCCCCCACTATTCTGTTGCTGCACTCAAAAATTAAAATGTTTGGGCTGCTTGATGTCCTATGAAACAATTAAATTCAGACAATATAAAGCTCTGAGAGATATTGTCCACTGAAAATTTATTTACTGTAGTTTGGCAAATGAAGTGACTATTATCTAATTCAAGTAATTTAGAACTAAAAGAAGTACTGTAATGTAAGTTTCAAACAGCAATTGGGCGAGGGGTTGTTGCGTATACGTATTTCTAGTATTACTGTAGTTTAAAACAAAGTTTATGTCATTTGGTCACTCATTTGTTTCCATTATATATATATATATATACAGTACATGTATATATATATGCAAGGGTGGGTAGTAGCGAAGTAGTCGTACAGGTAGTTCGCTACTGCAGCAAACTACAATTTTTACATAGCGAGTAGTTTTTGACTAGATTTTCAAAACAGTAGTTGTAGCTGTAGCGAACTACATTTTTTCAGTAGTGAAGTAGTTGATTACATTTTTTTACAACAATCGCTTTTCGCTACTTAAGCCGAGTAGATGCCTGAACAAAATATGATATCAAATTAAATTCTAGACTATGCCCAGTCCCTCAATTAAATTCGGGACTCTCCCCCTGTCGGTATTCTTTATTAATTATAATAATTAATGCGGTAAAGTGATGAAGTCATCCTTGATCCAAGCTAGCCAGCCCGTCATTTGAACTCGCCAGGTTGACTGGTTGTGGGATTGAAGTATGGAAGAGCAACAGCAAGCACCATCCGGGATTACTTGGAATATTATACCTCACAGTTAACTTGTTCAATCAGAGAGCTAGGTTTGTACCATGTGCCCATGGTATTTTCAATGAATACCGGTCCCAGGGCCAACTCGTACCTCTTTATTATTTTCTCCAGTGCATGATATTTGACCTCGAATCGCCCGCTGATCACGAATATACCAGGTGATTCGAGTTCAAATACCCTGCTCGTACCCAGATCATTGCCTAATTTCATTGGGCGCCAAGATGGCAGACATAACAGAATGTGTTTTAAATTATTAAATATTTTGAGGTTAATTTTATCTGTTTTCTAGCTATGTCGAACGTTTGGTATAATATTCCAGTTATAGACCTTCCACTCGGGGTATTCCACAAAAATTACCCCTTGTGGAATACGCCTCGCTCCAGGTCTATACTGTAACTGATAATAGTAGGATACTTCAATTTGGAGTAGCGAAGTAGCGAAATAGTTCACTTTATCACTTAACTTTGACAGGTCATATTATAAATATTAAAACACTAATCAGTAGGATTACATTAACAGATCTGAAGATTACAGATTCAATTGCTGGTTGAACTAATTTTTTTAAAATATATATATATTTTTTTGTATTCATTCAACCAACCAGAGTCCATGTTGTGATAAAGTGTATTCTTGTCGTTTTTGTCATGATCAAAATGAAACCCACAAATTGGTTCGTTCAAAAGTAAAGCTGATTGAATGTTTGCAATGTGGAACCAAACAAGAGGTACTGTTGGAGAATATTATTTTAGATATGTATATATATCTATAGACTTAAATCCAAAATGTGTAGTTCCCGAAGAAATCTGTAACGGCCCCCACTAGAAGGCAATTTGCCTAGTACCCCACTTACCAAGTGGAATTTCCTTTTTTCAGTTGAACATTGACCCCCCATCCCCCTGGAATTTCTGAAGCTTTGATGAATGTGAAATGTGAATACCAGTACTAGCATAGCAGGGGATATCAGCAAAATGTCTTAAAATGCAGTGTAATGTAACAGAGTAGGGTTCTTTCTTCTGAAACAAGAAAGTGGAGGAGATTTGTAATTGCAATGTCGCATTGAAAACATTCTCATGAAGTTCAACTTGTGCTATCAATGTTACTTGGACTCTTGAGAAAACAAGGCACCTTAAACAAGAGGCAGAGGAACTAACCTGCAAGATAGGCAAACATTGTCCCACTCATTTACTTGCAAAATATCGGTCGTCCACAACTGGAGAGAATGTTCAAGTGAACAACGCCAACGCCAATTCAAATTTAAATAAAATTCAAAGTCAGCTTACAAACGTCAAAAGCCTGCTACTTGACAGCAAGAATAAGTTCAAGCGTAAAATAGCAGCTGCATCAAAAGTGGATGAGATTGATTCAAATGATTCTGAGGCTACCCTGAGTGAGTAATTACAAAAGGCCCAAGACATATTGAGAAAAGCACGCGATGCCAGGAAAAAGCTTATTGAATATTTAGTCTCTGAGTCTGAATCCAGTGATGTGCAATAAACTTTCACAAGGACGGAGACTGGAAGGGCATTAATTTTTAACAATCGTAGAGTGTATAATCGTTTAGAAGCCTTCTTACAAATGGCGTCGACATGCAAGTTCCATTTCAAATCGTTTGAGATGGTAACAACTAAAAGTTTGACGTGATCAACGACGTCAACTGTTTGACCATTAATTACAATTGGAGAATAGGAAGGTGAGCCAAACGAAAAATTCACACGCATTTCTTTGGTAGGCAGAACTTCCCATGTTGTGGAGTCATCCACGTATTTGACAAGGTCGGGAGTTGACTTCAGATCGTTTACCATGATCAAGAACAGTAAGGGACCGAGTTTTGTTCCTTGTGGAACACCAACTTTGATGTGTGCTTCCAGGCAGAATAGTCTTGACCGATTCTTGTTCTCTGTGATCTGTTAAGGTACGTTTACACACTACGATTTGTCGGGCCGACACTGACGAATATTTACGTGATTCGCGGTAAATTTCGCTAATTCGTCATCCCCGACAAATCGCAGTGTGTAAACGTACCTTTAGACAAGAAGTCGGCAATCCAATTGATGAGGACTGGGTGTACAGCCATTTGTCGGAGCTTTCCCAATAGGATGTTGTGATCGATACGATCAAAGGCTTTTGAAAAATCTAACAAGCAGATTCGCAATGGTGTTCCAAGATCGTCGCATGCCTCGTACCACTTATGGAGGAGGTAAACGAGAGCCATGCTACTATGCTAGTACTTGAGCCTTGCAGGGAGCCGAACTGGAGAGGATCGATCTGACCAATGATAGTCTGGAGAAGCCAATGATAAGGAAACGACTCCAGAATCTTGCTAACGATGGCCGTGAGGGAGATGGGACGAAACTCCGAGTCAATGTCCAGAGCAGGAGAAGTTTTTGGTATTGGTGAAACAGTAGCAGATTTCCACATAGGAGGGACAAAGCCTTCACGGAGAGATGAGTTAAAAATGGAGCAGAGCGGGCGATACAAAGAGGTTGCGTTCTCAGTTCTCACGAAGAAACCATGCCGATATTTCATCAGGACCGGCAGCTGAATGAAGTCTTGTTGAAAGTAATGCTGATTCGGTATCTTCAACAGTTATATTGAATTCTGGTGGATAGACTCCACGGGGAGTGGAGTCCATTCAAGCGGTGGAAGGGTCGACCCAACTGCAACAAATTTATCAGTTAGCTAGTTCCTCACCGTGGTAGGGGCGATTTTCATACATCAACGTATCAACACTTTTGGACGAAGAAAGACCTGCTATCCTTTTTACGGCCGACCACCACTTTTTCGGGTTGGATTGCTGGATATCAATAGTGTAGGTTACTGATTTTTTACCCTGAGTATGATTCTGAAATATTTTGACTATCCATCCTAACTACGTGTATTGCTCTTAATTTAATTGCAGTTAATTCAGAATAAGGGTTTGTTTTTCTATTTTGAATATTGTTTAAAGTTATCTTTTTTTCTTTATTATATAGGTGTCTGCCAACTGTAACCGCTGCTTGATTACCTTTGGAAACTATTTCTGCAGAACTTGTTGCTTATTTGATGATAATAATAAAGGGCAGTTTCATTGTGATGGTTGTGGTATTTGCAGGTGAGCAAAAGATGTGTCTACATACAGACAGAGGACGGACGGACGGACAGATCTAACTGTGTTTTAACTGCATGTGTTTTAGAGTTGGGGGAAAGGATAACTTCTTTCACTGCGACAAATGCGACATGTGCTTGAAAAGATCAATCATGTATTCACACAAGGTAAGGTGACCATTGTCGACATGAAGAATATGACAGATATTGTAGGGTGATCAAGAGAACCTGCGTGCAGGCTCTCTCTACTGCACGTACTGCACCATGTCGTGGAAAATTAGCTGATAATTCTCAGAACGACTGTAAAAGATGTCAGATTTATATATGGGTTTAAAACATGCAGGCTTTTAGGATTTCCTGGATTTCAAATCTGGCCATCGAAGATTTGGTGGGATTGTGACTAATATACGCGTAATGCTAGAAATTAGACATTTTGCCATGGTTTATGGATAAAGCAAATATTTTTTACAAAGAAAGTTACTAATATGACCATTAGGGTGGTAGGTTTATTTTTATTTTGTATAGTCTCACCCTCTTACATATAAATGGTTCCAATTGGGTTAAAAATGCTGTGTGTAAAATTGTATTAAAAATTATTGATATTTAGGGGATCCCTATGAGAAAAATCAGCCAAATTGTTCAATATGCTATAAGTCCTCAGGGGAGTGTCGGATTGGTCTAAAAATCCATTAGTGTGTAGTTTAGACCTGGTTTTCTATTTGACTTTAAGACAAACTTATAGCCAAAAATGTATGCTTTCCGAGATATTGGGCTCCAAAGTTCTTAAAATTCTCATTGGTTAAAAAAGTTTGGAGCTCTACATCTCGGAAACCATATATTTTTGGATATAAGTCAAATAGGAAACCAGGTCTAAACTACTCACTAATGGATTTTTAGACCAATCCGACACTCCCCTGGGGACTTATAGCATATTGGACAATTTGGCTGATTTTTCTCATAGGGATACTATAGTAAAAATTTCAGGGTCCTTGAGCTACCCCTAAATATCAATAGTTTTTAATACAATTTTACACACAGCATTTTTAACCCAATTGGAACCATTTAAGAGGGTGAGACTATACAAAATAAAAATACAATAAAATAAGGACCACCCTAATGACCATGTTCTTTACCTTTATAAGTATACTATTGCAAGTTGAGACCACAGAAAAGCCGAAAAACGTTACGAGTTCTAAAGTGCTGTGGAATCGTAATGTCAAAATATCGAATTCGTTATTAAAGAATTATAATTAACGAACTACAATGTATATTAAAGAAAGTGAGAACTGTATGTATTAAACTGGTAATTTAAATTGTTGGTTGAGAAATATATTTTGCTTAGGTTGCGTTTTTGTTAATAACTTTAACATTCTGATTTTTCAAAAGTTTAAAACCCTCTTTTTGCCATCGTCGTTGGGTTTATAAACCGTCATTTACAAAAATCTTTGAAAAAACATCTTGTTGTCGAGGGCCGCAACTTTATCATGAGATTTATATTACTCTCGATTTATATTATTTGTGTATTGGTGAATATGGTAGATGGTGATTTGTTATGAATGCGCACGTGACCTTCTGAATAAAACTTGAGGAGCATGTGCATTCATAATTGCTGCGTTTGTGTTAACTCGTACCTAGTCCTTTTTCCGAGCTATGACCAGATATTGATTTATTAAATTTTGCGTTTGTCTGTCGGCATACGTCATTCATATACGAGATCGAAAGTGACTCAAGTACGTATGTTCTGCTACTACGCTGCCTTCGATACTCGGTGGTTTAGCTTCTCGAAGTTCTTCCTTGACAGAAATTTCACGGTAAGAACAATACATCATGTCTTTACTTTCTCATGCGAGTATTATTAAAGCCATGAAGGTTTCAGTGGTTAACAGCACAAACTATTCCAGTTAATCGAGTGGAACTGTGGCACCATCGACAGCATATCTTAGTACAAGGAGACAACATGTACTTGAATGCTTTTAACAATGATTTCATTCCTCGTGAGGAATTTTTGTCACTGAACAACTTACCAACCGTTGTTTATTGGCGTTGGTTAGAAGACAAGTCAAACAACTCGTGCATTGAGACATGTCGATCAGTGATCGACACAAATATATCGACCGTTGAGGCACAAAAAATACTATTGATCTGCCCATTGTGGTGGAACCCTCATGGGCAGCACTTCTCTTGCGATACAGTTGTATTATTATGACTAAGAAAGATGGCGCACGCTGATTGGTTCGTGAGAGGTCCGGAAAAAAGCGTATTGCCCTCCTGGCGCTGTGAGAGAGCAATACGCCTTTTTCCGGACCGGTAAGAGTTTTGGCGCGAAAATTTCTAAGTTGATTTAGATGAAAATAAAAGAGGATTTGAGTATGTTCGTTGAAAAAGTTCGAACAATAACACGTCCTGGAACATTAGTACTGCTTTTCTTGAAAGCTGTTTATCTATAAGTGAAGAAAATGAATGCCAAACGACCAGTAACGCGTGTAAACATGAAGCGAAATCAACAAGCTCAGAGGTAAGGTAAACGGCAACATCTGAAGACAAACACAACGTTAAAAACAGAGAACAAAATGAACGAAAAGCCATATAATAAATGTCGTATTAACCTCGTTTGCTTGGTCTGTACGGTAAAGTATTTGCCTTCGGTATTTTCGCACAGACCTCGCTCCTTCGTCGCTCCGTCTGTACGAAAACCTCAGACAAATACTTTACCGTACAGACCTCGCACTCGGTTAATAAGTCTTTAGTATATAGAATAATACATGGATGTGCGGCCAAATATGAAATTTGTTTCGAGTGTTGAATAGGATATCCCACGAGTGAGCGAAGATTAAAGAATGATAAATCCTGTTCAAAACGAGAAATAAATTCCATATTTTCAAACATCCATGTATTGTTCTGTTTAAAAAGTAGTTCCATTTTCCAACAAACATTTACAGCATTGAATCATGATAATCGGGCACATGTGAGATTATTACTTTTGATTATTGAATTTATTTGTGGCAGAAATCGTTATAAAACATTGCTTTTTATTAAAAAAGCTTTTTATTAAAAAGTTATATTGTTATCAAATCAATCAATAAACTTTGTGGTTTTCACCATGTTTCATTCTGAGCTTTCCGCCCGTGTACCCGGGTCGTCTTCAGAGAAACTAGCATAATGCCTTAAAAGTTTGCTAACGTCAACATAACAAACGTGGTGGTGTGATCGGGCTTGCGTGTGCAAACATGTATCACGCAACTTCAACGGGTCTAATTATTCTAAATTTACATATTATTAATTCTAATTGACAGGAACGAAAATATACAGATAGAACTGAAAATAATTAAATAAAATAATGAACTAAAATGTATAAATATCCGTGTTATGAAAGTTTGAAAAGGCATGTCCAAATGTTGTTTAGAGGTTTGCCTTCTTGTGGCATTGTTCTGTGTTTTGCGATCGAGTTTGTTGATTGATTTTATAATATCGCCATGCAAAACTTTAAGGATTATATTGTTATCTATACTCATATTTTTATTTATTTGCTCGTTTCATTTTATGTAGTGTATCGAGAAATGTTCGAGAGGTAATTGTGCAATTTGTTTAGAGGTACGATGATTTTTGTTTTTTTGTCTCTGGACTAGGCCTCAGCACAGAATGAATAGGGAGTTTAAGCAAGGGCAACGCGTATGAAATCGAGTACAAGTTTGTTTCGTAGTCACATTCTTTCTTGTACTTTACAAGTATTCATTAAAGTGTCTATAAAGTGAAAAATTCGCTAGCTTTTTTTGCTTTAACGCACAAAGTGTCACGGCAGGAGCGTACACTGAAAATTTCAAGTAAATCTGATGCATAGTCTTCGAGTATCAATTCTCAAAGTTTGGCATGGCTAAATGTTTTTGGTGAAATCTGAAACGCGCGGTTCATTGTCTTGTGACGTATGCAGGTGTACTTACTATGGATAAGAACAATGGATTTGAACATTAATGATCCACCTGCATACGTCATATACAACATATATTCAATCCCAGTCTTTCCCTATTTTGCAACGTTAAACTATGTCAATGGACAAACTTTGAGAGTTGATAGCTCGAAGACTATGCAACAGATTCACTTGAAATGTTCAGTGTATACGCTCCAGCCGTGCTACTTCGTCCGTTAAAGCTAGCTAATGTCACTTCATAGACACTTTAAGCAGGAGCACTTAAGGTTGTGGGATTTCTAACGCCATCATGAAACGATTTTATCTGTACACATATACGATGAAACCATGCTCTAAATTGTTATTCTCTCCCAATAAAGCATATAAGTAATAGTAAGAAGTATGCACACATGAGAAACGTAAAGAAAATTTAGTGTAAACTCACTCCCTCACAACTCGTCCTTATCACAACCTCGTCGAGCTGCGACAGGGGCGGACGAATCCAACTCGTAACTACCTTTCGGGCAGTTAGTCGTAAAGTTAAGTTCAACCTCTTAGTTAAAGAAGGTCACTCCATGTTTTTTTTCTTATCATCAATAAAAAGTAAACATACAGTCTTAGCTTCGAAAGTACATCCCATCTTATTGAAATTAATTCATCTTCAAAAGTGCCAAAATATTCGACAGTGAAAGCCGCCATTTTGAAGAGTATTAATTAAACAAATTGTACTTGTGACGTCAAAGAGTCCGACTTGTTTAGGAATGCAATATTATAACGACTGTTGAACCGTATCGTTTCCAGCCAGAACATGTGCCTAATTGTAATGATGAACATTCTGAAAACTGATGCCAGAACATGTCCCTACACCCGCTAAAGTCAAGTTGGACTCTTTGACGTCATAACTACTCTACAGTGCCAGGTTGCTTAACTTTGAAGCTCAGAACCTCAGTATTTCATCTACTGTATATGTTTAGGTACCAATAGGGTTATCCAGTATCGCCTCGTAAAAAAGCTTGCATTGCGCGCCTATTTTGAGATGTTGCGTATTTCCGATTTTATCGCATTTTGAATAGCACTCCGTCAAGATGACGTCAGTAGCCATGTTTGTCCGCTTTTACCCATAATTCTTGCGGCCATAACAAAAGAAAATAGCTCATTTGCAATAATTTGTGAGTCAAATTTGGTTTGTTTGTCCACATTTTGAGCTATTAATAACAGCCAGACGCTACGCTATTAGGAAGATGTGAAATTTGTCGCGATTTGATGCAAATAAATAATAACAGCTGAACCAAACTGTATTTCAAAAATCACCGACAAGTTTTTGTAGATAATTTATCGGAGAATACAACAATATCAACTTCAAAACCACAAAAGTAGTATAGAGAGTGGCGGTGCGGGCTCAGTAGACACCAACCGCAATATAAACGCCAAAACATCACCAAATTTGTGTCGAGCCACAACTCGGCAATGTTTTGGTACTCACGTTTTACAATCGACATTGGTGAGCTCACAGCACCAGTCTCTGTGCTATTATGGTAATCGTTAGTCAATCTAGACACCCCTCCCATGTTTTCTACTCAATTGATGCCAAATACTAAAAAATCACAACTTTCGCTAAAAAATAGAAAGTGTCGTTTCAACATTTTCACATTTTTGTTCAACAAACCACCAACACGTTCTGATGTTGTCTCACAAATTCACGCGCGAAAAAAAACCACTAGACTCTCGATTCTAGTGGTGATGTTTATCCAAATGGATAGCGAAATGGCGCTCTTTTGATTGGTCAACCCACACCAGCGCCCGCAACAAATATTTTATCCAAACAAGTACCCAAATGGGGAGCGAAATGGCGCTCTTTTGATTGGTTAACAACATTGACTAATTTACATACTAACAGGTGGCCGGTTGTTTTGCGAATTAGTCCGTTTGTTCACTATTTTCAACGTTTGTCGCCTCGCTCCTAAAATGATGATCGTACACATATTTCGACGTTGTGATTCCTCCCGACAACAAGCCCAAGAAAGGCACGTACGGCGTCACAATCGCGACAATGCTTTCAACGTCTTTCTTTAATAGCGGGTCTTTTTGCAACTCGTCATTCAGTTCGTCGGGGTTCTCAATAGCGTTCAACCCATCTAGTAGGCTAGCGAATTTGTTGATTAGCAAGTCGGTGAGAAAGGCGTTTGCGATTTCCATTCTCTTCAACTCGTATTGGTGCCATATCTTGTCGATAACCTTTGCGGACGCTTTTTTAATGTACGCTTCAGATTGGCTTACCACACCATCGCCAGACAGTCTAATTAGTTCAGATCTCCTAACGTCAATATTGTCTTCCACAGTCGAAGTACCATCAGTCTCCTCAACTAATTCCTCAATCGTAGGGTTTTCTTCACTTTTGCGTTTCACCATCACGTTATTACTTATACCCATATTTTATTGCGGAATAACAACTTCGTGACTGTGTGGATAGCGCAGTGAGATTTCGAGTCTAGCGTACTTATTATTTTTTAATGCGGTCACAATCGCCGACGATTTTTCTCTGCTAATGTTTCCAAGGTAATCGTCAATAACAACCTTCATACCACTCTTGCTCGGACAATAAAAACAAACAAGCTTACTAATGTTTTCTCTATACGGTTTTGCGATCGACGTCAGTTGTTGTGTGATGACAATAACGCTCAACATAAAATGTCGCGCACTAAAAGCTAAGTTGACCAATTGACTAGTCCTATTTTTGACGTCCTGCCCACTCGCACAGTCGTCCAACACAATCAGAGTGTTAGTGCCTTTAAAAATGTTAGTCACACACTTGAGAACAGCGTCAACATTATCCTGCGCACAGTCTATCGCTAACACATCAGGGTCGCGCACATATTTCCAATCTTGATACGCTTTGTTCCACTCAAAAGTGGGGCAAATCAACACAATGTAGTCAAATTTACCACGATACTCAGACTCTAGTGTTTCCAGCAAATAATGTGTCTTACCACAAGCTGTCATACCAACAATTAACATATTAAACGGAGTCTCCATTAACCCACGTTTGATTTAATACCCGATTGAATGCAACCCATTGTTCACGAAGTTGACCAACCCATCGCTTACCACAAACACCCTACACATGACGTTCGCAGTCGTCGCTTTCTTAGTGATCTCAAGAAGCACGCCAGATTGTGTGTTCACAATATTTTTACCAGTGGCGACATTGCGATTATCTTGAACGCTCCTCAAGTCAATGACCAACGCGAAGCCATCTTTATAAAACTTCTGTATGGTCATGAACTGAGCGTGTTCTTCACCCAACCCAAACAGTCGTTTCGCTTCTGCATAGAACTTCGATTTCGGAATGCCTTGTGAGTACACACTATTTGGCACACCTTCAATTGTGACTCTAACACTCTCAATATTTGGGTAAAGAAACTCCTCACTGTTTGTTCGCGCCTTATTCGTGAATAGCAACACAATTGCCTTCATGCTTTTTCTTGGAAGATTAATGTTTTCATTCACAATGGTTGTGCCTTTGTCCCATTCGGTGGTTTTCATCAACGTGACGTGCTCATACGACAAACTACGACCACTTGCATACAACGACGTTATTTCGTCAGCGAGCTCCTGGTTATCAATCGTCTCATACTCAAGCTCGAGGTTCTCCAGAGTGTATCCGCCCACAGCGCTACCGGATTGAGCTATCATGATGTCTGTAGCTTTGGGAAGTGTGATCACATACTGCAAGTTGTTATTCATGCTAAAAGGAGCGTACAACCCGTGGTCATTCATGATTTTACCAAGTTTTATTCGCTGCTTTGTTCCAATCACACCAAACATCAACGCGTCGTTAACTTTAGCGACGTTTCCACTTGTCGCGCCACTGTCGTCCTTAGAAATTAACTTTCTCAAGTTCTCACCACCAATACCATAGTCAATCATTTGGTCTCGCGCAGTAACACTTTCCCAAAGGTCACGATAAACACCAGTGTAATTTTCCCCATTGTTGTCATACACAGTCTCCCCAGCTAGTTTCACAACAAGCTTCTCAACCAACAACTTGCTAACATTATTCAAGAACCAGCTTTTGGCGTTCGCGTTCTTAAAGTCGAACACTAGACCCAACGATCCAGGCACCAAACAGCTGCTAACCTTAAGCTTCGGTATGTCAATGTAGAGTTCCTCGCCAGGACTGACCTTATTAGGGTTCAACGTGATTACGTGTTGCGTTCTCACCCCTTTTATGACACCCATGGTCGCTCGTCTAAAACCAGGACTCAACTCTGCTGACGTGACGTTCATATACTTTACATATGTTTTATCGCTACCGTTTTAGTTTATAATAATCATAAGCAAACCACGCGAGTACCACCGCGAGGACCCACAGATTCTGAGCCAACCATGCAAGACCCTTTGCACCCAACGTCAACGCGTTGTAAACTAAATTAGCCAACCCAACAGCCCATGGACCCATCTTCATTATCGCGTTCTTAACAGCCTGTGCAAATGACCTCGTGGCCATAGCGCCTTTCACAACAGCAGACCTCCCAGCGATAATAATAGTTGTTATAATTCCAGCCACTGAAATTGCTACGGCACTCAACCCAACCACATTTTCTTTAGCCCATTCCTTGAATCTCTGAAACCTGTCAATGTCGACTTCTTGTTGCTCTCTAACCTCTTCAAGCTCACGCTGTCCTAGGGTTCTGTCTCTGGCTCGCTCAAGTCCTGACTCTCTTTTAGACAAACCGGCGTACTCTCGCTCTTCGTCAGGCGTGAGACCAACTTGGTCAGCTTTTCTGTTAAGCTCTGCCAATCTCCCACTCGTTTCACCTATCACTTCTTGAAAGTGGTCCGCCTGCGCTTGCAACGCACCAGTGTCACCTATTCTTGACTCACGCAACACGCTATCGCTTGGGTTAAGCACACCATTAAGCTCGCGGTTCTCGTCTGGTGATAACCCAGGTATGTCGTCGTGATCCACTCTTGTCTCAATTACTGGGAAGTCGTCTGGGGCCACTTCTGTTGTGACAACTGTTGTTTCTGCATTCTCAGGGATTTGACTAACTAACTTTTTGAACTGCTCAATCGCATTTTTACTACGAGCGTCTTTACTGTAGACCAAACCTTTATTCCCAGGTATTAGAATTCGTTTGGGTTTTCCATATTTACCATCTTTGTTTATCGGTTTGAAAAGAATAGCCCCTGAGTCCGTAACCCACGACCTGTTGACTATTTTCCTTGACGCGTCGTCACGACCGAGTCCCTTTTTGCTTAGTTTACGTATTTTCTTACCTACTAGCTTGATTCTTTTTACTTCGTTTTCTATTACCTCTTTGTTGAACGCGCTTAGCTCATCCAATCTTTTATAAAGTTTGTCCGACTCCTCCTCAAAAGCTAGATTGAAGCTTGTGTCGTTGACGTCACCATATGACTTCTGTTTGACAAACTCTGCTGGTGGGACTTCCGTGTTAGTTCCCCTTATTGTCACCGTCTTACCATCGTCAGTGTCAATAAACGACGTCTCTTTTTGCCCACCTCGTCTTCTAGCTAGCTCGCCTCTTATCTCTCTCACGTAGTCTCGGCGTTCATCATATTCAACGCGAACGTCTTTCGACATCTCACTCACACCATACTCAATGGTTGTCTTGCTGAGCCACTCTTCGGCGTCAGTGAGTCCCTCTTCTAATTGCTCATCAGTGGCGCCTTCGTACTCGTCAAAGTTTTCCATCTCAATCTCGTCAAAACCTCCACCACCACCACCTTCAGCCATATTACATTAGCTCACATTTTGAATGTCGCTTTCTGGTATCCACGAATTATGTTTGCTCTCATAACCCAACCATTTGACCAGCGCCATCTTCTTCCCTCTGACTTTCTTTCTTCTCAACACCTTTTCAACTCTGTACACATCGTCACCATGTTTCTTATTGACCAGCGATAATTCCTGTTCATAAAATTTACCAATAATCTGTTCACCACTTATGTCCTCAATTTCATATACGTTTGGATCACCACGAGTAACCTTTACCACTTTAAACAGCTCCTCAGTGAAGTTGGCTTCATAACCCTTCGTGAACACACTTTTGTATTTACTAATTCTCACTGATTGACCAACTCTAAACTTTGGCAATGGGTTGTCTGCAAATTGGTGACCAAACAAAGTGGTCCACACTTCACCCTCATTTGACTTATCGACATCCTTTGGCTTCATCATAATGCTTCGATTCACGTTGCTATTGTAATTGCTTACAAACTGGTCAAGAACGTCAATCCATTTGTACGTTCCATGGGCGTAAAAGTACTTCCACATAATGCTCTTCAGACTTCTATTAAAACGCTCAACAACGGCGGCCTTTTTATCACTCTTAGTGCTGAAATATTCAACGTCGTGTTCTTTCAACAAACTTTTCACACCAACGTTATAGAACTCAAGTCCATCATCAAATTGCGCTAACTTAGGTGTGGTCCCAAACCGATCTTTAAAGTCAACCAACAACTTTCCAACAGCCTTAGTCATGTTCTTAGTGTCTTTTCTATAAACTGCAATTCCAAAAGCGTATCTACTCAATATTTCAATGCCTGTCAATATCCAGTAATAACCTCCATTCTGTTTTGAATACTTACTCATGTCCACTAGATCCATTTGGAGCTCTTCACCAAGAAATCCAACAAAAGTCGCGCGGAATTTATGTCTTCTCACAATAGGTTTGTACCTAGTGTAAGTGTCCTGCGCTGTCAACCATTCTTTCACTGTTTTTCTAGTTACTTTCAATCCGTCTCCCAATGCACTTTGATACAATTTCTCTGCACCGCTGTACCCTGTCATGGGATTGTAGTAAATGTCTCTCAACCCTTGTTCTGTTTCCACACCAAGCTCCATATAATTCACACAATATACAGTTCCAATAGCACCGCGCCAATTTTGAGACTATCGTTATTTGGTTTGACACGAAACGTCATACTTGAGTAAACACCTTTTTTAATACCCACCCTAGACTCAATGTCTACATGGCGTTGCACTGACCCTTTCAAAGACTGTTCGGTGGGTATTGGCAACGTTGTGATCACATTGCTACGCTTCCCATCAATACCTACATTGCTCTCAGTTTCAACAATATCGCATG
Source organism: Chrysogorgia sp. JL179-B06 (assembly GCA_035772405.1). Classification (NCBI taxonomy): domain Eukaryota; kingdom Metazoa; phylum Cnidaria; class Anthozoa; order Scleralcyonacea; family Chrysogorgiidae; genus Chrysogorgia; species Chrysogorgia sp. JL179-B06. The sequence continues at coordinate 3,414,252 of JAYKKM010000492.1, forward strand.
AGATTTCTATGTACTTCAGACCTCTATACATATCAACCTTGTTTGGGCTGACGTGCCACCACTTCCTTTGGATTAACGTGTTTTCCGCAAAGCCAAGAAGGGGCCCAACCCCCCGCAACCTTAACAAGGCTGTAGTCTTCACTCTACATCCACCAGATGGAATTTTCTCTATTTCAAGACTTTGCCCCACGCCGGGGAGCTGAAGCTTCATGAACTCAACCAACGCGTTGAAGTTATAGTGTCCTTGAGGTACTGAGATCAGTGAGAGACTATCGAAGGAAAAGTTGGTTGCGTTTGCCAGTACGTTGTCGTAGTCCCAAAACACAGTGGCTGTCTTGACCATAATGTGTGGGTTATCGTGCGTGACCATCACACTGTTGTCAAAGGACACAACTTTTTCTACACCTTCAATGAATACCATCAACTTTCGCATTATGTATAACATACAGTATATTATATGCAGAAAGCCCTTCATGACTACTATGGAAAGCATTACGAACGCGCGATGGCGAATACATCGAAGGCTACACACGACGCGAAGGCAGACCTCATCAAAAAGTACCCTCACGCCACTTTAAGCAAATTCGAGTTCAATCCAAATATTTCACAAGACGGTAAGATCATGAGTGTTGACGTGTACTTCAGAAACAATCCTCAGCGCGACCTTCAAAAATGATAAAAACATGTGGGAGTGGCTACACAATGTACAGTTCCAATAGCACCGCGCCAATTTTAAGATCACCATTATTTGGTTTGACGCGAAACGTCATACTTGAGTAAACACCTTTTTTAATACCCACCTTTGACTCAATGTCTACATGACGTTGTACTGACCCCTTCAAAGACTGTTTGGTGGGTATTGGCAACGTTGTGATCACGTTGCTACGCTTCCCATCGATACCCACGTTGCTCTCAGGGTCAACAATGTCACACGAAACTTCTATGTACTTCAGACCTCTGTACATATCGACCTCGTTTGGGTTGACACGCCACTGCGAGTTATCCGGGATAAACCTATACTCCCCGAAACCAAGTAGAGACCCAATGGTTTCTCCTATGATAACTGTGCTATTAGCCTTGACCCTACATTTGCCTGTGGGCGCTAGTCTCTCTATCTCGAGATTCACATTATACTTGTTAGACTCACGTTTTAGAGCTTTGACCAATGTGTTGAAGCTGAAGTACCCTTCACCCACTTTAACTTTTTTATGAGGGGTAAACCAAAGGTGTCCGTACTCGAGGACCTCAGTGATGTCCTCGTTTGTTATGTTATGATAGTCCCAAAACACAGTGGCTGTCTTGACCATAATGCATGGGTTATCATGCGTAACCATCACGCTGTTGTCAAAGGACACCACTTTCTCCACACCTTCAATGAACACCGTCAACTTTCGCATTATGTATAACATATGGTGTATTATATATGCAGAAAGCCCTTCGTGAGTACTATGGGAAGTACTACAAACGCGCGATGGCGAATACATCAAAGGCTACACACGACGCAAAGGCAGACCTCATCAAAAAGTACCCCCACGCCACTTTAAGCAAATTCGAGTTCTATCCAAATATCTCGCAAGATGGTAAAATCATGAGTGTCGACATATATTTCAGAAATAACGACATCCTCAGCACAGACATAACCAGCACAACTTTCAAAAATGATAAAAAAATGTGGAAGTGGCTACACAATAGCAAGTTCCCAATAATATGGCAAGGTGGTGGAGCTATCCAACCACTACCAAAAGGTCATAAAAACCATTGGGGACTTTGGGATGGTTACCCAACAGAAAATGTGTTAAATTATCCAGTGAATAATTTCAAAGTTTTTGTTAACCAAAATAGCTACTTCATGTCAAAGCTACCAGTCTTACAAATCACCACGTCAAAGACAAAATCAGAGTGGGATGACAGCGAATCTTACTACCGCATTGTGTTTGCGACGTATTGCGCGAGTTTCTGTTGTGGAGTGTCGTTGCAACATTTATCAGTGTCACAAGAAGTTCACCCTGTGGTCACAAGTGTGATGAGATTTCATTTGTACTTCACCATTAGAAGACTTCTGAGAAGAATGGAGGGTGGTGAGACCATGAGATCAATAAGTAGAGAATTCAACGCTTCCGAATTGTATGGTAAGATCTCTAAGATTCCCAGAAAACATTACTACCAGAATAAAGTCCTGAGCGATGGTACAACAGGCGAATCCAGAGTGTACACACTCAACGACGTTCAGAATGATTACAAACGATATGTCGCGCGATTGTCAGACGGCTTTACCAACATTGGGCTGCAATATCTAAATCAGAGCATAGAAGCCTTTGTGTACTCCACACTTGGTGCGCAAGCGAGAACACGTGTATCAGTCGTTGGTGGTTCTGCAGGAAGTTTAGAAACCCAACAAGAATTCCGCAAGTTGTTTTCTGACAGTGTTATCAACTACGACGTATCAACATGGATTCTCAACATGAATAAATCGATTAGAGACACCAATGTTGTCCAAAATCTTGCAGTGTCACCAAGTACATGGTTAATGCCGAGTAACCTAGTGATTCTCAAGAATAAAATCGTTGGGTACAACAACTTATTAAAGGTCGCCACAGAATCCATGAAATTTGGGGTGAACACTAGCTTGAATGCAACAACACCAACAACTGTGGCTAAAAAAGTCCACCAAGAAAATGTGGTGGCTCACTCATTAGTAGTACCAACAACCGTGAAGAAAAAAGCTCACCAAGAAAATGTGGCGGCGTCAACTAATCTCGTGGCTAAAAAAGTTTACCAAGAAAGTGCGGCACCACTTCCCATGAGAAAAGCGGTGGCCACAAGTAAGTCAGACACGACAACGTTGGCGATAATCTTAGCGTTCTCAGCAGCCTCTGGTTATCTGCTAACCAAATACACCTTGAAGTAGTAATGAGTCTAAACTATGGGTATGAGTCTGACGACCCTCACGATAAAATACTAAAGAGAACGAAAAGGCATCTGGACGAAGATCCTAAATTAAGCGCGACCGGTGGAAGGATGTCTGGAATAATAGACATGCAAGGCTCAGCGATAAAAAACGTAGCAGACCCAGTCGATGACTCAGATGCCACGAATAAAAGAACTCTAGAGCAACTATTATCAGGTTTCCTCAAGAGTCAGTCCTACAACATTGTGCTCGACTTCAACGTTAGCACACACGCCTTGAAAAATGTGGAATTTCACGCCAATGGTTCAAACAATGTGAAAGCTATTGGTGAAACAAGTAAATTAGTGCAAAACAACTCAACTTATGGTCCTATTATTGGCATCAGCAGTGTAAGCCAAAGTTTTCTGTCCCCTGTGCTAACACCAATCCCACTTGAGTCAGGTCTTCATTTTAATTGTCCTAGTATGCAATGGTGTGATCTCTCCATTTTTGTTGTGGTGAGGTTACCTACTCGCACCGCTGGATCAAATTGGGAGACAATTATATCAAACGACGATGGTCAGTGGGATAAGTTCATAGGGTACAAGACTGGTATGACCAACGGACTCGCGTATGGTGGCAGCATCCCAGCAATGGAGAGCATATGCACTATTCCGAGTGGCGTTGACCTCACAAAAATGCATATGATATCAATACACTGGCAAATGAGCAACTCACATGTCAGGGTCAACAACATCAAGTCAACCGATTCAGACTTCATAGCGAATATGGGAAAGATAGGCACACCCTATGGAACAATTTTTGGAATACATCGACCAAGAATACCACTCGCACCTTATGCATACCCATCGTTGATAGAATTCTACGGTGTGAAAATTGTGAGTGGTTACATGACAAACCGAGACATCATAATCATGGGTGGAGAAATGATGAAGGAATATGGTGTAAAGTAAATGGGAGCATGTGTTTCGAGACCTCATGAAATATATAAAATAAATAAGACGACTGACCACATGTTCAAAGCTGGTGGGTCATTTGGTCGTGGTGACGTTACTCTCGAGCTCCACGCTGAGATTGGTATGAGGTCTAAAAAGACTTACGGCAAACCTATTATGTTACCAGAGTCAGACACTGTGGGAGTGGTAGGAGACGTGACCTAAGTTAAAATGGGTTGGCTTAGAAAACTGGTTCGCAACATTAGAAACTTTTTCAGACGACGTAGAAAACCGAAGACTAATAAAACACACCTGCTGCATTGGTACACAACAAACCAAATCTATAAAAGGCGTGGCGCCCGCATCGAGTAGAGTTTTTTGTGGAGGACTATATAGTGATGACTTCCATAACGCCTCAACTATTTGATTTCGACGGTCATCAAATCACAACGGTTAATCACAACGGTGAAATATGGTTCAAAGCAAGAGAAGTCGCGAGCGCTCTAGGTTATGCCCGACCAAAAGATGCAGTGCACGACCACGTCGAACCTGATTGTAAAATGAAGATGGAACAGACCTCGTTTATCAACGAACTTGGGGTCTACTCACTAACGTTCTCGAGTAAAATGGAGCGTGCGAAACACTTTGGAAGGTGGGTGCACACAGAAGTCTTACCAAGCATTAGAAAGGGTTTAGCTAACGTTGGTCTCAAACACAATCAGTTTAAAATGATCACCGAGTTCGACCTTCATACGAAAGTTGTTGGTTTTCTTAGGAAATACTATCCAGAAGCTATTTTGATAGCCGCTTGTGGTGAGAATCAAGACACTTCGAGTAAAAGAATAAATTCGTGGAAAAAAGGTTACCAACGTGGAACACCTGACTTGATTATTGCCAATGCAAACCGACAGCATAGCGGGCTTGTGATTGAGTTCAAGAACCCAGGTGGCACAGGTAAGACATCCAAAGAGCAGGAGTCTCTGCTACTCAGATACAAATCCGCTGGTTATCTAACACTCTTGTGCGACTCGTACGATGACGCTATTACTGCAGTAATAAAATATTTCTTTGACGTTGGGTTTCAGTGCTCTCAGTGTTTTCGTAAATTTAAAAATAAATCAGCGTTGAGTAACCATGAGAGACGCTATTGTAAAGAGACTTTTTAGACAGCGAGTAATAAGTCGAGTTAGCACTCGTTCTCGTTGTTGAGACGACGTTTGAAGCGACAACTGCTCTAGCATTTTTTAAAGACGTTTTTAACTTGATAAAAATATCTGTGAAACTTTCTCTCTTTATTTCACAAACCTTCTGACCACTGTGTGAAAAAATGTTTCTATGACATTGGACGCTTCGTGTGACCAATGTATAAATTTAAAAAAGTGGGGTATCCGAGAACACCCCTAATTTTGTGTGGAAGGATGATGACGTCTGCACACTGCACGGTATTGCTCAGCGCCACCAACGAACGATGGTCCTGGATTATACCTCCAATTGAATGGTGCATCAACAGTTGTTCCATCAGTGTCACGACAAACGGCGCAATACGCTTTTAGAAATGTGATGTCGTCTGCTACTGGGAACAGTGTGTCGAGCTCACCAATTCTTTTTAAGCGCTCTGTTGATATGAGACCACAAATAATGACGTGAATGTCAGCTTTAATGTAATCGCGAGTAACTGGGAGTAGATCAGAGTACCAATGGCCTTCATCAATGCCAATGACGTCGTAATCAGCTATCTCGGAAGAACTCGGAAGGTTGGTGATTAACTTCGCAGGTAAACTGTCTGATCCGACAACAATGGTCTGACGATGTGTGGAGAACGCGTGGTCAGTTCGCCTAGTGTCGCCTATGTTGTTCATGTAGAGGACTTTGAGCCCTGATTTACTTAACGTGATTAACCTGCGGAGAGTCTCTGTTGTTTTTCCTGCAAACATGGGACCAATCACGATTTCTAGTTTACCGAGTTTCTTCATGATTACTATACCTCCAGAGAAATGTTCTCTCCTGTTGCGGCAACTGTTGCTCGTTGTTAAATATCCGCTGAAGCTCTAAGTTTTTAAGATGAGACCTCGAGCTCTCGTGTCTTGAGCGATGCATTGGGTTGTTGGTGACCACACCACATGGGTAACAATTGTACGACACGCCGCCATGCGCAAAATCTAGGTGAACGCGCGAGAGTATGTGACTCGTAATATCGCCCGCACCCACTATTTCATTACACCCCACCCTACAAACGTTAACGTCGCAGTTTGCGGCGAGCTCTAGCCACGCTTTGGCTTTGGTTGAGCATGGTTTCCATAGAAGGGTCGCCAAGAACACTTCGAGGTAGTTACCGAGTAGTGTAGCGGCGGACTCGCAAGGGTTGCTCAAGTAGTGACTACTTGCTAACGTAAGACGTTTGAATGGTGAGTAACACCACACAGGGATCATCTTGGCTAGTTCGTTAACCATCTTGTTGGCTCTAACTTCATCAAGCCCGACCCAAGCCTCATGAGCGAACTTTGTGTAGAGAATCTGGGTACCAAATTGTCTTGACGCCTCTTCGTTTTTACAATCAGGGTCGCACAACTTGAAGACTTGCGAGTACCCTTTTAAGACGTCGGGTCCAGAGGCGTCTTGTGGGGTAGACACATCGACAAAGGACATTCTCCGCATTGCGTCGATCTCCTCTTCTTGGCGGGCTTGGTCTTGAGTCATCTCTTCTGCGATGTCTTGGACTTGAGTCATTATGTTATACCCCCGGAAAAAATCCTAATTTTTTAATGCGTTTGGTTTGGGACTGTGAGACAACTGTGAGACATCTGTGAGACACCTGTGAGGTCAACTGTGAGTAAGATAACACGTGATAGTGTATTAGATGGTTGAAGACTCACAGATGGCTGTTGAAGCCAAGATCACAGCTGATGTGAAAAGTGTTAAGGTGAAGGACCCAAAGCGCGTCGCTGCTGGTAAAAAGTTGGCTGAGATATCGAAAGCTGCGAAAGAGAAGAAAATGCGTGAAATGATAGTCAACGAAGAACAGGGTAGTGAGTGGAGCTATGGTTACATTGTCGGAACACTTGGTGTTATCATCGCTGGCGCTTCGCTATGGTACACAATTAGCAGTGAAAAAGAACCTGTGAGTACTGCACCAGCACCTGCGTCAGAAAGTCATAAAACTCGTCGTCCAGCGCTAGACACATTTGATTCTTAAACAAAACACACGACAATGTATATGGCTGCGATCGATCGAAAAGAACTTATGAACGAATTGTACGACGCGCTACTTGTCACGACTGGTGCTGTGGTAGTGAGTATGATTTCTAAAAAGGCTTTGGGAGAACCATTGGGAACACCAGAGACAGTGAAAGGTACAGTGAAACTCGCTGCGGCTGTTGGTGCAGGAACGCTGTTAGTAAAATGGGTACAATCGAAAAAGTGGATACCGACAGATCCATTCAAATCAACGTAAGTTAATGGTGAGTGTTGTGGCTGGAGGGATTTTTAACGCAGTGGCTTTTGCAGGCGCTGGCTTTATGTTTTCAAAGTTTAATCATTCAGGCTATGAAGCTGAGATGAAAAGGCACAACCATGCGTTGGAGCAGTTAGCCAGCGCGAAAGAAGCGTGGTATGAGAATGAAGTCGCTAAAAAAGATCAGATTCAGCGCTTGCGACAACAGCTCTCTGATGCTAATGCTGACATCAATGACACAAACCACGCGTTGGAAGAACTTAGAAGCGTAACGACCATACAGTACAGCGGACGAGTGTTCACTGACCTCCCGAAGATTGCGGATTACTACCAACCGAGTGCGGAAATGAAGGACTATCAATTGTTGTTTGTTGGCGCGCTAGGTTTGGGTAGTGGAATAGCAGTGTGGGTACTAACTCGATAAAAAAATGTTGGAGTAGTATAAGAGTGATGGACAAACTTATGAGGCAGATGAGCTACGGCTACACAATTGACGAAATCGCGAATGAAACACAAATTAAGTGTGGAGACACCTCCAGGCTTCACTACTGCTTGGACTGTGATGTTGTGAAACATGTGACTGACTGCGGTGGGTATGCATGTCCAAAGTGTGGCGACACCGAATGGGGTTACACTCAGAGTTACAGCGACATGAGACTCACGCGACTAAAAAGCGTTCACAAACGGTCTTGGTGGATGGGGAGGAGACTACGGAACGTTGTGAAGGGTGAGCACCTTGAGTTGATAAAAGAGGACTTCTTGAAAGTTGTCAACGCATTGTACTCATGCAATTTGGTAAAGGGTAGAAATGTCAGCAGATATGGATACTACATTATTAGGTTGTGTCATAGAAGACGAGTCGAGACACTCAAGAGGGTGTCGGACCTCAAAGACGGGAAGGTGAAAGACTTGTTTGACGATAATTTGTTTGGGGTGGTGTATCCAAAGCTAGGATGGTGCGAAAGTGGTGACAATTATTACGACGAGTGGTTTAGGAAAAAAACAAGTGTAGTATATAGAAGCCATGGGTGACGTCGCTAGAACTGGTGCAGCCGTTGTAAATCCGCTAACAGGTAGAGCAGTCAATGTTCGTGGGCGAGTCTACAACCAACTTGTTAGAGATGGTGTTTTTAGCGACACAACAAGCGCAAGTACTCTTAACCCGCTGACAAATAGGCGAGCACATAACCGTCTTGTTAGAAATCAGGAAGCGCAACCCACAGTTGAAGACCATAGCCCACGGCTGTTGGGTCAAGCGCTGAGAGGGTTCACCAGGTCCTATGGAGTCGAGGTGGTTAACGATAGAGACATCAATCAGGTAAACGGCAGTAGAAGCGCTGTCATTAATCTTTTGAGACGTGAACTAGGTGAGACCAACGGAATGAAAGTGGTAGAGACAGTCAAGGTCACTTTTGAGAAAGTTTTAGAACTCAATAAGACCACATACAAAACTGCCTACTTTAACAGCGAAACGTTTGTCGTCATTAACGAGCGTGACATCGAAGGTGTTGCCAACCGTGGGTCGGAGCAGATTTTGACGCGGATAGCTGGGTGGCTATCTGAGGGGTCTGGATGGACTATCGACAAAATAGATGCACACTACGTTAATGTCGCTATTTATAGACCTCTGCATGGGAGTAGCTACATTGCATTGCCAAAGGAGCTGCGCAATAGTATGAAGGGTCTGATAAATGTAAATAACGATGATGACAACGAGTGCTTTAGATGGTGTCACCTTGCACACAAATTTCCTGTTGGAAAAAACTCTGACAGAACGTCAAAGTACGTCAGACATGTCAGTGAGCTGAATTACGATGGAGTCGACTTCCCAGTCACACTCAAAGATTACAACAAGATCGAAAAGGCTAACGAAATTAGCATCAATGTTTTTGGGTACGAAAATAAGCAGCCATTCCCTGTGTACGTTTCTAAGGAAGCGTACCCTGACCATATGGACCTATTGTTGATAACTAATGACATAGGCAACAAGCATTATGTATATATTCGTGACTTCAACAAATTCATGCACCGGCAGACAAAGCATGAGGCGAGAAAGCACTTTTGTAGATACTGCCTGCAGTGTTTCACCCGAGAGGACGTGCTTGAAAGTCACACTGAAGTATGTTTGGTTATTAATGGGAAGCAAGCTATTAAAATGCCGCAAAAAGGTGCGAGAGTGAAATACGAGAATTTTAGCAGACAATTAAATGTACCATTCGTGGTGTATGCAGACTTCGAGGCTATCACACAGAAGGTGCATGCGGTAACACCATCAAGCGAGTGTAGCTACACAAGTGCTTACCAGAGGCACGTTGACTGCGGTTATGGGTATAAGTTAGTTTGTTGCTACGACAACGAGTACAGTAAGCCAGTAAAAGTGTATCGCGGTGAAAACGCAGTCAACAAGTTCATTGGGGAGATGTTAGAAATTGTCGAATATTGTAAAGAGACATCTGAGAGTCACTTTAACAAAGAGATGATACTAACTGATGTCGATAAGAAGGACTTCGACGAGGCCAAAAGTTGTCACATTTGCAGTGTTGAGTACACTGGTGCTGACGTTAGAGTGAGAGACCACTGTCACGTGTCAGGTAAGTACAGAGGGTCTGCACATCGTGAGTGTAATGTGAACTTTAAGTTGACTGATAAAATCCCTGTGATCTTTCATAACTTACGCGGCTACGATAGCCATTTCATCATGCAGGAGATTGGCAAGTTTGGTCAAGACATAAATGTGATACCGAACAACATGGAGAAGTACATGGCGTTCATGCTTGGAAAAAACTTGGTGTTCTTGGACAGCTTTCAGTTCATGAGTAGTGGTCTAGACAACTTAGTGAGGAACCTACCAAGGGACGCTTTCAAATACACGTCAGAAGTGTTTCGTGACGAGGGGTTAGCACTTATGACAAGAAAGGGGGTCTATCCCTATGATTACATGGACTCCTTTAATAAATTCGATGAAAGCGAGCTACCCTCTAAAAAGGACTTCTACAGCGTTCTGAATGATGAGCACATTACGGAAGAAATGTACGAGCGTGCAATCTTTGTGAGGGACTACTTCGACGTTGAGAGTATGGGTGGGTATCACGACCTGTATTTGAAAAGCGATGTGCTCTTGCTTGCCGACGTTTTCGAGAACTTTAGAAAGACATGTCATCGCGAGTATAAATTAGACCCATGCCACTATTTCACATCGCCTGGATTGGCTTGGGATGCCATGCTGAAGATGACTGGAGTGGAACTCGAATTATTGTCCGACATTGACATGTTCCAGTTTGTAGAATTAGGTATGCGTGGTGGTGTGAGCTACATATGCAACAGACATGGTGTGGCAAATAATAAATACATGGGAGGGTATGATAAAGCGCAAGAGTCGAAGTATTTGATGTACCTTGATGCCAACAATTTGTATGGGTGGGCAATGAGTCAGAGTCTCCCCACAGGTGGCTTCAAGTGGTTGACTGAGAAAGAAATAGAAAAAGTTAATCTATGTGACTATCACAACGACAGTAAAAAGGGCTTACTGTTTGAAGTTGACTTGGAATACCCAGACCATTTGCATGACCTACACAACGATTACCCATTGGCTCCCGAGAAGATGGAGATAACCGTTGACATGTTGTCGGAGTACTGCACGAAAATCAAAAATAAGTTTAACGTGAGTGTTGGTGGTGTGAAGAAGTTGGTGACTAATTTGATGGACAAAAAAAAGTATGTGTGTCACTATAGAAATCTGCAGTTGTGCATAGATCTTGGATTGAAAATCAAAAAGGTGTATAGGGTCCTGCAGTTTGACCAGTCCAAGTGGTTGGGCAAGTACATTGACTTTAACACAGTCAAAAGAACCGCGGCTAAGAACGCTTTTGAGAAGGACTTCTTCAAGTTGATGAATAACAGTGTGTTTGGAAAAACGATGGAAAATTTGAGGAAGCGTGTGGACGTGAGATTAGTGACCACTACGAAGAAATTTAAAAAGCTTGTCTCAAAGCCGACGTTTGTCTCTTGCAAGATATTTAGCGAGAACTTAGTTGCTGTCCACAAAGTTAAAGAAACGCTGACATTAAATCGACCTGCGTACGTGGGTATGTGCATACTAGACTTGAGCAAAACTCTGATGTACGACTTCCACTACAACTACATCATGAAAAAGTACTCTAGCGAAACCTGCAGACTACACTTCACTGACACCGACAGTCTGCTGTACACAATTAAAACTGACGACGTCTATTCTGACTTCATGGAGGAGCGCGAAAAGTTTGACAATAGCGATTACCCTGCAGACAACCCATTCGCTTTTAAAGAGAACAAGAAAGTAATTGGCAAGATGAAAGACGAGTGCGCTGGAACACCAATTGTTGAGTTCGTTGGGTTGCGTAGTAAGATGTATAGTTATCTGAAAGAGGATGGAGGTGGTGGGAAAACTGCTAAAGGTATTAGAAAGAACATAATTAAAAAGGTAATCAAACACGAGGACTACAAAAGCGTGCTACTCGAGCAGAAACAATTGCGACACACAATGAAGACCATTAGAAGTGTCAAACATCAGCTAGGTAGCTACGAAATTAATAAAGTGTCGCTATCCTGTTTTGATGATAAACGATACCTTTTAGAAAATGGTATTGACTCCTACGCGTATGGTCACAAAAACATTGTAGTGAGAAACAGTGAGCAAACGGACTAACTTGTAAAACAACTGGCTATTTGTTAGCCAATCAAAAGAGCGCCATTTCGCTATCCATTTGGATAAACATCACCACTAGAATCGAGAGTCTAGTGGTTTTTTTTCGCGCGTGAATTTGTGAGACAACATCAGAACGTGTTGGTGGTTTGTTGAACAAAAATGTGAAAATGTTGAAACGACACTTTCTATTTTTTAGCGAAAGTTGTGATTTTTTAGTATTTGGCATCAATTGAGTAGAAAACATGGGAGGGGTGTCTAGATTGACTAACGATTACCATAATAGCACAGAGACTGGTGCTGTGAGCTCACCAATGTCGATTGTAAAACGTGAGTACCAAAACATTGCCGAGTTGTGGCTCGACACAAATTTGGTGATGTTTTGGCGTTTATATTGCGGTTGGTGTCTACTGAGCCCGCACCGCCACTCTCTATACTACTCACAAACTGAATTATAAAGGACTTTAAAGTCTGTAATAGTCTCTATCAAGTCCGAAAACAACTACAACCACCTGTGTTTTCAATGTTCTTTTATTTCCTCTCTTGCTTTTTCGCTCTCTCTCTTTCACATGCCTTCTTCCCTCCTCCTTCGTTCCCCTGTATCCCCTTGGGTCCTTATTTGGACATTACATCTTTCCTATGCTTTTTCTAGGGTATAATAAACTTCAAATTTTACTATGTTTTTTTTTTTGATTGTTTGTTTGTTGCTTAACTCAACTTTAACTGACATTGTTTTGAATTGTTCGTATTTCTGTTCTTCTGTTTCCCTCTTCTTCTGTTTTTTTTTTGTTTGTCGCTTAGGTCCACAGTCCACTGTGTGGGTTGTACTGCTTTGGTGGTTGTCTGTTGCGTTGTTCTCTGGGTAGATTTGGATGGATGTTGGGATCCAGGTGTCCATTTGGGTACTCGTGTTGGCGTTGGCGCTGTGGCATGGCAACCGGTAGTGTTGGTTGTTGTGGGGTAGGATGTGCCACTGTAGGTGTGCTGTCATAGGTGAACGTGTCATTCTTATGTAGTTTCAGCGGGTATCGTGCGGCACCATACTGCCTGCGTACTGAATTTGTGATGACCTTGAATCGTTGGGCATCTCGTTTTCGTATTTTAGACCCTCGTGCTGCTGTAATTTGGGTTCCCTTGATGTCAATAACTTTGTAGGGTTCTGGGTCGTATCTTGGGTTGGACTTGGTTTGCTTCTGGAGTAGGAGCACCTTGTCTCCTATTTTGATATTGTGTGGTTTTGTGCTTTTCTTGGCATCTTTGTAATCTTTCTGTTTTGCTTTGGCTTTCTGATCCTGGTGTCGTAGCTGTGGGTCGTGTGTTGGTTCATGTTTCTGCGGGAGTCGCACCTGGAACTTGCGGTTGAAGAGTACTTCAGCTGGTGCTCGACCAGTAGTGCTGTGCGGGGTGGCTCGGTAATGTCTGAGAAACTTGTAGATTTCTTGTTTGTGGTTCTTTCCTTCAATGTGGGCGATGTGCCAGACTTTATTCATTGCTTTCATGAAGTTCTCAGCTAGGCCATTTGCTTCTGGATCTTCTGGACTGACCACGAAGGCACGAATGCCTGCCCATTGCATGTACTGGTGGTAGTCATGGCCATTGAATGGCGGTCCTCCATCTGTCTTCACCGTCTCTGGGAATCCATGGGTGGAGAAAACTCGATCTAGATGGGGTATGACAGCTTGGGCACTGGTACTTTGAACGAATTCAACCTCTGGGTAACGTGAATATTCGTCTATTATCACCAGCAAGTGTTCTCCATTGGGCAGTGGTCCCCAGAAATCCATGTCCAAACGTTGCCAGGGTCGTTCCGGTAATGGAGTTGGTTTTAGCGGATCTCGAGTTGGTTTGTATGTTGTTGCTTGGCAGCCTAGGCAGTTGTTGACTCGTGTTTCCACCATTTTGTCCAGGTGTGGAAACAGTTTGGCTCTGAGGAGTTGTTTGCATTTGACAGTTCCCTGGTGGCCTTCATGTGCTGTATCAACTACTTGATGTCGAAGGCTGCCTGTGCCTGGGGTTACTTCAGCATCTGGGATGAGTAACCTGTCTCCTCGTAAGATGACGCCATTGTAATGTGACAGTTCTAGGAACACCTGTCGGTAGTCTTGTAGGGCTTTATCGTTAGTGATGTGGCCTTTGTCAATGCATGCGATCAGTTTCTGCATAACTGGGTCTTGTTGTGTGGCTTGTTGCACCATGGCATCTTTAGGGTGACTGCATCTGGTAAGTCATCAGTGACGATCTTGCTGATGCACAATTCATCTCCTTGATCTATGACCATGTCTTCAAGCTCTCGGTTGGTATAACAGCTGAGCGGTAGTGGGTGGCGTGATTGGTAATCGCAGGGGTTGGTCTTGCCTGGCATGTACTTCATGGTATATTGGAAACCTTGGACTTTAAGGCGGTGTCTTTCTACGCGGGCATTTCCTCTCTTGTTTCCATTGTAGATATGGACGAGTGGCTGGTGGTCGGTGTATGAATCAAATGGAATACCTAATAGGTAATAGCGGTGGTTATTCATCCCCCAGGATTGGCCAAGCGATTCTTTTTCCGTCTGTGAGTACTTTTGTTCACATGGTGTGAGGGCTCGGCTGGCATGATCTATGGGAATCCATGTTCCGCTGGCTAGTTCTTGGAAAATGCTGGATGCAATACCTTCTGGACCAGCATCTGTGATATGGATGGTTTTCAGGTTTGGGTTAAATGGTCGCAGGGCGGTGCTGCTTGTCATGGTCTGCAGGATATCTTGGTACCAACTGAATTTGTTGTGCTTCCTTGTTAGATCTCTCAGTGGCTTTGTGATCTGGGCATAGGCGCTTTCTGTGTTGTACATGAATCGTGCATTGAACTGACAAGCCTGAAGGAAGCTCTTGACATCTTCTGCTGACAGAGGTGGGCCTGCCTCTTTGATGGCTTGGATCTTTTTTGGATCTGCAGACATGCCTGATTTGGAGAAGATTGTGCCAAACCAGGACACTGAAGTGGCTCCAAAAGTGCACTTCTCTTTGCGTAGGGTAAGTCCCGTTTCTTCCAGGCGGGTTAGACAAGCTTCTAGGTTGGCCTCGTGTTCTTCTGGTGTGCGTCCCCACACCAGGATGTTGTCGTGGATGGAGGTGCAGCCGGGTAGGCGTGCCAGTGCTGCTTTGATTCTATCATGGAACAGTTCTGTTGCTGGAGATGCTCCGAAGAATAGAACTTTAAATCTGTGTAGGCCTTCATGTGTCTGGAAGGTACTCATGGGGCGTGAATCTTCTGCTAATGCTATTTGGTGGTAACCATGTCCCATGTCCATTTCTGAGAACCGGGTGGCACCCTTGAGTTTGTGTCTGATCTCTTGTATTGTCTCCACATGTCGTTTTGTGCGATGCAAAGCTTTGTTGGCCTCTCTCATGTCTATGTTCATACGGATTTGTCCCTTTTGTTTTTTTTCAGTGATGACGACATTTGAAATCCATGGGCAGTTGGCATCTGGGTCAACATCTTCTATCTTGGCTTCCTCTCTAAGGGCTTGGAGGTGGGCACTTAGCTTTTCCCTGTATGCCAGTGGGACGGATCGGTAAGGGGCTGCAACTGGTGGGATGGTATGGTCGATATGAAAGCTGACCTCCTCGTTTTTAAGGAGCCCTATGCCAGAAAAGGCCTTTTGATGCTGTTCAATTATGGATTGTACTCGTGCTTTCTCTTCTGGAGGGATGGATTCGTCTGGTTCTTTTGCGGCTTGTATTTGTATCCCTGCTGCTTGTATGTTGGTTGTAATGCTCGCTACTTTAGTCTGGTGTGCTGGTAGGGTAGGGTGCTGGCTCGTAGGTTTCCTGACTTGGTAACCACCTTTGTTGATGGTAAGGATGCCAAGGGCTTTGGCATCTGCATCTCCGAGCAATGCATCTATTTGGTGTCCTTGCACAACATATATTGTGGTGTTATGTTGTGCTCCATTGGCAGCTTGTAAGTTGGCTTTTATCTCACCTTGAGAGTTTATGTATGTCGAGGTCCCATACGGTCGGAATCGTGTCTGGGTGGGCTCTATTTTACCCATACTTTTGCTATACAGGCTTTGGGGTATCAGTGTTTTTTTACATCCTGAGTCGACATATAGTTCCACTTCTTTGTTGTTGATTTTGAGGGAGGTTTTGTTTTCTTGATTGGGTGTGGCTAGCTGTCCTATTTTTACAACTTCTAGATGGCCCAGTGTTAAGTCCTCGTAGTTATAGTGGTGAGGGATGTTCTCCTCTTCTACACATCTAATGGTAGGGTCCCCTTGGCAAACCGAAGAGCCTGCAAAATGATTTTTCTTTTTACACTTTACTGGGTTCGTGTGGCCTGTAGTGTGGAGGACAGTTGTGGCATCTGGGCTTTGGCGAGTCTTGTTTGGGGCCTGGTTATTTTCGCGCGCTATATTTGCCAGCGATGACACGAGCGACAATTTGATCGACTTCTTCTTGGGTATGTGTCAGTTGTCGGACTTCTTCAGCTGTATTAGATCGTATAGTTCCACTTGCTTTTCGTGATTGCTCATAACCCAGTGCTACTTTCACGAGTGTGTTGTAATCAAAGTCTTTAGCGAGGGCTTCTTGGCGTAGTTTGTCATCCGAGGTCCCAAAGATGATGGCGTCTTTCATCGCTCTTTGTTTGGTGTACGCTTGTTCGTCGAACTGGCACTGTGTCGCTAGTTCTTCTAGCTCTTTGGAAAATTCTGTGACAGTTTTCGTTCCTTGCCTTGCGTGCATTAGTTTGTAGACGGCCATCGACAGGTTGACGTGTTTTCGACAGGTTGTTTTTATTTTGGTAATGGCGGTTGCGAGACTATCGTGATCTTCTCCTGTTAGCATAACGCCTGCATCTTTGGTGAATTGGCGGAAATCCTTGCCTCCCCATAACAAGGTGAGTCGTAACTTTTGCGTGTCGTCTTTCACTCCTATAGAGTCGGCTAGTAGGCTGGTATGTTCGTACCAAACGGTGAATCTCTCCAGATATTTCGATGGGTCGTTGCCCAAATCGCAAGGTTTTCCCGCGGTTGCTAGAGCTGGATCTATTATTTCTGCCATAACGCGTGTGTTTTGGTTAGATCCTCGTCGCCAGTGTAATAGTCTCTATCAAGTCCGAAAACAACTACAACCACCTGTGTTTTCAATGTTCTTTTATTTCCTCTCTTGCTTTTTCGCTCTCTCTCTTTCACATGCCTTCTTCCCTCCTCCTTCGTTCCCCTGTATCCCCTTGGGTCCTTATTTGGACATTACAAAGTCCACAAGCCAACACAGTTGTTTTTTTGGTAAATAAAACAGTTGGCCAAAATGTTTTTCGTGAAATTAGATTTCATAACCATCTTCTATGATCAATTTGCTTTAAATTTATATATATGTGGTGATGGCATTAATAGGGGCGCAATGCAAGGCGATACCGGATAACCATATTGATACGTTAAGAAGGTGCATATGCTAACTATAGTTAAAGTTACTCTACCTTTTTATACAACCAGGCCCAGAAGTCCAATTTGCGTGAAAACCTGTCCCATTGTTTTGTATGCGCACGCGCGTGATTCACCATCCTGAACATGTGTAAAAGATCGGTAGAAAGAGAACGTTCGCTAAACTGTTTTCCTCAAGTAATTTTTCGAAGTAATTGTTAACAAATTCTGCAATTTATTTTTATGAAAAATTGCCATTTGACTGCAGGGATAACTTTTATAATTTAATTTATTTAATTCATTTCCGTTATTCGTCACATTATTATTAACGTATTTTTCTAGGACTTGCATACATCGACAATTGCATCTCTTGTACCAGATTGTGGTCATCTACTTCACAAGTAAGTTGTCTATCACAAATATTGGCGTTAAATATATGAACATACCTAGGCAGTTGAATTAACAGTTTATTGATCGCTCTCTGCTGTTGGTCCGTTCAACGAACTGCTTTAACATGCAAAATATGTGACTGAGCGTTAATAAAGTTTAAAATTGCACGGGTGAGAGCATAACGTCTTCATAAAATGTGTGAACAGAAGGTGTGTAAATTCATAAACGTGTAATTTTATAAGTTGTATAATATTTTAAAGATGTGTTATTCAGAAAGGTGTGTTTTACGCAATTATTACTCACCATTCTTTGAAAAGGTGTGAACAACATGCATTAAAATCCGTGTTATTTTACACACCTTATTTTACACACTGTGTCGTTTAACACACAAAGATGTGTAAGGTAACACTGGTCAAGGCGTGTAATTTTACACACTACGTGTGTTTAGTGACAAGTTCAAGATGTGTTGCGGTCACGTATGTAAATTAACACACCAGTTTTAAGACTTGATTAGACTTGCGTACATAATTAAAACCACTTAAAATTCATTTATAAAAACGACATTTAGAGCACAATTACTAATTAATCAGAGCTTAATCACTTCCGGTTATTTTATAACGTCGTGTGTAGAACCAGGACGACGACGTGAATACTCAAGGGACGGAAAATTATTAATTATTTGGTTTTGGATTTCTTTGGTCGTTTGCATCGTAGTTTCTTGAACTCCCGATATTGGTAGACGGCCCTGGCATTACGTAATTTTGGCAAAGCTTTACTTTATTTCTACTAATCTTTGGTTCGTGCCTTTTTCATAGGACGTGTTATCAAGATTTACTTAAATCAGGGTACGTACTATACAGTAGGTAGCTGGTATATACCTGCTGAATGTATATACGCAAGAGGTGGGCAACCTCTAGCCTGCGCGCCTGATGTGACCCGTGACCTTATTTAAATGGCCCTCCTCGTAGACATTATTTGTTATTACATATTAGACATGTAAATTGTTAGATAATACCGAATGTTTTATGTCTGGTATTTATGACATTAGTAATTTAGTTGATTCATCTTATTGCGTTGGCAGCAGATTGTTATTTCGACACTCTAACTATCACTTGTATATTCACTTTTGATTATTAAACTATTAGAGAGCCTCTCGTTTCATTACAAATATCAATATCATAATTTTGGTGTTTGCACTCGATATTCGAGATGGCTGCGTTGGTTAATGGCAAATTTTGCAAGCGCTGAAAGTGACTTCTTGACACTCAACCGGGACCAGTTGTGGAAATGCAACTACATGTATATAGGGTTTATAAAGTTGTAAAGGTTTTGCTGTGCAAGCTGTGTTAAGTTGTCAATACTCAGAAATAAATCACAATACTCGTGTTGTGATAGTCGTGTCGTGATAGTTAAATTGACTATCACAACACGACTTGTAGTCCAACAAGTATTTGTGATAACGGCAAGACTCATCCCAGGTTTAAAGGGACACTCCGGCCCAAATACAAATGCAGTTCATATGAAAGATCTTACTGACTTTAGTTTATTTCCAAAGTTGCAGCATTCCTATCAATTTAGTTGAGAAGATATTGCTAGTTGAAGTTGAAAATTTGTGGTTGGTTTCGAAAATATGACGTCATTGAGTGATTCTTTATCGTCAGTGGAGTTGTTTTGATGGCGATCACATAGTGATAGTTATTGTGAATGGTCTTTGGACGAAAATTAGTCGAAATAAACTATTTAGTTCATCATGCAGGAAAGTAGAGGAGCTTCTTAGGCATAATACGAGATCACGTCACTCAGTGGCGTCATATTTGAGAAACAAAATGGCGTCGAAATTGGACAAACTCTCCAACTTCAACTAGCCACATCTTCTTAACTAAATTGATAGGAATGCTGAAACTTTGGAAATAATCTAAAGTCAGTAACACAAAGGAAACTTTGACCTGTCAGTTCCGGTGTCACAGGAAGTTTCCTTTGTATGAACTACATTTGTATTTGGGCCGGAGTGTCCCTTTAAATACCGTAATTAACCTTGCTCTGCCATCTGAGTTCCAGTGGCTCAATGGTTAGAGCGTCTGTCTAGCATTCAGAAGGTTACGGGTTCGAGTCCTGTCTGGTACTCAGAGTTTTTCTGAGTATTGACAACATAACACAGCTTGCACAGCAAAACCTTTACAACTGTACAAACATCAAGCTGCAACTAGCTAACATAACTATATAGGGTTTTCGTTAATTAAACGCGCGACCTAGCTGACTGAGCTGAACTATTTCAGTAAAGGACCTATCATTTCATTATATTTTTTGTCACAGTTTGACTTACCCTCGTTTAGCTTTTTGTTGGAATTAGTAATGAGTAACTTGAACATCCTCAAAACGTTTATTTCACCAGTGGCTATACTTGTCCAACATGTAATAAATCGTTAATGGATATGAGTTCCACATGGAGGAAGTTGGATATAGCAGTTGCTGAAACGCCAATGCCTGGAGAATATGCCAATTTTGAAGTCGGGGTAAGCTACTGTGTGTGTCTATATTTCGAAATTTTCCTTCACCATAAATCCTTAGAACAGTTTAATCGAGTGAAATGCCAAATATTACTTGTAATATACCCAGAATCTTATCCGGCATTACCACCACTATATTGCACCATATATATATATACAGAACTCGTGACTAGGCTCGGCAACGGCCTCGGGTTCAATTCTCGCCGCATGTATGTGTATGTGTATATGTGTGTGTATACAGTATGTATATGTATAATGTGTGTGTGTGTGTATGTGTATGTGCACAGGGCCGCCGAGGGTTCTTTGGGGCCCTGATGACGTCCTAATTTCAAGTGGGCCGGGCATCCAGGGTTTCTTGAAACGAGGGACGCACGTAATATTTAGTGACCGCATTTCTAGGGGGTCCGGAAAGTTTTTGAATTTAGGGTCTCTGAAATGGCATTTCCTGCACTTTGAGGGCATTTTTGAGCAAAATCTGAAGACCTTAAATCACGGTTTTTTTGGTAGTATATCCCATTATTTTTAAGAAAATATAAATAAAAATACAAAAGAGGCACCTTGGCGATAAATAATTGAATCACAGAAGAACATATTTAATCAGAGGCGTAATGGAGCTACTGAGACTGGGGCACTTAGGGAATTTGCGTTCGGGGCCTCCCGCCCCCACACATATACAGTATATATTTCAAAAATAAGTGATGCGGAGCTTTCTGGCCTGTTGTCAGTTTTGAGGTCGTGGGCCCTTGTGCGGCTCCTGCGCCACAGTGGTCGAGGACCCTTTCTCCCACCCAGTTGCCGTCGATTGCGATACTGTCTTTAATCTTCATCATGTCCAAAACTTCAAAAATTTTAGGGGGCCCTTCTCAAATTGGGGGCCCGGGGCAACTTGCCCCACCTGCCCCCCCTCTCGGCGGCCCTGTATGTGTGTGTGTGTATGTGTATGTGTGTATACAATAATATATTCACTTTTTTCGTTCCAGATACTTTGTCGTGACTGCCACAAGGTAAGCGTACAATAATATAATTTGTACAACGTTTTTATATACATTGATGTAGTGAATGATTTACTTTTTTTATTATTAACCGAGGAGAAATTTCTCATCAAGGATAGATCGCACGGTTTCAAGGGGGATTTGTTCTGACAAATTTAGTTAAAATTATTAACAATTAGTAATTATCAAAGTGATTTCCCGTTTCATTCCGAGTTTTGTTTGGCTCACTTGCTTGCTTGCGTGCTCACTCACTCACTCACTCACTCACTCACTCACTCACTCACTCACTCACTCACTCACTCACTCACTCACTCACTCACTCACTATACCTATACTTATTTGCTTACTTATACTTACTTACTTATACTTACTTACTTACTTATACTTATACTTACTTATACTTACTTACTTATACTTACTTACTTACTTATACTTACTTACTTACTTATACTTACTTACTTATACTTACTTACTTACTTACTTACTTACTTACTTACTTACTTACTTACTTACTTACTTACTTATACTTACTTACTTACTTACTTACTTACTTATACTTATTTGCTTACTTATACTTACTTACTTATACTTACTTACTTACTTATACTTACTTACTTATACTTACTTACTTACTTACTTACTTATACTTACTTACTTACTTACTTATACTTACTTACTTACTTACTTACTTACTTACTTACTTACTTACTTACTTACTTACTTACTTACTTATACTTACTTACTTACTTACTTACTTATACTTATTTGCTTACTTATACTTACTTACTTATACTTACTTACTTACTTATACTTACTTACTTATACTTACTTACTTATACTTACTTACTTATACTTACTTACTTATACTTACTTACTTATACTTACTTACTTAAATAGCTTACTTAAATAGCTTACTGTCATGGCGGATGGTCATGGCGATAATAGCTCTGCACGCACTCGTAATGCGAGTCGTATTTTAGTAGAATCGTTAACAAATGTGGCGACAACTGGTGATGACAAATACAGTTCAGATGTTAGTGTATTGCCAACGGATGGTGGTCGTTCCAAAGACTTAGAAATCTGCGAGGAATTGGCGGTGGCTTTGGCGTCTACATCTAGTGAGATTGTTATAAACAATCTATCTAAAAAGTACAGCTTGAAACGTCTCACAAACCTGAGGGACTCTGCAGCAAGTTTATGTCGCAAAGCAAGAGAAGATTGCCCAAAGGGTAGACTTGTACGAAGACTTGCAAGACAGGTAGGACAGAAAGTGGAAGTTAAATTGGCGAACGATATTATTGTGCTCATTAAATATTGGAAGTCAGGCGAAGAGACTCAACAAGTGAATGATTTGTTTTATAAATCGAATTTAACGCCTGATGAAAACTCTTCTGTGATAATTGAGGATGGACGTGTTTCGTCTGAGGAACTTTTGCGTCAGATGGAAAATATAGAGGCGAAGATGTTTGAAAATAATACTCGACACAAAGTCGAGATAGACAAATTAAATCGGGAGCTTGAAAACACGCGACTCGATTTGACCGAAATGAATGAGAAGATACTCTATCTAGAAACAGAAATAGCGTCGCTACGTGCTAACTGTCGAGTGACGAAAGATCTTTTTGGGGAGAAATATGACAACAACGCTTCCGAGATAAAGAAAATTGAAGGAAAAGTAATAATAATTTCCAGTGATAACACAAAGTTAAAACAGAACTTTGAACAAATAAAGAAAGCTAATTTGAATAACCTCAAAAGTAAAAAGGGTAAATTAACATCTGGTACCCTTGAGGGACTAGAGAAAAATGCGAATGTGATGTCTTAAGCATACCCGCAGAAATAATTGATAGTCAACAAAACAATTTGGTTGATAATTTGCAAGTTGCCGACACAATCGGTTCAAATGCACAGACGATTAACATGTCTGCAGGAACTATCGGAAGTCAACAAAATATTGTAGTTGTTGATATTAATATCGATGAGAATTTACAAGATGCGGCGGGTTCAATCGATTCAACAGTGCATGTTAATACTGATTCAAATGAGTTCATCGGAGTGGAACGAAGTCAGATAAAACGTGTATATCTCGGAGGGGTAAAAGAGGGAACCAATCCAAATATAATTAAAAACTTTATGGAAGAAAAGGGAATTCATCCGACATTTGTGAGGATGATGAAAAGTAAGAGAAAAGGTACTGTAGCGGTACGAGTCAATGTCAAAGCTGCAGATTTATTTGAAATTTTGAAGCTTGACTTTTGGCCCAAAAATGTCTATGCGAGGCAATGGCTTTCAAAGACGAATTGGGAAAAAAAGCAGGTTATTTCTGAAACGGATACATAGGTTCTCTCCTAAAAATGGGCTGTTGGAATTGCAGCGGCATCAAATCCAATTTTGTGTATGTGAGAAAATTGCTTGAAAACTTTGATATTTTAGCTCTTTCAGAACATTGGTTGTATGCAGATGAACTACCTTTTTTGGACTCATTGCATAATCAATTTGAAAATTATGCGAAAGTCAGCATTGGAAATGAAATTAATACAAGGTGGAAACGAGGTCAAGGCGGTGTTGCGGTTCTCTGGAGAAAACATTTGAAAGTTCAACGATTGGCTCTCGGGAATGACAGAATTGCTGCAATACGGATTGGAGTGGGGAATCAAAGTTATGTCTTTTGCAGTGTTTACTTTCCTTCTACAAATAGTAGCCTAGTTGACTTTCGTGAAACTTTGTACTGTCTTGAAACAATTTGCATAAATTTCAAGTATAGTGGAGAAAAAATGGTTATTGCAGGTGATTTTAACGCGCATCTATCTGATCTGCGTTCAAATCAGTTCGAAAATGATAGAGGGAAATTGGTTAAAGATATATTTGCTGGACTTGACATGTTTCCTGTCAACGTGGATCTGGCTTGTACTGGATCGCTGTTTACGTATATGTCAAGCCGTGGTAACAGTGTTGTGGATTATGTATTCATGAATGAAAGTATGCGTAACAGTATTCGGTATGTTAAGGTGATTGAGGATCACCCATGTAATTCATCGTATCATTTACCATTGACTATTCACATTAATATTTACGACGGAATAAATAATCATGGACCATCGCCAATACCTGAAAAAGAATACGAACGCATCGCTTGGAATATGCAGCACGCGAGAACAAATTCAAGAGTATCAAAGAAGATTGTGTGATGTCGTAAAGGATATTGACGATATCTCATTAACTACTTCAGAAGATGTTGAGAATTACAACCTACTTCTTTGTACATCCATTAAAACCAGTGATCAATGCCTGCCTCGTGTTGTCTATAAGAAGTTTATAAAACCTTATTGGAATGACGAACTCCGTAATCTGAAGTCCATTTGTATGGAGTGCCACAGAAAATGGATCTTAGATGGACGTCCGAGAGGTGATCACTATGAAAGCTTTCGGGCTTACAAAAATGCGAAACGTCTTTTTCGAAAGGAACAACGCAGAATGGTAATGAGTGCGGAGGAGAATGACTTTAAGGAACTTAGTGATGCTTCAGAGATTGATAACACTAAATTTTGGAAATACGTAAACCGACGTCGAAACAAAAAAGGTAATTCGGTGAATGTGATAACAGCAGATGGTAAGTTTGTTACAGACTCAGAAAAAATCGCAGAGTCCTGGGCTGCATATTACCAGAACCTTTTAGCTTCCGAAGAGAACAAAACGTTTAATAATGACTTTAAGAAATTCATCGAAAATGAAATTAAAGACATTTCAATTAAGTCGGCTACTGACATTGATGATATACTCAGAGATCCTATATCTACGTCAGAGTTAGAAAAAGTCATTTCAATGTTACCGAATAACAAAGCCCCTGGTGATGACGGTATTACTTATGAGAATATTAAATACTCCGGTGGAATTTTGGTTGAAAAACTTGTAATTCTTTACAACAAAATCATTGAACTTGAATATATCCCAAAACAGTTTAAATTAGGGATTAAAATATCAATCCCGAAAGGAGGTAAAACTCATGCTTCAACGTTTGACGATCATCGAGGTATCACTCTGCTATGTAGTTTTAATAAAGTCTTGGAACGTTTGGTACTCAATAGAATCCAAAGTAAGGCCAGATGTCATCCTCATGGTCTACAAGGAGCGTACATACCAAAGTGAGCAGGATGCCTTAACAACTTCATTCGTTATTGATGAAAGTATTAAACACTGTTGTGAGGACAATGATAAAGTGTTTGTCTGTTATGTAGACGTTGCCAAAGCTTTTGATAAATTATGGATTGACGGCATGCTATTTAAATTGTATCATAATGCCATAATTAAAGGGAAATGTTGGAGGCTTATTAAAAGCTGGTACTCAGGCATGGAGGAATATGTTTATTACAATGGAATACGCTCGAGACATTATGCTGTTTTGCAAGGAACAAGACAAGGTGGAGTACTTTCCCCATGGCTCTTTTTGTTATTTATTAACGATCTAATTGAAGAATTGGAAAGTC